>CAMZMU010000044.1:52561694-53089804 GCA_947311845.1 Poa pratensis
CAGACTAGGTATGCTTGTTTAGCCCAGATAATTGCAAGATATAGATCCGGAGAGTGTCTCCCCGTACGCAAGATTTAAATTTTTTATGATGACCTATACATTCATATGGCACATGTAGTTATCATTTTTCTTCACATCTCTTCTACAACATGGGTGTATATCACGTCTAATCGTCTCGTGTGCTTTTTATTTACCACATTCCTTACCGCCATGGCAAACGAAAAATTGAACTTGAAGGTAGATGCATTTCCTACCTTATGTATACTGTATATGTTCGCTAATATAAAAACTAATTTAGTTTGCCACAACACATCCAGAAGAATCATACAAAAGGAAAAAGGAAGAAAAACTCTCTTATAGGAAACTTGGTCGCCCAAACTAGGACACAAGTTTTGACTTGCTCTTTCTTCTTCTTTGTGCTCAATAGCTGAATAATTTTAAGAAGTTTACACCCTGGTCCAATTCCAGTAAAATGTTTGACCTTAACAAATTCTTGCATTTTTTATGCTCTATAGGGTTACGTACATTGAGAAAAATCATTGTTCTATAACAGGTGTGCTTTTCTCAGACACATGACAAAATTAGAAGCTTGTACTGTTGTTAACAAGGCCATCAAGGTTTAAATGTCTCCAAACTTGCGGCGTCTACTTGCACCATGAAAAAATGTGACTAATGCTAGAAACAAATCTCGCATCCATATTGGGCATGATCGTACTGTCATATCGCTAGTAAGAAAAGATGCATATCATTGGATTGCAACTAGCAAATATATATTTCGTCAGAAAGAAGCCACGCCGCACGCAGGCGCATGAGTACTTGCCACGGATCACCCTTCGCCGGTATAAACAGACCATCAAATTACCCACCCGTTTGAGCGTATTTGTCAGCCGTTATCTTTTTTGCTCAGGTCTAATTGTGTGGATGTGCAGGGTCAGTTCCTTGGAGAACTGAGCTACAGCAGTAACGTGGATGTGCTTTACCAGCAGCTGCCTGTGCTAGCAATGATTCCACGGCGAGCGGACATCCTGGTACATCAAGGCGGGTTCAAGGTGTGACATGATGACAGGGTACCGATGCTGCTCCGTGATATCGTTAGTTTCGTATATCCGTTCTGTTTGACAATGATAATGATCTCCTATCGAGGCTTACTTCAGAAAATTGTTTATCTGTTCAAAATCTTAAATGACATTGTTAACGACACTCCCGTCTTGTGGAAACAATGCTTGGGGTTTCCTCCGGTGGGACCAGAAGCTGGAAACGGTTTTGCAACGCTTGTCGGCAATGACAATGCAGATGAACGATGTACAGGTCACGACAAGGTTGTAGTAGTCGACTCTTGGGATTCTGCACTCTGCATCTGCAGTAGTGCAGATTATGCACGGTATGAAATCAAGATTGCTTCACACTTTGTTTCTCATAGGCATAGAATCATACTTCTTCATGTCCAATAAACGATCTGTAAGTGGCACAAGTTAATGCAAACTCGTTTTGGGCATGATACATAAGAAGTTTATTTTCCCTATCTGTTGCACAGTTACTTCAGAACAATATGACACCATTTCCTCACCAGTTTGAATACCTAAAATAGAGAATAAGTTCTGCAGCACTTTGCATTAGAACAAATCTCGTGCAGCATATTAACCATTTTAGAATGATCCTGATACCACTCGGCTCCCCAACCCTAGCCGCCACCCAACCCTAGCCGCCACCAGTCCAGCCGCCGGCCTCTCTCCTCTGCCGCCCGTCCCCTCCCCCGCCTCTCCCCTCCGCTCCCGTGCTGTCCCCCGAGGCGGCACCGGGGCGGGACCCTCGTCGCCCAAAGAACTTCACTCGGAGACCTCCCTTGCCGCCGCTGCCGCCGGCGAGGGCCGCGTGGCGGCGGGCCCAGCGCCTATGGTGCTGGGGCATCGCTGCGGCGGAGCACCGGTGGCGTTCGGGGACGGCGCCGTTGATCTTCTGCGAGCGGGATCCGGGGCGGCGACCCCGGTCTGCGACGGCGGCGGCTTTCTCCCGGGCATGGCGTCTGCCATGGACGTCCTGTGCGTGTAGTGGAGCGGCGGCTGTAGGTCCTAGGCTTCCGCCTAGACCCATCATCGGTGCGGCCGTCGTCGCCCGGAGGTGCGTGGGGAGGCGGCGCGGTGCTCGTGTTCGGCCTTGCTGTTACCAGCGGGACGGCGCGCGTGCGTGGTTCTTCATTGTCGGGCCTCCTCTTCTGCCGGAGGAGGTCGGCCGGCGGACGGCGGCGTGGGGGCCTGCTGCTCTGCACAATAAAGGCGGCGGTCCTATGGTTCCTCTTGCGCAAAGAAGAAGATCTGCCTGACACATGTTTCTTCGATCTGGCCGGATTGTCGAGTTCCGGAAGGCTCCGTCGGCGAACTCCATTGGGCAATCAAGCCTGGAGATTGTCGGATCGGGTGGGATTCGGTCGCGCGCAGCCATGTTTTTTCTGACCGTTTGGTTTCAGAGGAAGCGTCGCGAAGCTCTGCAGTCGGTTTGCCATTGGGGACATGCCTTTCTGTTTCCCGTGAAGTCAGACTGCGGAGAAGGACATGGAGGCCTAGATTTGAAGACTAGTAACGGTGGTTCGATTCCTGGTGGCGATGAGGATTGGCTTGGTGTTTCATGACTTGGAGCAGCGGCATGTAAGTGGGGCGACAACATATGTGAAGTCCGAAGTCCTACCTTTCAGGGTGAAAATCCAAGGTCTGGCCTTAATTGGTTGTGCCTGACAGTGCTCTTGCTGAAGACATTGTTTTGAGAGCGAGGACTATCTTCAGGGTGAAAGCCCAAGGTCTGGCCTTAATTGGTTGTGCCTGGCACTGTTCTTCTTGAAGGCGTTGCTTTTGAAGAATTGGACATCAGGTGTTGTTTTGGTGGTGGTTGTGCGGCTGCTGCAAGGACTGTAACTCTGTAGCGGGACTTTTCTTTTTATTTCTTCTTCTTATTGTCTTTCGGCTGTGTGCATCCGTAGTAGCTTTGGTTATTGCGTTGTTGCAGAGGCTGGGTGTAATTTGTATCTCCGCGATATTAATATACACTCTTTATCTAAAAAAAGATGACCATTCAAGGACATCGCTCTCATCACTGTACACTAGTGGAAAAAGGACCTTGGATACGCAGCATTAGTCCCCGCCAGGTTTTGGGTTCGTAAGGGACCTTTAGTCCCGGTTGGTGGATGAGTCAAGCTGGCGCCTACGCGAACCCATTTAGTCCCGGTTGGTGTCCCCAACCAGGACTAAAGACTGGACCTTTAGTCCCGGTTGAAAATACAAACCGGAACTAAAGATGTGAGGCCTTCCGTCCTGGTTCCAGCCGAATTTTCACCCCCCACGAGGGAAAGCCAACCCTGTTGATAGCCTTTTTAGTATTTAGAAAAAACAAAAGAAAATAGTAAAAACTTCAAATTTGGAAATCCTTTCACCTATATTTATGTTTAGTTATCTATTTGCTAGTAAAATTTACAACATCAATTTAAAACCTTTTTGCAAAAATAAGTATTGCTTCGGTAAACCGGACACAACTTTTGCATACGACCTCGGATCCAAAAACTTTAATAGTGAAAATTGATCAGCTCATGCTCCAAAACAGCACGTTCGGTGGAGGCTACCTTATATGAACTCCTAATGTTTTTTAATATAAGATGTTATGATAAACTAATTTAGTTCACAAAAACATCTTATATAAGCGAAACATGGGCCTGAACAAAAAAAGCAAGTCAACCGAGAACATACAAATAAAAAAGAAAAGGAACAAAAAATCTCAAAGAAAAACTTCCTCGCACAAGCTAGGACACATGTTGTAACTTGCTATTTCTCCGGTCGTAATTAGCGTTTTGCATTTGACTAAGACCAACTATAGCAGTCCCCTTAAAAACGTGAAATATTCAAAATAACCGGTCGTTTTCGGTTGTGGGCGCTAGAAACAGCCCGAAAGTTACCCTTAAAACGTGAAATCCTTACAAAGATTTATAGGGCGCTGAAAAATAAACGATCAACCTCTGGATTCGAGGCTTGCCACGCCGAACCGATGGTGCTCTACATACATGGAATGGGTTGGAGGGAAGGAAATTTCTCACCGCACCAGAATTCGGTTGAATTCCGCCACCGCGCTTCTATTCTAGCCAAATACTCGTCAAATTCTGGCGAGCTTGGCTATAACCTAGCACTTATCACCGACGAACAAAGGACATCACTTCGCCAGCGATAATCTGGCATTTATTACAGTTCGGCCAGCCACCTACCTCCACTTATTGCCCCTCACTTGCTTCTTGACGGTGCAGATCTTGACGGTGTAGTCGTACAACTTGATGTAGTTGTTCATGTCGAAGTAGTCCGATTTGATGAAGTGTACATCCGTCGATGTAGTTGTACGGGACGAGCGCGTGCAGTAGTGCTGCATATGCATGGTTCCCGTGGCCTGGTTGAAGCCCATGTGCGTGCGCGGACGACGTAGCAGCTCTTGAAGGTCTGGCGCTGGCGCACGGAGGTTGATGATGATCTTGATCGCCTGGGGCGTGTAGGTGGCCTGAACGTGTTTGCAGACTTGCAGTTGATGGAGAGATGCATGGAGTCCGATCACACCAGCGTGTAGCTGGCCTGAACGTATTTGCATACTTGAAGTTGATGGAGAGATGCATGGGAGTCCGATCACTAAACAGCCCAGCCTGACTCAGCGATCGCCCGAGCGTGTGTCTGGAGACGCAATCGCCCGATCGCGTGAGTACGCCCTCCCGTGATCTAACTTCTGGCTCGCGAGTCTGACCGCGGATCGCTGTCGTGCGCCGTCAAGAGCAGGATCTTGTACCGATTTCACTGGACGATGAGATCATGGGATAATATTATTGTGGCTAATCGGATCTAGTCTATGGAAAACTAGGGATTTTTGAAATTTGTCTAGGATCTAACCTAAGGAATTGGGATTTCGAGATTGATCGAAAGTAATCTAAGAACCGATCTAGATCTTTGATCAAGACCGGGTGCCGCGCCCCGGGGAGAACTCCCCGGGGGCGGCGCGCGATGCGAAAGTGGTGGAAGTTCTAGGAACGGCGTCGTGAGACTAACCGCTCTGATACCATGTAGAAATTGTAAAACCCTAATATTCCATTGTATTTGATATGTCCCTCGTGGGGGTTTATATAGAGTTACACGGGGGGATAGACTTGGAGTAGCCTAATCTTAACTACCGGTAGCATAATCTTAACTATATGGTGTATTTATCCTAATATACATAACTGGAAGATGTCTCACCGGCTCGCCTTGGCGGCCGTGCGGGCGCGGTGGCCGTGGCTGGGGAGAGGCCGAGGCCGAGCGAGCAGCTTCCAAATACTAATTTGTTGGGAACGTATGCAGTTCCAAATTCTGGAGTGCTCACTGGATCATCGGGTAATTCTCGTACTATATGCTAAATTGTAATGTTGTACCATGACTCTAGGATAAAAAATTGCAAATTGAAAAGCAATATAAAATATGAATACTTCTTAATTTTTTTATTGTCGGGATGAATTTTAAATTAATCATACATAGAAGAGAAATTTTCTAGAAACCAAACAAATTGCTATAAGAGGAAGCGTTCTTTAGTACAGTGCTCCTTAATAACACCTAAACAGCGCGCACATAAGCTGCTTTTTAAAGGCTGAGTAGAGTCTTCCCCCTGTTTAGCTGACAGGCAGCAATCCTGCCAGGGATTGAGACCAACGAATGAAAACTTTCAAGGCGTCTTCCCGTCCACGAGTCCGGTCACTCGTCTCTCGTCTCTGTTGATTCTCAAACAGGTTTCTCGCGGGTGCGCAAATGATTTCTCATGAGACGCTTTGGGCCCAGGCCAAACATAGAACAGAGAAGCTTTGCTGTTTGTAATTGGCATGGCGGTCTAGGAGTAGTCGGCGTCACCACTGCCTTCCCACATCTGCACCATCGGTTATAAATGATTACTACAGATGTAGAAACAGAAGAGGAAAACTAATGAGAGGAGTTGGATTTTCAATGCCTACCAGTGCACGCGTATGGGGTAGAGGCATGGGAGAGGATGGAGCGGCAACGGCATCAAACAAAGGGACGGTGACGACTCATGTTTTCAAGTGATAGTTTCCTCACCTTCCTCCCTCTCGTAGGGTTCCTCCCCTAGCGCCGCCGCCGCCAGGCCCCTCCCGCCGGAGTTCCCCTCACCTTCCTCCCTCCCTCCCTCCAACTCTCTCCCGGGTTGCTCCCTCCCGAGCGGCTCCGGAGGGCCCTCCACCCTCCAAGACCTAGGCGGCACTCACCTCCCGCCCCCTGGACGCCGCCGCTGTCCTCGCCGGCAGTGGTAGCGGCACCCTCCACGTCAAGGGCGTCGGTCGGGATGGCGAGGTGCGGCTCGCTGGTGATCCTTGGGAGATGGTGGATCGCCGGTGGCAGCACAGGGCGGCACGGCTGATTCAGGCCGGTGCTTGAGGCCCTCCTACGGCATGGCATTGAGGAGGAGGCGGTGTGCCCTCAGCGCGTCTTTGGCGCGCCTGGCGGCAAGCTGGGTCGTCTGGTCGAGATCTCGCCTGTGAGGCCCGATTTGACCAGATGGATTCAGCCACGGCCGGGGCGGCGTGGTCCGGCGGCTCCTCGGATCGTCGGCACCTGCAGCCTTGCGCTTGGACTGCTTCCTTCCTCTCGGTCCACTCCGGCATGGAGGCGACTGGCGGCGTGGGGTCTGCCGGTCTCGCGCGCATAATGGTGGCGGTCCTAGGGTTCCTCCTTGCATCAAGATGAAGACTTGCCGGATGCTGTCTCCGTCGATCTGGCTACCGTGGCGTGTTCCGGAAGGCTCCGCCGGCGAACTCCACTGGGCGATTCATGCCTGGAGATTGCTGGATCGGGTGGGATTCGGTCGTGCGCTCCCATGTTTTACTCTGGCCGTTTGGTTTCAGAGGGAGCGCTTCGAACCTCTGCTGGCTGTTAATATCATGGGACATGTCCTCGTTAAATGGTGCTGGCGGAGAATGTCATGTAAGTCGTGATCTGAGGACAAGCAATGGTGGTTCGAATCTTTCTGCCGATGAGGAATTGGCTTGGTGTCTCGTGACTTGGAGCAGCGGCATGTAAGGGGGGGGGACAACATACGTGAAGTCCGAAGTTCTACCTTTCAGGGTGAAAATCCAAGGTCTGGCCTTAATTGGTTGTGCCTGACAGTGGTCTTGCTGAAGACATTGTTTTGAGAGCGAGGACTATCTTTAGCGTGAAAGCTCAAGGTCTGGGCTTAATTGGTTGTGCCTGGCACCGTTCTTGTTGAAGGGGCTTTTGAAGAATTGGACGTCAGGTGTTGTTTTGGTGGTGGTTGTGCGGCTGCTGCAAGGACTGTAACTCTGTAGCGGGACTTTTCTTTTTATTTCTTCTTCTTATTGTCTTTCGGCTGTGTGCATCCGTAACAGATTTGGTTGTTGCGTTGTTGCAGAGCCTGGTGTAATTTGTATCTCCGCGATATTAATATACACTCTTTATCTAAAAAAGTGATAGTTTCCATCATGTGCGACAGACTATAGAGGTCGAGGATTCACGACCGGGCACCATGGTCACGCCGCCAGATCTAAAGCGAATCAATTAGGAGGGGCTGCAAGCCTCAAGGACAAGACCTCGGGGGAGATACTTCGGTCTAGCCGGTGGCCCGAGATCGAGTGGGTGGTGGCCGGATGTCTGTGGCGGCTAGGAAGATTCGTAGCTTGAGGGCGGCGCGGTTTGTATGGTAGGCCTCCTCCGAGCGCGGTGTGGCACACGTCCTCGCGCCGGTCGGTGGCGAGCCCAACCGGGCAGTGGAGCGGCGCAGACGGTGTTGGTCGCACGTCTCCCACATAGGGCTGAGGGGAGGAAGAGATAGTAATCTCCTAGACGGCTCGTGCGGCCGGGAAGAAAGCTGTTCTTTTTTTGTCGTTCGGAAGTAGAAACGTATGACGTACCACGGACGAGGCTGTGCGAACGAAAAACGGAAAAAACGATTCGGCAGGCTGGGAGGCAAGGACAAAAACTGACCGAGCTACCACGGTTGTCTTTGTGCTTAATAGTAAAGATAATGTTTCAGACACTTACAAAATCTTATATGCACTAGGTTATGGCAATGAGGGATATATCATATTAGAAAACCACATATTTGAATAGTCTCTACGACAAAGTTAAATGTGCGAACAAATTAATCGATGACAAAAATGACTATACAAAAAAGGTGGTATTGTGTTTGCATGTCACTGAGCTAGTTATTTACGGTAGTGAGTATCTAAATAGCCTGATAAGTTTATGTACAAATATGTTTTATTTAACAATTTTTTCACCTCAAATTTGCAGCTTGACCGCCAAAAAAACACCTCCGCCACTGTATACATCTAATCCACTGCGGAAATGAGCCTCTTCCGCTCATAATAGCCTAGGTCCCGCACGGCCGGCCGCTGCCGGAGGGATGACCGAAGAGACCTGGTGGCTCTAGGTTAATAGTGCCAGAAACAATGCTTGTACGTCACACGTCAGTTGGGAACCCCAAGAGGAAGGTATGATGAGTGCAGCAGTAAGTTTTCCCTCAGTATGAAACCAAGGTTTAATCGACCAGTAGGAAAACGAGGTTTGCTTCGAAGGTGTTGGTGAGGAGTGTAGTGCGGCGCAACACCAGGGATTCCGGTGCCAACGTGGAACCTGCACAACACAATCAAATACTTTGCCCCAACTTAACAGTGAGGTTGTCAATCTCACCGGCTTGCTGAAAACAAAGGGTTAAACGTATCGAATGGAAAATGATGTTTGTTTGCATAAAACAGTAGAGAACAATGATTGCAGTAGATTGTATTTCAGATGTAAAAGAATGGACCGGGGTCCACAGTTCACTAGTGGTGTCTCTCCAATAAGATAACTAACATGCTGGGTAAACAAATTACAGCTGGGCAATTGACAATTGATAAGTGCATATAACATGCATGTGTGAGCTGTGGTGTCTACTATGAGATTCATTTGGGCATTACGACAAAGTACATAGACCGCTATCCAGCATGCATCTATGCCTAAATAGTCCACTTTCCGGTTAACATCCGTACCCCTTCCAGTATTAAGTTGCAAGCAACAGACAATTGCATTAAGTAATGTGCGTAATGTAAACAATACATTCATCCTTGAATAAAGCATTGCTGTTTTACCCCTAGTGGCAACAACACATCTACAACCTTAGAACTTGCTGTCACTATCCCAGGTTAAATAGAGGTTGAACCCAACTATCATGCATAAATACCCCCTCTTGGAGTTACAAGTATTCACGTGGCCAAGGCTTCAACAAGTAACGGAGAGCATGCAAGATCACAAATGACATAGACATGATAATATAATATTCAGCTCCACATAGGTATCAATATAAGTCAGATCCCAGCAAACACAACATGTAGCATTACAATAAGATGATCTTGATCATGATAGGCAGCTCACAAGATCTAAACATGATGGCACAAGTGGAGAAGACAACCATCTAGCTACTGCTATGGACCCATAGTCCAAGGATGAACTACTCACGCATCACTCCGGAGGCGGGCATGGCGATGTAGAGCCCTCCGGTGATGATTCCCCTCTCCGGCAGGGTGCCGGGAAGAGCTTCAGAACCCCCCGAGTTAGGGTTGACGACGGCGGCGGCAGCGAATATGTTCTGGATGAAAGGCTCGGTGTTTTAGGGTTTTCGCGTCTCGGGGAATAAATAGGCGAAGGGGCGATGTCGGCGGACCCCCGAGGGGCCCAAACCACCAGGCGCGGCTGGGGCCCAGCCGCGCCAGGTGGTTTGGCCACCTCGTGGCTCTCTTCGTCTCTCCTTCGGACTCCGTGTACGTGCTGGAAAAATAGGGACCTGGCCTTTTGTTTCGTGCAATTCCGAGAATATTTCCAGAAGTAACTTTCTGAAACCAAAAACAGCAGAAAACAGGGAACTGGCACTGTGGCATCTTGTTAATAGGTTAGTCCCAGAAAATGCATAAAAGTGATACGAAGTGTATATAAAACATGTAGCAAATGGTATAATATAAGCATGGAACAGCAGAAATTATGGATACGTTGGAGACGTATCAAGCATCCCCAAGCTTAGTTCTACTCGTCCTCGAGTAGGTAAAACGATAACAACAAATAATTTCTGAGGAGACATGCTTTCACACAATCTTGATCAATATATTGCAAGGCTCATGTCATGAATGAAGTGACTCAAAGCAATGATCTATAGTTTGCTAACAAATAGATAAAGAGTAAACAATGAATCATATAAGCAAAAACTTTTCATGAATAGTACTTTCAAGACAAGCATCAAAAAGTTTTGCATAAGAGGTAACTCATAAAGCAATAGATTCAAAGTAAAAGGCATTGAAGCAACACAAAGGATGATTAAGTTTCAGCATTTGCTTTCAACTTGTAACATGTATATCTCATGGATAGTTGTCAACATAAAGCAATATAACAAGTGCAATAAGTAAATATGTAAGAATCAATGCACACAAAGTTGACACAAGTGTTTGCTTCTAAGATAGAAAGGAGTAGGTAAACTGACTCAACATAAAGTAAAAGATAGGCCCTTCGCAGAGGGAAGCAGGGATTAAATCATGTGCTAGAGCTTTTTAAGTTTTCGAAAGCATATAGAGAGCACAAAATAAGTATTTGAGAGGTGTTTGTTGTTGTCAACGAATGGTAGTGGGCACTCTAACCCCCTTGTCAACCAGACTTTCAAAGAGCGGCTCCCATGAAGGACGTTATTCTACCAGCAAGGTAGATCATCCCTCTTCTCTTTTGTTTACACATGTATTTTAGTTTCTTTATAGATGACACTCCTCCCAACCTTTTGCTTACACAAGCCATGGCTAACCGAATCCTCGGGTGCCTTCCAACATTCACATACCATGGAGGAGTGTCTATTGCAAAATTAAGTTGCTTACTGATAAATCAGGGCAAAACATGTGAAGAGAATTATTAATGAAAGTTGTAATTAATTGGGGCTGGGCACCCCGTTGCCAGCTCTTTTTGCAAATTATTGGATAAGCGGATGTATATGCCACTAGTCCAGGTGAAAGTCTGTCAGAAGTAAATGACAAGATTGAAAGATAAAACACCACATACTTCCTCATGAGCTATAAAACATTGACACAAATAAGGAGTAATAAAGTTTTGAATAGTTTAAAGGTAGCACATGAAATATTTACTTGGAATGGCAGGAAATACCACATAGTAGGTAGGTATGGTGGACACAAATGGCATGGGTTTTGGCTCAAGTTTTGGATGCACGAGAAGCATTCCCTCTCAGTACAGAGTTTAGGCTAGCAAGGTTGTTTGAAGCAAACACAAGTATAAACCGGTACAGCAAGAATCACATAAAAACATATTGCAAGTATTATAAGACTCTACACTGTCTTCCTTGTTGCTCAAACATTTTACCAGAAAATATCTAGACCTTAGAGAGAACAAATATGCATCCCAAGTCTCAACAAGCTCTACGGTAGTTCTCCACTACTAGGCTTTAACTACATGATGCAAGAGCTTAAACATGATCTACTTGAGAGCTCAAAACAATTGCAAAGCATCAAATCAAAACAAGACAATGATCTACAAGAATGCATATGTCTTTTCCAATACCAACTACTACATGTAGCATTTTCTTTCTTCCAAACAAACACCAATAATTTATTTAAACATAAACTCTCCAAATGATAATATAATGCAGCAAGAGAGTATTTATAAACAAGTGCTAACAGCTCGAAGAGATGCATGAAAAACAGGAGCTAAAAGCACTGCAGTAGCTAGTTAAGAATACTCAACAAATATAAGTGAAGAACATGAGTATTCACATGAAAAAGCGGAGCGTGTCTCTCTCCCACACAAGGATTGCTAGGATCCGAATTTATTCAAACAAAAACAAAAATAAAAACACACAGACGCTCCAAGTAAAGCGCATAAGATGTGAAAGAATTAAAATATAGTTTCACTAGAGATGACCTGATAAGTTTGTTGATGAAGAAGGGGATGCCTTGGGCATCCCCAAGCTTAGACGCTTGAGTCTCTCTGAATATGGTTGGGATGAACCACGGGGGCATCCCCAAGCTTAGGCTTTTCACTCTTCTTGATCACATAATATCACCCTTCTCGCTTGATCCTTGAAAACTTCCTTCACACCAAACTCAAGACAGTTCTCATTAGAGGGTTAGTGCATAATCAAAAATTCTCATATTCTGTAATGATACAATCAATCCCAAAGCTTCTGGACATTAGCTACAGCCACCAATGCTTTGTGGAGCAAAGAAATCCACACAAACACAGTAAAAGAGCGAATGCAAAACAAAAGGCAGAATCTGTCAAAAACAGAACAGTCTGGAATGACGAATTTTTTCGAGGCACTTAAGTTGCTCAGATGGATCTGGCCTAAAATAATGAAAGTTGCGTACATATCTCAGGAATATGCGTGATTTTTCTCAGAATTTTTTGAATTTTCTACAGGGAGATAAGCTCAAATCCGTGACAGCTAAAAATCTGTCACTGCGCAGAAATCCAAATCTTGCATCAACTTTCAATATAGAACTTTACTTGGCACAACATTGCGATAAAATAAAGATACAAAGGAGTTGCTACAGAAGTAACAAAACTCCTTGACTCAAAGAAAACAAAAATAACAGCAAATAAAAACGATGGGTTGTCTCCCATAAGCGCTTTTCTTTAACGCCTTTCAGCTAGGCGCAGAAAGTGAAAATCAAGTGTTGTCAAGAGAAGAAGCATCAACATCATAACTTGCTCTAACAATAGAGTCAAAAGGTAACTTCATTCTCTTCCTAGGGAAGTGTTCCATACCTTTCTTGAGAGGAAATTGGTACCTTATATTACCTTCTTTCATATCAATGATGGCACCAACAGTTCGAAGAAAAGGTCTTCCCAAAACAATAGGACAAGATGCATTGCATTCAATATCCATAACAATAAAATCAACGGGGACAAGGTTATTTTTACCGTAATAAAAACATCATTAACTCGCCCCAAAGGTTTCTTCATAGCATTATCAGCGAGAAAAACATCCAAATAACAATGTTCCAAAGGTGGCAAATCAAGAATATCATAAAGCTTCTTGGGCAAAACTGAAACACTTGCACCAAGATCACACAAGGCATTGCAATAAAAATCATTCACCTTTACCTTAATGATGGGTTCCCAACCATCTTCTAATTTCCTAGGAATAGAAGCTTTAAGTTTCAACTTCTCCTCCCTAGCTTGCAAAAGAGCATTTGTAATATGCTTTGTAAAAGCCAAATTAATAGTGCTAGCATTGGGACTTCTAGCTAATTTTTGCAAGAACATAATAACTTCAGAGATGTTACAATCATCAAAATCAAAATCATTATTGTCAATGGTGGTGGAACCATTGTCTCCAATAGTTTGAAAAATTTCAGCACTTTTATCAGAAAAAGTTTCAGCAGTTTTAGGCAATTTCAAACGCTTAGCAGAAGTAGTAGAGACATTACAACACCAATAACATTACCATCAATAGTAGGAGGTTTACTAGCATGTGAAACATTAGCATTACTAGTGGTGGTGATAGTACAAACTCTAACTATACTATTCTCTTTTTCAAGTTCTTCCTCTTTTTCCCACCTAGCATGCAATTCAGCCAACATCCTAATATTATTATCAATTCGAACTTGGATGGCATTTGCTGTAGCAAATGACTTAATATCTTTAACTTCATTAGGCATAACTTTCAGTTTTAGAATTTCAACATCATGAGCAAGACTATCAACTTTAGAGACAAGATCATCAATTTTTTCAAACTTTTCCTCAACAGTTTTATTGAAAGCTTTTTGTGTGCTAATAAATTCTTTAAGCATAGCTTCAAGATCAGAGGACACACTTCTATTGTTGCTGTAGGAATTACCATAAGAATTGCCATAACCATTTGAAGGATAAGGCTTATAATTGTTGCTACCAAAATTATTCCTATAAGCATTGTTGTTGAAGTTGTTGTTTTTAATGAAGTTTACATCAACATGCTCTTCTTGAGCAACCAATGAAGCTAAAGGAATATTATTAGGATCAACATGAGATCTACCATTCACAAGCATAGACATAATAGCATCAATCTTATCACTCAAAGAGGAGGTTTCTTCAACAGAATTTACCTTCTTACCTTGAGGAGCTCTTTCGGTGTGCCATTCGGAATAGTTGATCATCATATCATCAAGTAGCTTTGTTGCTGCACCTAAAGTGATGGACATAAAGGTTCCTCCAGAGGCTGAATCCAATAAGTTCCTTGAGGAAAAATTTAATCCTGCATAAAAGGTTTGGATGATCATCCAAGTAGTCAGTCCATGAGTGGGACAATTCTTCACCAAAGATTTCATTCTTTCCCAAGCTTGAGCAACATGTTCATTATCAAGTTGTTTAAAATTCATAATGCTACTTCTCAAGGATATAATCTTAGCAGGAGGATAATATTTCCCTATGAAAGCATCTTTGCATTTTGTCCAAGAATTAATACTATTTCTAGGCAAAGAAAGCAACCATTCTTTAGCTCTTCCTCTCAAGGAGAAAGGAAAAAGTTTCAGTTTTATAATATCCCCATCCATATCCTTATACTTTTGCATTTCACAAAGTTCAACAAAGTTATTAAGATGGGCAGCAGCATCATCAGTACTAACACCAGAAAATTGCTCTTTCATAACAAGATTTAATAGAGCAGGTTTAATTTCATAAAATTCTGCTGTAGAAGCAGGTGGAGCAATAGGAGTGCATATGAAATCATTGTTGTTTGTGCTAGTGAAGTCACACAACTTAGTGTTCTCAGGAGTACTCATTTTGAAAAACAAAATCAAACTGAATTAAACAAGTAACTAATTTTTTTGTGTTTTTGATAAAGAGCAAACAAACTAAATAAAAATAAACTAAGCAAGACAAATAACAAAGTAAAGAGATTGGGTGTGAGAGACTCCCCTTGCAGAAGCAATTCGTTTTCCCCGGCAACGGCGCCAGAAAACGTGTTGGTGGCTCTAGGTTAATAGTGCCAGAAACAATGCTTGTACGTCACACGTCAGTTGGGAACCCCAAGAGGAAGGTATGATGAGTGCAGCAGTAAGTTTTCCCTCAGTATGAAACCAAGGTTTAATCGACCAGTAGGAAAACGAGGTTTGCTTCGAAGGTGTTGGTGAGGAGTGTAGTGCGGCGCAACACCAGGGATTCCGGTGCCAACGTGGAACCTGCACAACACAATCAAATTACTTTGCCCCAACTTAACAGTGAGGTTGTCAATCTCACCGGCTTGCTGAAAACAAAGGGTTAAACGTATCGAATGGAAAATGATGTTTGTTTGCATAAAACAGTAGAGAACAATGATTGCAGTAGATTGTATTTCAGATGTAAAAGAATGGACCGGGGTCCACAGTTCACTAGTGGTGTCTCTCCAATAAGATAACTAACATGCTGGGTAAACAAATTACAGCTGGGCAATTGACAATTGATAAGTGCATATAACATGCATGTGTGAGCTGTGGTGTCTACTATGAGATTCATTTGGGCATTACGACAAAGTACATAGACCGCTATCCAGCATGCATCTATGCCTAAATAGTCCACTTTCCGGTTAACATCCGTACCCCTTCCAGTATTAAGTTGCAAGCAACAGACAATTGCATTAAGTAATGTGCGTAATGTAAACAATACATTCATCCTTGAATAAAGCATTGCTGTTTTACCCCTAGTGGCAACAACACATCTACAACCTTAGAACTTGCTGTCACTATCCCAGGTTAAATAGAGGTTGAACCCAACTATCATGCATAAATACCCCCTCTTGGAGTTACAAGTATTCACGTGGCCAAGGCTTCAACAAGTAACGGAGAGCATGCAAGATCACAAATGACATAGACATGATAATATAATATTCAGCTCCACATAGGTATCAATATAAGTCAGATCCCAGCAAACACAACATGTAGCATTACAATAAGATGATCTTGATCATGATAGGCAGCTCACAAGATCTAAACATGATGGCACAAGTGGAGAAGACAACCATCTAGCTACTGCTATGGACCCATAGTCCAAGGATGAACTACTCACGCATCACTCCGGAGGCGGGCATGGCGATGTAGAGCCCTCCGGTGATGATTCCCCTCTCCGGCAGGGTGCCGGGAAGAGCTTCAGAACCCCCCGAGTTAGGGTTGACGACGGCGGCGGCAGCGAATATGTTCTGGATGAAAGGCTCGGTGTTTTAGGGTTTTCGCGTCTCGGGGAATAAATAGGCGAAGGGGCGATGTCGGCGGACCCCCGAGGGGCCCAAACCACACAGGCGCGGCTGGGCCCAGCCGCGCCAGGTGGTTTGGCCACCTCGTGGCTCTCTTCGTCTCTCCTTCGGACTCCGTGTACGTGCTGGAAAAATAGGGACCTGGCCTTTTGTTTCGTGCAATTCCGAGAATATTTCCAGAAGTAACTTTCTGAAACCAAAAACAGCAGAAAACAGGGAACTGGCACTGTGGCATCTTGTTAATAGGTTAGTCCCAGAAAATGCATAAAAGTGATACGAAGTGTATATAAAACATGTAGCAAATGGTATAATATAAGCATGGAACAGCAGAAATTATGGATACGTTGGAGATGTATCAAGACCATAATAGCCTTCGCGTGTGCGGGCGCGCGGATGTTCGTTGTCGTTGGACGGCCACCTCGAGCAAATCCATCGCTTGTGCTGCGGTGGTGGCAGGAGAGATGAAGTTGTCCTCCACGTAGGCGTTGTCGTCGCCTCGTCGATAAGGTCCCTCGCCTCGGCCGACGTGGTCAACCTCGCGGGGCACCTCCAGGCGGAAAGATGAGAGGGATGCGTCGTGAGGAGAGAAACACGGAGAGATTGGTCAACATGTTTTGCGGAACCGACTGTCATCAATCCAACGGCGCACAAGAATTTAGGTTCGATCCAACGACTTACAGCAATCCGCTGGGGAAGACAACTTTCAGACCGTGGAATAGTTTTCCCGTCAATTTAACTATTTTGCTGGCCCGTTCTACACCCCCCCCCCTCCCCCCCACCACCCCGAGAGATCTCAGCTTCCAAACTGCCCGACTCCTAGGCCGTCCGATCAACACTCCTGTCCTTGTTATATCAAAATCAACTGTAACCTTCTTCCTGCACGAGATCCCTCCCCACAAATGGTGCCCTGATCATGGCAGCATGTGATGCACAATCTTTACCGCCACTCTCTCCCCCATCTCGTGCACACCGGTGTTGCTGCTCGTCTAGACACGACATTGACGGAAAACCCGTTTTCACGTCGCCGATGCAACATCCTTACCTCCCACTGACTTCCCTTTTATGGCGGAGTTCTTCCGTCCACACCCACCCCTTGCACGACGGAGTTTCTACTCTGTGATCCACGGCCGTTGTCAGAGAATCCTTCTGTGGCGTTGCTGATACAGCAGCAACACTGTTTCCCATGGTAGCAACGCTAATTCCCCATGGTAGCATCCTCACTTGCCGATGGCAGCAACGTCGATAGCCGAAAGATAGCCGAAAGTAGCACCCTAAATTCAGGCTGGAAGCAACCCCATCCGTCGCGGGCAGCGCCGACGTGCCACCAGGGAAGCATTGCGCATCCACGTCGGTAGCACCAATACTCCAAAATGGAAGCTCCACAAGGAAGCACCGTCACAACGCTGGTAGCACCATTGTGCCATGAAGAAGCATCGGCCCCCCACGCTAGTAGCCACCCGCTATTTCCTCGCAGCAGCACGAGGCGTGGCGCGGTACGCCCGGAGACAGGCAAAGCTTGGCCCGTTGCATTGCCGGAGAACGAGGACGGCCGCCGGCGGGGCAAGGCGGTCCTACGAGGGAGGAGCTGGCCTGGGGGAGACCGGGATGGAGCCATCGATGGAACAACGGAGACGTGGAGAGAAAGAGAACATGCGAACAGCGGAGTGAGGAGAGGATTGTACGATGGGGCGAGCGGAACAACGATGAGATATTTGTTCGTGGGGGAGGTGGGCCAGGAAAGTGTTATCCGCTTGATGGACCCTCATCCGATGGCCACGCATCCGGAGGACACCAACGTGAAATCCTCCGGATCAAAGGAAGTGTTTTACTTTTTTATAGGCTGCCACATACTACTGCTAACGAGAAACTATGTTGGCTCTCTTACCCTATATAAAGATGTGCGATGATGACTATGTCATGTGGCACATGTATTTTTCGTTTGTCTTCATTATATTACTATACAACCCATGGGTTCGTCTCTTGTGCTTTTTTATTTACCTCACCTCCTTACTGCTATGGCAATATCTTTTGAAATAGATAGCTAGAGGAACAAATAAGCACGTTAGAGCCTGATCTGGAGCCCTTAGTTTTTCAAAATCGACATTTTAAGTTTCAAAAAGTTCTAAAAATCACCTTTGTATCCAATGTCAAACTCTACCGTGTGAGAAAATTCCATCCAATATTTGTTTCTTATTATATGCTACACAAAAATAACAAATCTACCAAAGTTTCAGTTTTTCAAATAGGAGTACTGCTAACACCTTGAACCACCCATTTGTCATGTTTCCGATTGAATTTAATGCATACATGTAGATCATGTCATTATCTACATCTATAACTTTTATCATTTGATTTTTTTTACATTAATATACATATTGATTTTTTTTAAATACGTGCTCACTGGTGCTCTTGCTCCAAAACACACCACGTTCGGTAGAGGCTACCTTATATGAACTCCTCATGTTTTCTAATACAAGATGTTTTGACAAACTAATTTAGTTCACAAAAACATCTTATATAAGTGAAACATGGGCCTGAACAAAAAAAGCAAGCCAACCGAGAACAAACATATAAAAATGAAAATGAAGAAATGTCTCAAAGGAAAACTTCCTCGCGCAAGTTAGGACACATGTTTTGACTTGCTGTTTCTCCCGTCGTAATTAGAGTTTTACATTTGACTAAGACGAACTATAGTAGTCCCCTTAAAAACGTGAAATATTTAAAATAACCGGTCATTTTCGGTTTTGGGCGCTTAAAACAGCCCGGAAATTACCCTTAAACGTAAAATCCTTACAAAATTTTATAGGGCGCTGGAAAGCAAACGATCAACCTCTGGATTCTTCTAGGCTTGCCATGCCGAACCGTCGGTGCTCTATATACCTGGAATGGGTTGGAGGAAAGGAAGTTTCACCTCATCAGAATCCGGTTGAATTCCACCACCGCTTCTGTTCTGGCCAAATACTCATCGAAATCCGGCGAGCTACCCTAATTTCGACTGATCCTGGACGCAGAGGAGCAACAACGTCCCACCAGGAGGAGGGAGGTGAACCCCTCCCGCCGGGAAGGAGGAGAAGCGCCTCAGCATCCCTTGCAGGATGTGGGCGGGGGGGGGGGGGGGGGGGCTACGCAAGAAACTATCGCGCGGTTCAGTCGTGGGGTAGCGTGGGTGTTGTGGAGGAGAAGCAAGGGCGCGCGGCGCCAGCGAGGGAGAGCTCGTGGTCCTTGGCAGTTGACGGTGGGAATGATAGGGGTAAACTAGAAAAACAAAAGGTACCAGCTGACATAAAGTCCTAACGTGGTAGGTGATTTTTAAAGGTTTACTTTGTGGGTACTGCTTGGCCACAGCAAAAAAACATCCCCTATATCCCGAATTTTGCGGCCCTAATCTCAACTTTAAGGGCAGAGTTTTAAAGGGGCAGATAGAGATGCTCTTAGTCTGGTTTGGTTTGTTTAGTTAAATCGGTTTTTCGGTAAATACAACTTTTAATACTTCGGTATAACTTCTGCAACAATAGAGAAGTATTTCCTCTGTGCGAAATTTTCTTCCAGCCGCTTCCTGTAATTATACAAGTTCGAAATCATAACAAAATTTCCTTTTTGCCTTTACTGAACCGGTGACGCATTGAAAACGTAGTTGGGTATGTGTTTGAATCAATACGCCCAAGATGGCCAAGTTGTCAGTGGCGAAGGGGGCGGGAGGGGGTGTGGATGGCCCCAGTAGTCAGTGGCCGGGGGTGGGTGGCCAAGGTGCTGGATACTAGCAGGTCCGTGCCACCACAATCTTTTGTATATTTCAGATTTTTATCGGCCCCCTCAACATTGATTTTTTTGATTCATGCCTCTGCCATAAATGATCCTCTTTTTCGACGGTCAGACTTAAAGCATAAGTACGTTTACCCTGACTATATACTATCACCTCTGTCTCGAGATAGATCTCAAAATTTTATCTACAATTAGACGTATTTAGACATTATTTAGTGTCCATACACATTCAAAATTTGCATTTCCGACTTCTATTGTGAGAGGGATGGACCAGGACTTGTGGTCCATTCTCCCATGAAAGCTAGACTGAGAGCTGCGCTAAGATGTTAGCGCACGCTGACCACATGCATGCTTGCTAGACTAGTACGTGGAGAGGCAGACATGGCACCTAAATATACGAAAATGAAATTAAATTTTGTTATCTTTTTTTTATTTATGTCTTTGTTTTCTCCTCTTCCTTTTGTTTCTTTTAATTTCTATCTCTTTTGATGTGATTAGAAAATCATTTATTTTGTCTCTCTTCTTTTTAATTATATCACTATCATGCACCACATGAATTTCGTGCATGTGGCGTGCTGGTCTCTCTCTTCTTTTTAATTAGTGCAAGATAAGATAAGCCTAACGTCATGGATACTCAATGACTGTTGAGCCACATTTCTACTATAGCGGTCTCGGATTTCTGCATGGACCAAGCAGAGATGTTGCTGTCCGCGGGCCAGCACGACGTCGCATCAATCTCGGATTTCTGCAGCCTCTCCTTCCGGTCAGCTAGTCACCGCTGCCCATGAAGTTTCCTCTCCATGTGGGTGCCATCTATCGACCAACAATAAATCAGCACATGTGCTAGACGGGCCATATAATCCCAAAAATAGAGCAGCAAATCTTAGCATACTAGCTAGGTGGTAGACACAAGACGAGTGGCTCACAATCCATGACTCACCATCTACCCTCTATAAATTGGAGCAATGCCTCTAAGGCAGTCCATCAGCCCAAGCAATCCATCTCCCGGTGTTTTCGCAAGAAACAGAGCCAGCCAGCCAGCCAGCCATGGGAAGCATGAGGGGTCTTAAGAGTGTGGTCATATGTGTCCTCCTACTGGGGATAGTTCTGGAGCAGGTTCAAGTAGAGGGACAGAGTTGCTGCAAGGACACCACGGCGAGAAACTGCTTCAACAGGTGTCGTCTCACTCCGTCTGCCTGCGCAGATGAGTGTGATTGTATCATAACCGAATATGAGTGCCCACCAGAGTATCCCGAACTGCCCAGCCTCTCCGGCGCCGGTGAGGCCCGTTATTTGGTTCCCACTTGTTTAATAATTATTTCTCGCAAAGTAAGAACTTATTTACATGTTGTCTATCCAATTCACTTTGGCAGGTACACCATATGCCATCGACTTCTGCAGCATGGGATGTATGTCTTCCATCTGCGACCACATTAACAGCGGTAACTATATTACCTACGCTGATTTTTTTTTTAGTGGTTGGCTACTTTAATAGGTTTGCACTTTACCAGTTTATCGTGGTGAAGAGAAGGAAATCGACATGAAACTCTGCGGCAGCGCATGCGCCAGTTTTTGTAACAAGATAGCCACCATGGCCCCTGTTGAAGCTTAATGATGTACGCGCAGGCATGATGTTGGAGGCCAAGGTCATGTTGTTGTTGTTTTTGTTCTGTCCAATAAATTTGAATTCCATCGGTCGTATCAAAGCTAATGTGTCGTGCTATTTATGTATGTATCAATGTTTGTGTGATTTCCTTCCTTGTTGCAATAAAGGCCATTCACCATATGGATGTATTTGTACCCTTGGTGATTTATATATAAACTCTACTAGTATATATTTTGTTCTATGTCCATTTTACCTCTTCATTTCAGGTTTGAATGTGCTTTTTTAAGTTATATTTTTTGTAAGTCTTATGTCCCAATGTGGGACTACAGGTGTATGTACCGCTTTGGTTTGCTGATGTTGGAGATAACACGATCTTTCGAAATTTGAGCTTATCGTCCTAAAAATCTAACCGTTAAGGTAACTGATGAGTGGATCATCCATATCATGTAAACATAGATAAACACACCAAAACAGGGATGAACAGTCAACGAGGGTACCCTGCCGATTGCCTTCATCGAGACTAGATTGATATGAAACACGATGTACATAGGCATTGATAATATCATTGATAAATGTTAAATTGCACTTGATTTTTTTAATAAAATGTGGCGAAAGATTATTATAAATGGGATGGATATTACTTAATGTAGTCTGTATCTACACATCACGATAAGGTTACATATAATTATGTTTCATTTAACTATATTTTGTTTATAGATTGGTACATACCGCCAATGAGAAAATAAGATGGACAAGCCATATTTATTGTATAGCCCATTAGGTATGCTTGTTTAGCCCAGATAATTGCAAGATATAGATCCGGTGCAGTGTCTCCGCGTACCCAAGATTTTTTTTTATGATGACCTATACATTCATATCGCACATGTAGTTGTCATTTTTCTTCACTTCTCTTCTACAACATGGGTGTATATCACGTCTAATCGTCTCATGTGCTTTTTATTTACCACATGTCCTTACCGCCATGGCAAACGAAAAATTGAACTGGAAGGTAGATGCATTTCCTACCTTATGTATACTGTATATGTTCGCTAATATAAAACTAATTTAGTTTGCCATAACACATCCAGAAGAATCATACAAAAGGAAAAAAGGAAGAAAAACTCTCTTATAGGATCTTGGTCGCCCAAACTAGGACACAAGTTTTGACTTGCTCTTTCTTCTTCTTTGTGCTCAATAGCTGAATAATTTAAGAAGTTTACACCCTGGTCCAATTCCAGTAAAATGTTTGACCTTAACAAATTCTTGCATTTTTTATGCTCTATAGGGTTACAGTACATTCAGAAAAATCAATGTTCTATAACCGGTGTGCTTTTCTTCAGACACATGACAAATTAAAGATGCTTGTACTGTTGTTAACAAGGCCATCAAGGTTTAAATGTCTCCAAACTTGCTGCGTCTACTTGCACCATGATGTGATACTGCATGTTATACTGTGTTATCGCTAGTAAGAAAATATGCATATCATTGGATCGCAACTAGGCAAATATATATATATTCGTCAGAATGAAGCCACGCCGCACGCAGGCGCATGAGTACTTGCCACGGATACTCATGCCACGGAGCAACCTTCGCCGGTATAAACAGACCATCAAATTACCCACCGGTTTGAGCGTATTTGTCAGGCGTTATGTTTTTTGCTTCAGGTCTTGTGTGGATGTGGAGGGTCAGTTCCTTGGAGAACTGAGCTACAGCAGTAACGTGGATGTGCTTTACCAGGCAGCTGCCTGTGCTAGCAATGATTCCACGGCGAGCGGACATCCTGGTACATCAAGGCGGGTTCATGGTGTGAGATGATGACAGGGTGTACCGATGCTGCTCCGTGATATCGTTAGTTTCGTATATCCGTTCTGTTTGACAATGATAATGATTTCCTATCGAGGCTTACTTCAGAAAATTGTTGATCTGTTCAAAATTTTAAATGGCATTGTTAACGACACTCCCGTCTTGTGGAACCAATGATTGGGGCTTCCTCCGGTGTGACCAGAAGCTGGAAACGGTTTTGCCAACGCTTGTCGGCAATGACAATGCAGATGAACGATGTTGTAGTAGTCGACTCTTGCCATTCTGCAGTCTGCATCTGCAGTAGTGCAGAGTATGCACGGTATGAAATCAAGATTGCTTCACAACTTTTTCTCATAGGCATAGAATCATACTTATTCATGTCCAATAAACAATCTGTAAGTGGCACAAGTAAATGCTTCTCGTTTTGGGCATGATACATAAGAAGTTTATTTTCCCTATCTGCTGCATAGTTACTTCAGAACAATAATGACATCATTTCCTCATCAGTTTGAATACTTAAAATAGAGAATCAGTTCTGCAGCACTTTGCATTAGAACAAATTTCGTGCAGCATATTAACCATTTTAGAATCATCCTGATTGGAATTCTGATGACCATTTAAGGACATCGCTCATAATGTACACTGGTGGAAAATGAACCTTTCATATGCAGCATTAGTCCCGGCCAGGTTTTGGGCCGGTACTAATGATGGCACTAGTCCCGGTTCGTGGTAGGACAAGCCTGGCACGAACCAGTCCCAGTTCGTAAGGGACTTTTAGTCCCGGTTGGTGTCACCAACCGAGACTAAAGGTGATGTGTCAGGCTGGGGCCTGCGCGAAACCTTTTAGTCCCGGTTGATATCCCCAACCGGGACTAAAGACTAGACCTTTAGTACCGGTTGGAAACACAAAGCGGGACTAAAGATGTGAGGCATCTTTAGTCCCGGTTCCAGCCGAATTTTCACCCCCCACGCCCTGCCCCCGTGGATCGTATTTTAGTTTTAGAGAAAATCAAAAGAAAATGATAAAAACAATAAATTTGGAAATCCTTTCACCGGTAGTTATGTTTAGTTATCTACTTGCTAGCAAAATTTTCAAACATGAATTTCGATCTTCTTTGAAAAAAATGTTTTTTCGGTAAACCGGGCACAACTTTTGCATACGAACTCGGATCGAAAAATTTTAATAATAAAAATTGATCAGCTCAACGAACAGATTCGGTAAATAGAGCAGCACATCTTAGTATTAGCTAGGTGGTAGACACTAAGACGAGTGGCTCACAATCCATGGCTCACCAGCTACTCCCTATAAATTGGAGCAATGCCTCTAAGGCGGTCCATCAGCCCAAGCTATCCATCTCCCGGTGTTTTTGCAACAAACAAAGCCAGCCAGCCATGGAAAAGCATGATGGGTCTTAAGAGTATGGTCATATGTATCCTCCTACTGGGGCTAGTTCTGGAGCAGGTTCAAGTAGAGGGACAAAGTTGCTGCAAGGACACCACGGCGAGAAGCTGCTACAACAGGTGTCGTCTCACTCCGTCTTTCTGCGCATAGGTGTGATTGTATCATAACCGAAAATGAGTGCCCACTATAGTATCCCAAACTGCACAGTCTCTCCCGCACCGGTAAGGCCCATTGTTTAGTTCCCACTTGTTTAATAATTATTTCTCGCAATGTAAGAACGTATTTACATGTTGTCTATCCAATTCACTTTGGCAGGTACACCATATGCCATCGACTTCTGCAGCATGGGATGTATGTCTTCCATCTGCGACTACATTAAGAGCGGTAACTATATTAATTATTATCTCCGCTGATTTTTTTAGTGGATGGCTACTTAAATAGGTTTGCACTTTACCAGTTTATCGTGGTGAAGAGAAGAAAATCGACATGAAACTCTGCGGCAGTGCATGTGCAGTTTCTGTAACAAGATAGCCACCATGGCCCATATTGAAGCTTAATGATGTAGGCTCATGCATGATGTTGAAGGCCAAGGTCATGTTGTTGTTGTTTTTGTTCTGTCCAATAAATTTGGATCCCATCGATCGTATCAAAGCTAATGTGTCGTGCTATTTATGTATGTATCAATGTTTGTGTGATTTCCTTCCTTGTTGCAATAAAGGCCATTCACCATATGGATGTATTTGTACCCTTGGCGATTTCTATATGAACTCTACTAGTATATATTTTGTTCTATGTCAGTTTTACCTCTTCATTTCAGGTTTGAATGTGCTTTTTTAAGTTATATTTTTTGTAAGTCTTATGTCCCAATGTGGGACTATAGGTATATGTACCGCTATGGTTTGCCGATGTTGGAGATTACACAATCTTTCAAAATTTGAGCTTATGCGTCCGAAAAATCTAACCGTTAAGGTAACTGATGAGTGGATCATCCATATCATGTAAACATAGATAAACACACCAAAACAAGGATGAGCAGTCAACGAGGGTACCGTGCCGATTGCCTTCATCGAGACTAGAGTGATATGAAACACGATGTACATAGGCATTGATAATGGCATTTGATAGATGTTAAATTGCACTTGATTTTTTTAATAAAATAAGTAATAAAATGTGGTGAAAGATTATTATAAATGGGATGGATATTACTTAAGGTAGTCTGTATCTACACATCACGATAAGGTTACATATAATTATGTTTCATTTAACTATATTTTGTTTATAGATTGGTACATACCGCCAATGAGAAAATAAGATGGACTAGCCATATTTATTGTATAGCCCACTAGGTATGCTTGTTTAGCCCAGATAATTGCAAGATATAGATCCGGTGAGTGTCTCCCCGTACGCAAGATTTAAATTTTTTATGATGACCTATACATTCATATGGCACATGTAGTTATCATTTTTCTTCACTTCTCTTCTACAACATGGGTGTATATCACGTCTAATCGTCTCGTGTGCTTTTTATTTACCACATGTCCTTACCGCCATGGCAAACGAAAAATTGAACTTGAAGGTAGATGCATTTCCTACCTTATGTATACTGTATATGTTCGCTAATATAAAAACTAATTTAGTTTGCCACAACACATCCAGAAGAATCATACAAAAGGAAAAAAGGAAGAAAAACTCTCTTATAGGAAACTTGGTCGCCCAAACTAGGACACAAGTTTTGACTTGCTCTTTCTTCTTCTTTGTGCTCAATAGCTGAATAATTTAAGAAGTTTACACCCTGGTCCAATTCCAGTAAAATGTTTGACCTTAACAAATTCTTGCATTTTTTATGCTCTATAGGGTTACAGTACATTGAGAAAAATCATTGTTCTATAACAGGTGTGCTTTTCTTCAGACACATGACAAATTAAAGATGCTTGTACTGTTGTTAACAAGGCCATCAAGGTTTAAATGTCTCCAAACTTGCGGCGTCTACTTGCACCATGAAAAAATGTGACTAATGCTAGAACAAATCTCGCATCCATATTTGGGCATGATCGTACTGTCATATCGCTAGTAAGAAAAGATGCATATCATTGGATTGCAACTAGGCAAATATATATATTCGTCAGAAAGAAGCCACGCCGCACGCAGGCGCATGAGTACTTGCCACGGATCACCCTTCGCCGGTATAAACAGACCATCAAATTACCCACCCGTTTGAGCGTATTTGTCAGCCGTTATCTTTTTTGCTTCAGGTCTAATTGTGTGGATGTGCAGGTCAGTTCCTTGGAGAACTGAGCTACAGCAGTAACGTGGATGTGCTTTACCAGGCAGCTGCCTGTGCTAGCAATGATTCCACGGCGAGCGGACATCCTGGTACATCAAGGCGGGTTCAAGGTGTGACATGATGACAGGGTGTACCGATGCTGCTCCGTGATATCGTTAGTTTCGTATATCCGTTCTGTTTGACAATGATAATGATCTCCTATCGAGGCTTACTTCAGAAAATTGTTTATCTGTTCAAAATCTTAAATGACATTGTTAACGACACTCCCGTCTTGTGGAAACAATGCTTGGGGTTTCCTCCGGTGGGACCAGAAGCTGGAAACGGTTTTGCCAACGCTTGTCGGCAATGACAATGCAGATGAACGATGTACAGGTCACGACAAGGTTGTAGTAGTCGACTCTTGGGATTCTGCACTCTGCATCTGCAGTAGTGCAGATTATGCACGGTATGAAATCAAGATTGCTTCACACTTTGTTTCTCATAGGCATAGAATCATACTTCTTCATGTCCAATAAACGATCTGTAAGTGGCACAAGTTAATGCAACTCGTTTTGGGCATGATACATAAGAAGTTTATTTTCCCTATCTGTTGCACAGTTACTTCAGAACAATATGACACCATTTCCTCACCAGTTTGAATACCTAAAATAGAGAATAAGTTCTGCAGCACTTTGCATTAGAACAAATCTCGTGCAGCATATTAACCATTTTAGAATGATCCTGATTGTCCAATCAGATGACCATTCAAGGACATCGCTCTCATCACTGTACACTAGTGGAAAAAGGACCTTGGATACGCAGCATTAGTCCCCGCCAGGTTTTGGGTTCGTAAGGGACCTTTAGTCCCGGTTGGTGGATGAGTCAAGCTGGCGCCTACGCGAACCCTTTTAGTCCCGGTTGGTGTCCCCAACCAGGACTAAAGACTGGACCTTTAGTCCCGGTTGAAAATACAAACCGGAACTAAAGATGTGAGGCCTTCCGTCCTGGTTCCAGCCGAATTTTCACCCCCCACGAGGGAGTTTACCTTACATGAACTCCTAATGTTTACCTTACATGAACTCCTAATGTTTTTTAATATAAGATGTTATGATAAACTAATTTAGTTCACAAAAACATCTTATATAAGCGAAACATGGGCCTGAACAAAAAAAGCAAGTCAACCGAGAACAAACAAATAAAAAAGAAAAGGAACAAAAAATCTCAAAGAAAAACTTCCTCGCACAAGCTAGGACACATGTTGTAACTTGCTATTTCTCCGGTCGTAATTAGCGTTTTGCATTTGACTAAGACCAACTATAGCAGTCCCCTTAAAAACGTGAAATATTCAAAATAACCGGTCGTTTTCGGTTGTGGGCGCTAGAAACAGCCCGAAAGTTACCCTTAAAACGTGAAATCCTTACAAAGATTTATAGGGCGCTGAAAAATAAACGATCAACCTCTGGATTCGAGGCTTGCCACGCCGAACCGATGGTGCTCTACATACATGGAATGGGTTGGAGGGAAGGAAGTTTCTCACCGCACCAGAATTCGGTTGAATTCCGCCACCGCGCTTCTATTCTAGCCAAATACTCGTCAAATTCTGGCGAGCTTGGCTATAACCTAGCACTTATCACCGACGAACAAGGGACATCACTTTGCCAGCGATAATCTGGCATTTATTACAGGTTCGGCCAGCCACCTACCTCCACTTATTGCCCCTCACTTGCTTCTTTTCTCACCCAAACCAGACCCTCTCCTCTTCCTAGCCCATTTTTGCACTCCCCCCATTCTAGATATTTTGATCAGCCATGTTTGATATATTTTAGTAAATCTACCCCCCCCCCCCCCCCGACCTTCACCCCACCAATCTACCTAGCTAGAAATCTCCCCCATGTGCTAGATCTCTAGATCTAGATCTAGATATCGCACATCCGGTTTCTTCGCTCCGGTCGTCGTGCCAGTGACATTCAACCTCTTTTAAACTTATCAAGGTAACTATTTTGTTGATGCATGAAATCGTGGTTGTGGCATGCACACACACACATACACATGAGATGCCGAATGCATGTGTTTGGTGGATGATTGAAATCGCGGATGTGGCACATACATGAGTTGCCAATCTTTTGCCAAAATGTTGATTCATTTCCATTTCAGCAAATTTCTGGCGCTCTCTGGGGTCCTATTTGTAGCATGGTCATGCCGAATTTTTCCGTGAAAACCGACATACGATATCTTTTAATAAATTCTCTTACCGTGTGCAGGCGAGAATGGTCATATCAATGAGTGAAAGCGTCATGAACAGATATGTGAAACGTGCGACGGCCGACATGCATCGAAATAATCACAAAGATATAAGGTGCCCGTGTCAAAAATACTCACTAGTGTCCTTGTTTCCCCCCTCTTCGGGGAAATTGCAGGAGCACTTGCTGATGAGTGGTTACATGGACGGCCACACTCACTGGATGAGTGACGATGAAGATGAAGATGATGAGTTCAACGGTGCGGGCGGAGATGAGGAGAAAGGGCAGCAGGACACGGATGACGGCAAAGAGGCTAGCGCATACGATGATGGTGATGAAGGAAATCATGATGATTATGAAGCAACTTGCGTAGACAACCCGCTAAACTCAGCCGTGATGGACCCTCACGTTCAAGCACGCTTCTCAACAAGCCGACGACTAACCCGAGAGCTGATGATAGACGGAAGTCTAAGCTGGCGCAGCTGGAGATCGACTCGAATACTCCGTTGTAGGATGCGAGTTGTGGGTTGAGTGAGTCCCGCCTGAGAGTAGCTCTCGATGTTCTGGAGATGAAGGAAACACACGGATGGAGCGACAAAAGCTTTGAGATCCTACTGCAGTACATTAAAACACACTTTCCTACCGAGAACACGTGTCCTAGTAGTTTAGACGAGGCGAAGAAAATCGTGTGCCCTCTCAATTTACCGCACACAAAATACCAAACCTACATCAATGACTATACCATTTATCGGAACGAGGACGCGGACAGACGTAATGTCCAAGGTGCAGTGCTGATCGATACAAGATGGGGACAAATAAGGCTCCTCGAAAAGTTGTGTGGTACTTCCCGATGACGCCCCGTCTGCAGAGGTACTTCGCGGACCCCAAGGAAGAAAAGCTCATGCGCTGGCACGCGGAAAGAAAGGAGTCATTGCTGAAGGATACAGAGCGGATCGAAAACCCTGTGCTGACACACCCTTCGGATGCAAGCAAGTAGAAAGCATTAGACGGTGAAGACCAAGATTTCGGGAAATATCGAAGGAACATTAGGTTTGGTGGGAGCACGGACGCACTCAACCCGTATGGCAGCCAGAGCAGTAAACATAGCACCTGGCCCGTGTTTATATGGATCTAAAACCTACCCCCTTGTTGTGCATGAAGAAGAAGTACATACACATGAGTATGATAATCCAAGGACTGACACAGCTAGGGGGCGATATCAACATGCATCTCGAGCTATTGAAGGAGGATCTACCCACGTTGTGGGAGGAAGGGGTAGATACATGGACGCCGTTGGAGCACAATATTTCCCAATGAGAGCAGCGTTGCTCACGACGGTGCAGTATTATCTCGGTTACAGATATATTGCGTGCCAGGTGTGCCGTGGACACAAGGCGTGTGTCAGGTGCATGGAAAAGAGACGTTGTTTCTGCAGCTTGGTAAGGATCCTGGGCCCGCAAAACCAGTCTTCATGAGGCATTGAAGGTAGATACACAAGAATGACCCGTGGAGGAAGCCTGGAGATCTATTCAATGGTGTAGATGAGCCAAAAGGACCTCCACCTAAGAGGAGCGACGTGGAGATCGATGCTCTATTGAAAAACTTGAAAGAGTACCCTGCGCGGGGAAAGTTAATAAAGAAAGGACGAAAGCAACCAGCATAACTAATAGGGGTATGGAAAAGAAGGTCCGTGTTCTGGGACTTGCCGTACTTGAAAATACTCGGCACGTCCCATTGTGTTGATGTCATCCATATCACGAAGAATGTGTGCGAGAGTTTGCTTACCGCTCTTTTCAACATGCCGGACAATACGAAAGACAGGTCGAAAGCAAGAAATGACCTGAAAGCCCTGAATATTAGAGGGGACTTACATCCACCGCCAGTCGAGAGGGCTAATGATGACCAGCCCGATCAACAAGAGATGAATGGTCGCAAGCGCAAAAGGGTTAAGCATGCATATTGCTGCCCCCTCATGCTTCACTTGTAGTCCCAAGGAGATCGATCGGATGTTCTAGTGCCTTCTAGGAGTCAAGGTGCCCGTTGGCTATTGTGGGCTGATAAGAAGATGGCTGGACCCAAACAGAAAAGTGTTTAGCGGCATGAAGTCTCATGACTGTCACGTGATGCTGCTGCAGATACTTCCGGTTGCAATCTGAGGGATAATGGAACCGCAAGTCCCAAAACGCTCACTACCCTCTGTCACGTTTACGACGTCATCACTCGGAAGCTGATCAGCGTGAATAAATTCCGAAGGCTACTTGAAGAGATCGTTACGATCCTATGCGAGCTTGAGATGTACATTCCCCCAGCATTCGTTGACATTACGGTTCATTTGTTGGTCCATATCGTCGTTGACATTGTTGATTTAGGACCGGCATTCCTGCACAACATGATGCCGTTCGAAAGAATGAACGGGGTCATTAAAGGATACGTTTGCAGTAGGTCACATCCAGATGGAAGATTAGTCCAAGGCTGGCTCACCGAAGAGTGTGTCTCTTTCTGCACGAATTATCCAGATGCCGAAAAACCAGTCGGTGTGCCCATAAGCAAACACCTTGGAAGGTTCGCAGTAGTAGGCCATAGAGGTGGTAAGAAGGCAATGCACGTGGACATATCTAATCTGAGAGCCTAATTTGATAGGGCCAACCTAGTAGTGCTACAACACATTAGCTTTGTCGATCCTTGGTTGGAAGAGCACAAAGCCATGATTGCAAACACTGCCAACAAGCCGATGAAGGAAGGAGATATATTAAGATCGCACAACTCCTTTTTCGCGTCCTGGTTCAAAAGCCGGATTGATGCTAATCCACAGGCCATGACACGTGAGGAAGATAAACTAGTGTTTTCCTTCGCATACTGCCCTGCTCCCAACCTGATGACTTATCAAGCAATGGATATCAACGGGTACACATTCTACATGGAGGGGAAAGACAAAATTAGCGAATATAACAACTCAGGGTAACGATGGAGTCCTACACGGGACAAGTCAAGTCACAATACTTCGGAAGGATCGAGGACATCTGGGAACTTCACTATGCTGCGGAGAAGGTGCCGATGTTTCGTATCATACGGGCTAAGGGCATCCAAAAAGAAGGCAAATGTTTCACCATGTGTATACCCGAAGCCAAGAAATCCAAGAACACGAACGCCACCGCCCAAAATGAGCTATGGGTAATGTCTAAGCACGTGGAGCAATGCTTCTTCATAACCTACCCGTCCAGGCCTAACCGTGTTATCGTAAGGAGAGGAAAAAGAACCATCGCCGGAATGAATGGAGTCGCCAACTACCAAGACTTCGACGACTTTGTCGGAGACCCATCTATGGAAGAACCCGATAGCGACAATGATACACCGTACACCACAAGAAGAAGCAGTACAACACTATCTAAGTCAGGTCTTCCATTCATAACAAGAAGTCACAATACACGGCTAAGTTATCAAGTGACGACCAAGAAAGGACAAAAGTTTGTGAAACGCTAAGAACGAAGATGAAACTATATTTAAAGTCAAGATTTTTAGGGCAACTTGATAAAATGCCCCAAAAGGGGAAATACAAATGCAAGATCCAACACAGGGCCTGTGATTGGCACTGGGCAAGCAGATGCCTTAGCTATCTCGGGAATTGCACCAACAGGCGGTCTCATCGTATTGATCGTCGATGGAGATTCGAGTCGACAGACGATTATGAAAAGATGACCACGATCGAGCACTGCGAAAAAAGGGCCACTCGATCGGCGCCGAGCTAAGCTCGACGAGCTTGGCGCAGATGGCCGCGGCGATCTGCAGCGCCTCGTCCTTAGATCCGCCCTTGGTGACAAGGTTGGAGATGAGGGGCGGGCTGACCTTTATCTGGGACGCGGGGAAAGAGGAGGTCTCGGTGGACACGAGCATGAGGAGGCCCTGTCGCCAGCGGGCGGCGAGGACGTGCTGCTGCGCCTCGGCACCCTCGAATCCTTTCTCGGACACGAGCGCCGCTGCCGGATTTCCTCTTTATCTCCCAGGAGGAAGAGCACCGGGGAAGCGGGCGAGCCGGCGGCGGCTGATCTGGATGGGGAGCTCGAAGCAGACAAGTACGTATATGTACAAGAATTTATCACAAGTAGCCAGAACCAAACGAAGTGGAAATATACAGTCATACATTTCATAATGAGCTTACATAATTAGAGCACTTTATAAAATGCCCCAAAAGACCCTAACAATTGGGGCACTTGATAAAATACCCCAAAAGACCTAACTATTGGGGCAATTTCTCAAAGTGCCTCTAAAAATACACACATATTGGGGCATTTTCAAAAAATGCCCAATTAGCTAACTTTTTAGGGCACTTTAATAAAATACCCTCTTTAAGCTACAATTTGGGTCATTTTCTAAAATGCCCCTAACAAAGTGCCCCGAAATCCCTGCCGTCCACTAGTGACGCGAACTCGCGCCCAACAGGTATGTCGAGCTAGACGACGACGGCGTCCGCTTCTTCTACTACTTCATCGAGTCGGAGCGCAGCCCGGAGGAGGACCCCGTCTTGCTTTGGCTCACCGGCGGGCCTGGGTGCTCCTCCTTGTCCGGCCTCGTCTATGAGATCGGCCCTCTGGCTTTTGACTGGGAAAACTATCGAGGAGGGTTGCCTACTCTTCTGTATAAACCAGCCTCTTGAACTAAGGTTACTCGACCTATGCAGTACAATAAATAACTTCTTCCTCCGTCCCTAATATTATGCGACTGAGGGAGTAGTATCTTAGATTACTCTACTTAATTTGGTTGTTTCCATACTATTAGTCTCTGTCCCTCTCTTAACTTTAGTTTCATTCGATGATTGTAGGTTAGCAACATCATCTTCGTGGATTCTCCAGTAGGGACCGGCTTCTCCTACAACCCCACTGACAACGGATTGCCACCCAGTGACACCAGGGTGGTTCACCAGCTGCATACATTCCTTGAAATGGTGTGTTACTGTTACATTATCCTAAAAATACAGCTTGTTACGTACAAACTCTTCGTATCCGCTGCCTTTTCTGTATCTGACGAGCTTCACGCTTTGTAGTGGTTTGATGAACACCCCAAGTATTTATCAAACCCGCTCTATATTGCCGGGGATTCATACAGCGGCATGATCGTACCTTCTCTCACCATGGAAATCGCTAAAGGTAACTAATTAAGCTTCCATCAATACGTAATGTTTGTCTTGCAAGTTTCTTGGCGTGTTTCACTAGTTAGTTCCAAATACGTGTCGCTTCATTTGTAGGGATAGAATCTGGTGATGAGGAGCGGCTTCTTAACCTCAAGGTATTTCAAGTTTGTTACCATAACTCTCTAATCTCACGACTTATACAAATAGCTTCATCTTCAGTTCTGTTGTAATGCTCATTCTCGCTTTGGACTTTTGGGGCACTTGTATCCGTCTGGCACATGAGATGGGATTTACATGGTTCAAGGAAAGTCCCAATCAGGGTTGGAGCAATGTTTTAGAATTTGTGCATCATGAGGGGGATGAAATCACTAGATCACTAGACAATCAGAGTTTCACACTTTTTTGTGGTTAATGTTTAGATCTCTGATAATTATATCCCCGCGACCCTCCCGGCCTAGCTAGGTCTTCCGCCGCCGCCGCTGCCACAGCGGCCGGCCTCTCCACCTCCTCGCTTCCTCCTCACGCGCGGCGGCCGCCGCCGCGGCCGGCCCCTCCTCGCGTGCGACCGCCGCCCCCCGCGGCGGCGGCGCGCGCCCTCGCGGCCCTTTTTTCCTCGGCTTCCTTTCCTCAACCTCCTCGTCGTCGCCGCCGGCAGGGGCTGCCCGGCGCAGCCAGGGTAGCGCCGGCGGCGGCGGCTTGTCTCTCCCCGCGTCGGCCTGGGTGGAGGCGGGGCTCTCCCTACCGGCGGCGGTGCATCTTGGGCGGCGGCAGCCCGGCTCCGGCCGGGTGGTAGCAGGACGGCGGCGGTGTGCCTGCAGCGGGGCGGCGCGCTCTGCGGGCGACGACGAGCAGCGGGTTTCACCGGCCGGCCCATGCGGCCCAGATCGGGGCCCGTCGGGCCCCATCTGGGCCAGGGCGGGCCGGTTGACCTGCTGTGTGTTCTGCAGATGAAGGGGAGGTGGAGGATGTCGGGGACAGCGGCAACAGTGGCCGGCCTGTTGCAGCGTGGCGGCAAGATTCACGGGCCCGGTCTGGCCCCGGCCGAACTCTATTAGGACTGGTGTGCCCTTCGGGGCTTTACGGGCCCACTGGGCCCGGCCTAACTTGACCGGGACTGGTGTGCTTTGCGGCCGTGTCCGGTCGACTACCGTCTTCAGCGGTGGAGGTTGTTCCCTCCCGCGCGGCCGCGGTACTGTTGACCCCGGGTCATACTCCTGACCTTCGTCTTACAGACCGTGCGTGACTGCTACTTCGGTGAGACGGCGCGAGTGGCTGCGGAATCGTTTTGGCGCATGTTGGTGGACGGATTGTCTGGTGATGTTGAGGCTCATCCTCACGGGGCTCTTGTGCGACGGATCGTCCGAGGTTGTGGATAGGATTTTCGGGAGAAATCCTTATCGGTTCGTCCGACACCGACGCAGTGCCGCCTTCGGGTGGCATCTTTCCTTCCTGAAGGGCGTCGTGGCTACCTTTCCGCTTCCTTCTGTGCCGTGGGAAACCCTAAGACCAGTGCGCTGGTCCGGGCAGTAGCGTGGCTTTCCTTCTTGAAGGTGCTGCTTGGTACTTGTCGATTCGATGCTAGCAGTGTGGTGGTACTTCTCCGGAGAGGGCGCAGCGGTTGCGGGTCACTTTCGCTTAGTCGATCCGCCTATGTCTTCATTTTGTTTTTCTTCTTTTCTTTTGGGTGTATGTTTGCTGCCGCCCCAGCATGTCGTGGCTGTTGGTTATATCGGGTTGTTGCTATATCTATATAGCGGGGCTACGGCCTATTTCGTCAAATGTTTAGATCTCTCCAAAATCTGAATTACCATCCAATATTTATTATCTAATATTTGTGAAACCTACAAATATATGCCTTTTAAATAGAAGTTTTGAATGAGTGAAGAGTTTGAAAAAAGAATGACATATGCCCTTTTAAACGAGTAAATGTGTGAAACCCTCATATATAATATATCTTTACAACCAATGCTTAATACTCGCAAGGAAATTTATCCAATTTTTCAGGGTTACATTGCTGGCAATCCTCTGACTGAATTGGCACGGTTTGACGGCAATTCCAAATTTCCATATCTTCACAGAATGGCAATTATACCAGATGGACTCTATGAGGTGACATAATTAAGAAAATATTTTCACATGTCCTTTTATTTATTCTGTGCCATGTTAGACAAAATGACACATCCCAAAACGAATATGTATTGTCAGCTTGCTTTGGTTCTCTAGCTAACTCCTGAAATGGATATAAACTATATATGTTTCTAAATATAAGATGCTTTAGCTTTTTTTAAATTCATTTATGTGCTGGTTCACTCAATTTAGTGCCTATGTAGTACTCTTTGAAATATCTTTTAACTTAGAACGGAGGCAGTATATTACAATGTTTTTTAATCTGTTTCCATGAAAATCAATGCTTCTTAGTCAGGTTGACTCAAAATGAATATTGTCTACGTATTGAATTTGGTTCATATCCATATCTGGAATAGCACAGACGGAAGTACATCAATCAAATTGGTGTAATTTGCATACTAAAATATATTGGTTTCTATATATCCACCTATTATGTTGCTCGGGACAGTTGCGGAGGAGAGTACACCAGCCCATCGAATGCTCTTTGTGCCAAATCCGTCCAATCCATCCACGATGTAAGTGACCCATACAACCTCCTGACGTTGAGAATGTTAAGCTCAAAACTCCAGTAGATCTTGCATCAGTTCTATGTAAATTAATCAGAATAGTCCGTGAGATGCAGCTCATAAAGGATATTAATGCTATGCACATTTTGGAGCCAAGCTGTGATACACATCCAAGCCTCACCATTCACAAGGCGGTGTCAGAAGAAGGAAGGGGAAGGCAACTACAATCTATGGTTTCGTCTATTTGCAGGGTAAAATTAAGGAACCGCGTAAAAAGTTTATAATTCCTATTTTTAAGTTTTCTTTGGTCGTTCTATTGTCTCAAAATCTTAATTTTTTTCATTCTTATGACTAATTGTGCATAGCCTTATAAATCTTACTTCGCTTCATTTTGTGGCAGAATGCCACTTACATACTTTCTGAACTGTGGGCAAACGACAAAAATGTGAGGAAGAGTTTGGGTGTTCACGAGGTAAATACGTATTTCAAAGTTTGAATATATCTTAAATATTTTGACCTATACTTTGAAGTCAGCTTTGGTTAGAATGAACACCCCGACTCTTTTTCAGGGAACAGTTCCAATATGGAGAAGACATGCTAATTTTCCTTACATAATGGACATCAACAGTACAGTGGAGTACCATTTAAGCTTGATCACCAAAGGATATCGAGCGATTGTATACAGGTAAGAGTAGACTTATCCTAGGCTCCTAGCTAATGCTCATGAGTAGAATGTTTATATTAGAGCAATTCTTGTTATAGATATCTAGTTCTACAGTCGATTAGTGCAAGGCAACCATATGCTTGGCCGAGCAACCGTATATTTATTGATCAAGTGTGTTCCTCCAATGCTGCAGCGGCGATCATGATAGCGAAATATCTTTGGTTGGCACCCAAGCATGGATAAGATACCTTAACCTTTCCACCACAGATGATTGGCGACCATGGTATGTAGACGACCAAGTTGCAGGGTAAGAACACTCTTGTTATACATATATCTTTTCATTTTTGAGAGTTGTTGTTAGACATATCTAGTTCGATAGTCGTGTCTCCCTCACAAGCATACTAGTGATAAAAACACATTGGTGGACCCTTTAGAGTTTTTGAACGTAGATGTTTTAGGGTTCGTAGAGCTCTCAGCCCTCACCTCATCACTATATAATAACAGCAGGTTACAATACATGTACAACACGACACCGGTACGAATACGTACAACTAGACTACGAGTACGATTCTAACATACCCCCTCAATCTGAACCGCTACGTACAAGGTTAAGATTGGACTTAAATCTGTCTAGCATTTGTCGTGTGGCTGGTTTAGTGAATACATCAGCTACCTGATCATTAGTGGAAATGAACCTGACATCCAGTTCACCGGCAGCTACTCGTTCTCGCACAAAATGGAAATCGATCTCAATGTGCTTAGTTCGAGCATGAAAAACTGGATTCGCCGTCCGGTAAGTAGCCCCAAGGTTGTCGCACCATAAAATGGGTGTACGCTGCTGAGTCACACCAAGTTCCTTAAGTAGAGAGTCTACCCATATAGCTTCAGCGGCACCATTTGCCAATGCCTTATATTCAGCCTCAGTACTAGATCGTGAGACAGTGGGTTGCTTCTTCGAACTCCAAGAGATTAGATTCGGACCAACAAACACAGCAAACCCACTAGTGGAGCGCCTATCATCCACATCGCCAGCCCAGTCTGCATCGGTGAAAATACTGATACCGGATACCGAAGACTTGCGAAACTGCAAGCCTGTCTCAAGTGTCCCCTTTACATACCGCAAGATACGCTTCACTGACTCCCAATGAACATCAGTCGGCTGTGAAAGAAATTGGCACACTTTGTTCACCGCAAAGGAAATGTCTGGACGAGTAAGTGTCAAGTATTGCAGGCCGCCAACAACACTACGGTACCGGAAAGAATCATCAGCACCAAGTGGCGTACCAGTATCACGGGCTAGTCTCTCGCGATGATCAAGCGGCGTAGGGGTAGCATTACAATTCTCCATGTTGACTCGATGAAGGAGATCAAGAGCGTACTTCCTCTGAGTCAACGCCATACCCCCTGAATTGTAAGATGCCTCCAATCCAAGAAAGTACTCCAGCTTGCCCAAATCCTTGATAGGAAAATTTTCTGACAGGGAACGTACCAGACGATCAACAGCCTCCGGTGTAGAGCCAGCAATGACAATATCATCAACATACACCAACATGTATATGTGAACCCCATCGCGGGAGAAGATGAATAGAGACGTATCGCCCTTGGACGAGATGAAACCAAGCTGGTGGAGAAGCTGACTCAAGCGAGCATACCATGCCCGGGGCGACTGCTTCAGACCATAGATAGACCGCTGAAGTTTGCAGACATGGGAGGGAAATCTATCATCCTCAAAGCCAGGCGGTTGCTGCATGTAGACATCCTCATTTAGGAAACCATGGAGAAATGCATTACTGACGTCAACTTGTCGAAGGGTCCATCCTCGAGATACTGCAAGAGAGAGCACTAGACGAACAGTAGCAGGCTTGACAACTGGACTGAACGTGTCTCCATAATCGATCCCATGTTGCTGAGTAAAACCACGCGCAACCAGCCGGGCTTTGTGCTTATCAATAGACCCATCCGGACGATGTTTGGTCTTAAAGATCCACTTACTACCAACGATGTTAACACCAGCAGGACGAGGAACCAAGACCCAAGTGTTGGTCTGACAGAGAGCCGCAAACTCTTCAGCCATGGCCGCATGCCACGCTGGTTCTTTCAAAGCTTCTCGATGAGAGTGCGGAGCAGCAAGAAATGCTCGACGTCGCGGGTCGTATCGAACCGTACCGTCTTTAAAATCCTTTTCCTTGCGTGTGTTGTCCCGCAGCCGCGTGATCATCGTATGCGCCGGAGTAGGGACATCAGGCGAGCGCGGAGCAACCGAAGGCGTCGCGACCGGCGAACGGGCGAAAGGCGACGCGGGCTGATCCAGAGTAGGAGCTACGGGCGGGGAATCACTCGTGGAATCACTCGGCCGCCCATGGGCAGAAGCCGCATCGGTAGAAGCCGACGGCCCATGCTGCATGCCACCCCCATGCACGTCCGCAACAGCATCAATCACTGGCCCATGCTGCATGCCACATGCATGCACATCCATCGTGCTGTCAGCATGCACGTCGATCGCTCGTGTGGAAACGGCATCGGCCGGCGGAGCAGCGTCAGTCACTGGCACCTGAAACAATGAGACAGCACCTTGCGGCGAAAAATCAGTGGACAAATAAGATAAGTCGTATTTACGCATAGGCTCACTCGTAACCGGTTCATCGGAAGGAAAAGTGATAGCTTCGGCAAGTGAGGACACGTCTACGGTCACACCGGGAGTAGAGAAAGGAAACACAGTCTCGTCAAACACAACGTCACGGGAGATGTAAATGCGCCCGTGGAACGATCTAGACACTTGTACCCCTTATGCATCGGACTATAGCCTAGGAAAACACAAGCCTTAGAGCGGAAGTCAAGTTTATGAGAATTATACTTGCGAAGACTAGGCCAACATGCGCACCCAAAAGTGCGGAGAAAAGAGTAATTTGGCTGGACATGGAGGAGACGGTAGAGGGGTGTTTCCTTGTTGATAACAGGCGTAGGCATACGGTTAATAAGATAACATGCCGTCAGAAAAGCCTCGTCCCAATAATGAAGGGGAAGGGAAGAATGTGCTAACAGGGCAAGACCTGTTTCCACTAAGTGCCTATGTTTACGTTCAGCAATACCGTTCTGCTGTGAAGTATGCGGGCATGACACACGATGAGACACGCCCGTACGCTGAAAATAGCGAGCCAATTTTTGGTATTCACCACCTCCGTCGGACTGAACTACTTTGATCTTAGCGTTCAAGAGGCGCTCAACATGAGCCTGGAAAGCATAGAAAACTTGCTCCACATCAGACTTATGCTTGAGAAGATAGATCCAGCAGAAACGAGAGTAGTCATCCACAAAACTAACATAATACTTGTACCCCCCAGAAGAAGTACGAGCAGGCCCCCAAACATCGGAGTGAACAAGCTCAAGAGGGACAGTTGTTACACGAGAGGAAGCACTATAAGGTAATTGATGACTTTTAGCACGCTGACAGGCATCACACACTAAAGATAAATTGTTTGACTGGGAACACGAAAGCTCATGTGTTTTAACAATAGAATTCACTACATTATTTGAGGGATGACCAAGACGCTGATGCCATTGTGTTGGTGTGACTTTTACACTAGAGGATGCATGGGAAGGGGACGACGATGCCTTGCCGAACGGAACGGGGTAGAGTCCATCTTGACTCCTACCGTGGAGGATTACCCTTTTTGTGGCCTTGTCTTTGACACAGAAAAAATGACGATGAAACTCAACAAAAACGTCATTATCGGAAACAAGACGATAGACGGAAAGGAGGTTTTGACGAATATGTGGAACATGAAGGACATTGTTCAAACGAAGTGATGAACCGGTTAAATTTGAATGGCCAATATGCGAAATAGACAAACCTGATCCGTTGGCCACTTGCACTTGATCCTTTCCAGCATACCGCTCGTGGACGTGAAGCCGCTCTAGATCACTCGTGAAGTGATCGGTAGCCCCTGTGTCCATGACCCAGGGGTTGCGATCGGTGGCATTGGTGGATGCGGAATTACCGGAGCGCTGGTACTCCTGGTTGTAGCGGTTGCGACAATCCGTCGCCTCGTGACCCCAATTGCCACAAATCTGGCAGCGAGGCCTCCAGCGCCGTCCATTACCACGGCCGCCCCCACCACCATTGCGGTTTGCACCGCCGCCATTGCCACCGTTGCGGTTGTTGCCGCCATCATTGCGGCTCTTGCCGCCGTCGTTGCCGGTGTTGCCGTACCTGCCTCCATTACCGTACCCACCATTGGGTCGGCCGTGCCCCTGCTGCCCGCTGGGACGGTTTCCGCCCTGATAGGGCGAGCCCCCACCTTGATAGGCAGGGTTGAAGTCCGGAGCTCCCATCCGAGTAGGGTTCCCAAAAGGACCAGGGCGCGACGCGGCATTGGCCGAGGAAGCCCATCCTTCGGCGAGGGCTTGCTGTGCCTGCAAAGCCTCGAACGACAGCACACTCGCGTAGAACTCGGAGTAGGGTATCGACCTGTTGCCGACCGTGAGAGAGGCGGCGATGGAGTTGAACGCCGATCCGAGCCCGGTGATGATGTAGTCGACAAGCTCATCGTCGCTGACGGGATATCCAGCGGCAGCCATGGTGTCAGCGAGAGATTTCATCTTGTGCATATATGTCGCCGCGGTCAAGTCGTCCTTTCGCTCCGTCTGAAGTTGACGTCGGATATGACGGACGTTGGCGCGGCTTGCCGCACCAAACATGGCATGAACTGCGGTCCACGCCTCCGCCGTGGTCTTGCAGCCGAGGAGCTGGCATGCAATGTTGGGCTCCATGGAGCCTAGAAGCAGTCCTAGGACCCTCTGGTCCTGGATCCACCAGCGTTGGAACGCCGGGTTGGGAACGGACATCGCCTTGTTCGCCTCTCCCTGGATGATGGTCTTGTCCGGCGGAGCCTCGGATCCGTCGAGGTAGCCGTGGAGCTGGGCGCCGGAGAAGTTCGGCAGCAGGAGGCCCTTCCACAGCATGAAATTGCCGTGGTCCAGGCGGACGGCGATGGTGGGCGCGGCTGCCGCTGAAGATAACGCAGGCGAGGCCGCGATCATGGCTCCTGCCGCTTCGGTGGTCTGAAGGGCGGTGTTGGGCATCGCGGCGGCGGATATGTCTCGCGGCGGCGCGGAGATGATGCAAGCGATCGATCGAAGGACTGCGTTGCTCGGCGGAAGGACTCGACGAGCGATCGATCGATCGAAGTGCTGCGTTCGCTCGGCGGAAAGACTCGGCGAGCGATCGATCAAGCTCGATCGATACAGCGGCCGCGGATACGTACGCGGCTCTGATACGAAGTTTTTGAACGTAGATGTTTTAGGGTTCGTAGAGCTCTCAGCCCTCACCTCATCACTATATAATAACAGCAGGTTACAATACATGTACAACACGACACCGGTACGAATACGTACAACTAGACTACGAGTACGATTCTAACATATAATACGCTCTAGTTAGAGACATATAAGTAACCTAGACTATGTGCAATGTTCAAAATGATATTTATCCGTGTTCGGAGAGATTATTATTGTGATAATTAGTGGAATGCAGCATTCATAGCTAATTATATTTGTGAACAATTACTATTAAGATGCCTTTCACAGTGTCTTTGTTTTTCTTAATTTTGCTTAGATTCACGATAACTTACTCCAATGACTTCACATACGCAACCGTGAAGGTATGTGGTATATGCTTGAGTGCTTTCTGTTGGAGGGAATTTTTTAATGAAGCAAATGAATTGATTGATAGATGTTCTTGTAGGGTGCTGGCCACACAGCTCCAGAGTATATGCCCAGGGAGTGTCTAGCTATGATTGATAGATGGCTTTCTGGTGAACCCCTTTGATCGATCGTCGTATATATGTGCTACGCAATGGAAGTTAATCTCTATGTCCGAATAACAAAGATATTGTTCAGTTTCTGCATCCACACTGTCTTAAGAGATCGGAAGATACTGCAACAAGCATTTGAAATATCAACCGCTCTCCCAGGATCATAATGGAAACATGAACTGCTCCACAGAATACTACTCTTGTTCTTTTGTGTATTATATTTGCCTTGATCCATAAAAGATCATTTCGCACACAAAAGATCTTTACAATGTGATCACATATAGTCTAACCGAATGTTGCATATGTCATACAGTCTTACCATGTGAAGCTTAATAAGACATGTAACCAAAATATACTTCTACTTATCTACGGAAAGATTTTCATTGTTCGTAGCCGAGCTGGGAGATCGATCTCTAAGAGCACAGACCGGGAAGTTGTGTGATGTCGTCGGCACATCTCTTGCGTCTCCAAGTCAAGGGTGACGAGCAGTACGCGATAACCTGTCTGATATTTTGGAGAATGTATCTTTACATGTAGCAACACAGTGTTGGTCCTCTCACCGGACCACTCGAACTCAATATGCAGATGCCGGCGGCCAGGAGGGATGTCAGGGATCGCAGCTTCTCCTCTGTGCCCATAATTACCGGCTCTGATGCCCAATCTCCTCCCGGAGTTGATGCCACACCCTGATCTTGAACCCAGAAACGGCCAATAGTCTTAGGGTGACTTCTTTTGGTCTTCTCAGCCAGTTTCTGGGTACCAAACCCCATAAGCTGAAAAGAAGTGTACAGATTCTCCTCACCGAGAAACTCTCGAGAAGCCAGTTTACGTGCAGTGGGGAGAAACTGCCCAGCACGAGTTTCCCGAGCTTTTGGCCTCAGCTGTCGAACCGTCCCACGAGAAGGGACATGCCGTTCATGGATATTACATCCAAACTGCCACCGCGTGGCTGCCCTCTCTCTCTTCTCTGATTCTCTCATGGAAAAGGGAAAAGAAAACGCCCACTCAACCTCACCCAGCGCCGGCCGCTGCTCCCCACCCACTTGCAGCCGGCCCCATCCCCGCCGCCGATCTCCCACCGCGGCCACCGCCGGATCTCCTCCCTCCGCTTCCGGATCCGAGTCCACGGTCAGGTCAACCACTCGCTCGCCGCTGAAGCCCGGCGTCGTTGCGTCGATCCGCATGCCGTCTCGGTGCAACCGATTGGATGCGTGCCTTGCTAGCTGCCGTCGCATTGATTAGCCAGGCCGTCTCTGTGCGGCAGATTGGATGCTTGCCTGTTGCCGTTGAGTTGATCCGCAGGGCCGTCGTACATCTTATAACTCATCATAGAAAATAAGTCAAAACAGTACAAGGCCAAAAGAAGTCTCCTGAGAAGTTTTTGGAGTTTCTACCCACCGTAGTTTCTGCCCACCGGAATCTATAAGCAGGCGTATGAATAAAGAGAAGCCCAAAAGAAGTCACCCTTAGTAGCTTGTGACCGTCCTGTGAGTAGTATGACCCTAGGTGGAGTCGTCCTTTGAAGTCCATGATAGGGTCAGGTAGCTTAATCCTTCTGTACTCGGTTGTGCGGACATTGTAGGAAATAATCTTACCAAGCTCTAGCACCAACCAGTGTATGACACCACCATGGAGAACGACGGGGTCTTTGTTCCTTGCGAGGCTCCGTAGGGAAAACATGTCCATAATATTGTGTCTCGTGTGTTGGAAATAGTCTTGTGTGTCCAGTCGACGTTCCTTCGAGTGGGAGGAGTCGACAAAGTGTATTCGAGTGCCGACTTCGGGGTCTGTCCCAAGTCGAGGATGTGTTCGACTCCAGGGCCTGTCCTGAGTTGAACTTGTTACCAGGCTCCTCTGATACAGTGACTCTTTTGTCCTGTAGTCAGTGTCCTGAAGTGATGCTTCTGCATCAAGTACAGAGTAGGACGTGCTAGACGTCACCTACAGTAGTTTCTAGTCATGACATCGCCAACAGTGGCATGTCAGATAGAGGTATGATCGGTCACGTCGTCTGTGATGTGACTGGATAGTTGACTTAGGCAGCCAGGCTGCAGCCCCTATTTAGAGGGATGAATACAAAGAGAAAATTGAGGCAAACCATTTCTTTGGCACACACTCCCCTCTCTCTCTCTCTCTCGAGTTGAAAGATCTCACGGGCAACAATTGGTATCAGAGACTGAGTTCTTGAGAGATCTCACCGGAGATGGGCGAAGGAAAGGCGCTCATGCCGGCGGAGGTGAAGGAGGCCGCGAGCACGCTGGCAGTCCAGCGTGTTGTGCGGGAGGCCGGTAGTTCATGGCCGCTGCTCACGCGGTCAAACTACGCGGACTGGGCGCTGCTCATGCAAGTGAAGCTTGAGGCACGCCGTGTTTGGTCCGCCGTGCACGATAGCACGGAGGAGCGCGAGACGGACCGGGCAGCACTCGAGTACGTGCTGCTCGCCGTTCCGCCGGAGATGATCTCCACACTGGCGTCGAAGGCGACGGCCAAGGAGGCGTGGGAGGCGATCAAGGCGACTGCGCTCAAGAAGCAGTACGAGGCCATCAAGTTCGGCGACGGCGAGAACATCGACGACTTCGCCATGCGGATGTCGTCACTCGTGTCGCAGCTTGGGGTGCTCGGCGTCACCATCACCGAGCCAGACACAATCCGTAAGTTTCTCTCGGTCGTTCCCACGAGGTTCTCGCAGATGGCATGCTCAATCGAGACTCTGCTCGACCTCGACAAGCTCCCCATGGAGGAGCTCATCGGCCGCCTCAAAACGGCTGAGGAGCGACATGAGGCGGAGAAGCCGGAGGCCAAGCAGGCTGGGAAACTACTCCTCACGGAAGAGGAGTGGTTCTCTCGGATGCGCCTGCGGGATGGAGGTGGATCCTCCAGCCATACCGGACGCGGCGGCGGCAAGCCGCGCGGTCGCGGTAGAGGCAACTCAGCTCGTGGAGCTGGGAACCCTGGCACGTCGAAAGACACGTGCAGGTACTGCGGAGTCGCCGGCCATTGGGCGCGGGACTGCCGCAAGAAGAAGCGCGAGGAAGCACACCTCGTGCGCGCAGAGCGTGCGGAAGCACACCTCGTCCGTGGCGGAGACGATGAGGATGACAGCGCACTCCTCATGATGGAGACCTGCACCATCGCGACTACCCCACAGCTCCCTGCTTCGACTCGCCAGGCGGAGTCGAGCACCTTGGAGGCAGCACCCTTGTCTCGACCGGTGGCAGAGTTAGCGACTCGACCGGTGGCAGAGTCGGAGGGATCGTCGACTCCTCCGAAGGAACTCGCGCCGATCCAGTGGATCGCGGAGTGGGACATGTCGACTCAGGAGGAGTCGACAGCATCGTCGAGTCAGGAGGACTCGGCAGGATCGTCGAGTGGCAAGCACTCGACTGCCCTAGCTCGGGAGGAGCTGGGCTCGGCGACTCGAGAGGAGTCGGCCGTCTCGGGTGGCAAGGATCCGGGAGTGTCGAGTCAGGAGGACTCGATAGCCTCGTCGGGTGGAGAGCACCCGATAACTTCGTCGAGTGGAGAGCACCCGATAACTTCGTCGAGTGGAGAGCACCCGATAACTTCGTCGAGTGGAGAGCACTCGACTGTGTTGGCTCAGGAGGAGCTGACCATGGCAACTCGGGAGGAGTTGGCCACCCGGCTCCAGCAGCCGGGAGTGCCGGGTCGCAAGGACTCGACACCCTCGTCGAGTGGAAAGCACTCGACTGCGCCAGCTCGTAAGGAGTTGGCTGACCCGAGTCGCAAGGAGCCGGTCCTCCTCATGCTAGAGGAGAAGGCGCAGGTGAACCTGGCGCAAGAGGGGGACGCCAAGAAGGGCGTCTGGTACCTCGACTCGGGTGCCACCAATCACATGACTGGTGACCGCGCCGCGTTCGCGGAACTCGACACAAGCATCATTGGAACTGTCAAGTTTGGTGATGGCTCGCGAGTCGAAATCTGCGGGCAAGGGACGGTGCTCTTCGTCTGCAAGTCAGGCGAGCATCGGGCCGTCACCGGGGTGTACTACATACCCCGGCTGAACACGCAGATCATCAGCCTGGGCCAGTTCGACGAGAACGGCTGCCAGGTGCTGATCGAGGATGGATCCTTCGAGTGCGTGATAGGGAGCGGCAGCTCCTGATCAAGGTCAGGCGAGAGCCGAACCGGATGTACAAGCTGCACGCGCGAGTCGTGCAGCCAGTGTGCCTAGTCGTGGGCACTGGCGACGACCCGGCGTGGACTTGGCATGCGCGGTTCGGGCACCTCAACTTCGACAGCTTGCGCCGACTGGCGAAGGGCGAGATGGTGCGTGGCCTCCCTCTGGTGGAGCACGTGAACCAGCTCTGCGACGCTTGCCTAGCAGGGAAGCAGAGGCGAGCCCCATTCGCAAAGCAAGCGAAGTTCCGGGCGAAGGAGCGACTCGAGTTGGTCCATGGCGACCTCTGCGGGCCGATCACCCTGGCCACACCGAGTGGGAAGAGGTACTTCCTCCTGCTGGTGGACGACCTGTCGCGGTACATGTGGCTCGCCCTTCTCTCGACGAAGGACGAGGCCGCAGCCGCAATCATTCGACTCTAGGCGGGAGCCGAAGAAGAAACAGGCTGCAAGCTGCGCACGCTGCGCACGGATCGCGGAGGCGAGTTCACGTCCGGGTCCTTCACAGCATACTGCGCTGAGCTCGGGATGGAGCGTCACCTGACGGCTCCGTACTCCCCGCAGCAGAATGGCGTCGTGGAGCGACGCAACCAGACGATTGTGGGCATGGCCCGCAGTCTGCTGAAGGCCAAGAAAGTACCCAGAGAATTCTAGGGTGAGGCACTGACGATGGCCGTGTTCATCTTGAACAGGTCGCCAACCAAGAGCATGGACGGCATGACGCCGTTCGAGTCCTGGCATGGCCGCAAGCCGAATGTGAGCTTCATGCGCACGTTCGGGTGCGTGGTGCATGTCAGAGAGACGCGCCCCGGGCTGAAGAAGCTCGACGACCGGAGCAGGCCGATGATCTTCGTCGGGTACCAACCTGGGACGAAGGGTTATCGGGCCTATGACCCGGTGACTAACCGGGTGACCATCACGCGAGATGCCGTGTTCGACGAGAACGCGAGCTGGGACTGGAGTTCGCCGGACACTCCGGCGAACACCTTCGGAGTCGACACTTTCGCGGTTGAGCACATGGTGTTCGAGCCGCAACCAACTTCGAGTGACGGGAGTGCGGGTCCAGCACCCGACTCGCCGACTCCAGACTCGCCAACTCCTGGAGTGGGGAGTGCATCCCCAGCTAGTTCTCCAACAACACCGGAGAACCCGACAGCCGAGATTTCGACTCCGGCTGTCTCAGGCGTCGAGTTCGTCACGCCACCCTCGAGGTACTCAGGTATGCTCGATGGAGAAGACGACATGAGCTTCGACCACCGGTTCCGCACTCTGCAGAACGTGCTCGAAGTGGGTTCGGCCCTTGAGCCGGACGAGGAGCTCCACTATCTCGCCTCCGAAGAGCCAGGCTCGTTTGAAGAGGCGAAGGTGCATGCCAGCTGGAGGCAGACGATGCAAGAGGAGCTGGAAGCCATCGAGTCCAATTCGACTTGGAGGCTGGCCACCTTACCACCAGGTCACCGCGAGATCGACCTGAAGTGGGTGTACAAGGTGAAGAAGGATGCGCATGGCGCAGTCCTTAAGCACAAGGCTCGCCTGGTGGCGAAGGGCTACGTGCAGCGGCACGGGGTCGACTACGACGAGGTTTTCGCACCCGTGGCCCGTCTCGAGTCCGTCAGGCTACTGCTAGCCGTGGCGGCGAGTGCGGGGTGGGACGTCCACCACATGGACGTCAAGTCAGCCTTCCTCAACGGCGAGTTGGAGGAAGAGGTGTATGTGCAGCAGCCAACCGGCTTCGCTGCAAAGGGGAAGGAGCACCTGGTGCTTCGACTCAGCAAGGCGCTCTACGGCCTCAAGCAGGCGCCAAGGGCATGGAACACCAAGCTCGATGCATGCCTCGTCACGCTCGGCTTCGCAAGGTGCGAGTCGGAGCATGGCATGTACGCGCGAGGAGCGACTCCGAGCCGGCTCTTAGTCGGTGTCTACGTCGACGACTTGTTGATCACAGGCTCGGATTCCAGCGACATCGACAGATTCAAGCTGGAGATGCGGAGCCTATTCCAGATGTCCGATCTCGGGTTGCTAAGCTACTACCTTGGCATCGAGGTTCGACAAGGACCCAGCGGGATCGATATCTCGCAGGGTGCCTATGCCCAAAATCTGCTCGAGAAGGCGGGGATGGGCGGGTGCAACCCCGTCCACGCACCCATGGAGCCACGCTTCAAGCTGTCCAAGTGCAGCACGGCACCAGCGATAGATGCGACCGAGTATCGGAGCATCGTCGGGAGCCTCAGGTACTTGGTGCACACGAGGCCGGACCTGACCTTCGCAGTCGGGTTCGTATCGAGGTTCATGGAGGCTCCAAGTCTGGAGCACCTCGCGGCCGTGAGGCACATCCTACGCTACATCGCCGGGTCTCAGCGACTCGGGTGTAGGTATGGGAGGAGAGAAGGTGCACCGCGCCTGGTCGGCTACAGCGACAGCGACCTGGCGGGCGACGTCGACTCGCGCAAGAGTATGTCGGGCACCCTGTACTTCCTCGGGTGCAGCCCAGTGACCTGGCAGTCACTTAAGCAGAAGGTCGTGGCTCTGTCGAGCTGCGAGTCGGAGTATGTGGCGGCTGCCACTGCTGCTTGCCAGGGGATCTGGCTGCTCGGTTGCTGTCCGAGTCCAGCAACGGCGAAGTGCTGGCGCTAAGTTGACGAGGGAATATATTGCGGTGTTGCTTCTATCTCCCCGGCAACGGCGCCAAAAATATGCTTGATGCGTGTAACGTCACACGTCAGTTGGGAACCCCAAGAGGAAGGTATGATGAGTGCAGCAGCAAGTTTTCCCTCAGTATGAAACCAAGGTTTATCGAACCAGTAGGAAAACGAGGTTGCTTCGAAGGTGTTGGTGAAGGAGTGTAGTGCGGCGCAACACCAGGGATTCCGGTGCCAACGTGGAACCTGCACAACACAATCAAATTACTTTGCCCCAACTTAACAGTGAGGTTGTCAATCTCACCGGCTTGCTGAAAACAAAGGGTTAAACGTATCGAATGGAAGATGATGTTTGTTTGCATAAAACAGTAGAGAACAATGATTGCAGTAGATTGTATTTCAGATGTAAAAGAATGGACCGGGGTCCACAGTTCACTAGTGGTGTCTCTCCAATAAGATAACTAACATGCTGGGTAAACAAATTACAGCTGGGCAATTGACAATTGATAAGTGCATATAACATGCATGTGTGAGTTGTGGTGTCTACTATGAGATTCATTTGGGCATTACGACAAAGTACATAGACCGCTATCCAGCATGCATCTATGCCTAAATAGTCCACTTTCCGGTTAACATCCGTACCCCTTCCAGTATTAAGTTGCAAGCAACAGACAATTGCATTAAGTAATGTGCGTAATGTAAACAATACATTCATCCTTGAATAAAGCATTGCTGTTTTACCCCTAGTGGCAACAACACATCTACAACCTTAGAACTTGCTGTCACTATCCCAGGTTAAATAGAGGTTGAACCCAACTATCACTATTCACTTGGCCAAGGCTTCAACAAGTAACGGAGAGCATGCAAGATCACAAATGACATAGACATGATAATATAATATTCAGCTCCACATAGGTATCAATATAAGTCAGATCCCAGCAAACACAACATGTAGCATTACAATAAGATGATCTTGATCATGATAGGCAGCTCACAAGATCTAAACATGATGGCACAAGTGGAGAAGACAACCATCTAGCTACTGCTATGGACCCATAGTCCAAGGATGAACTACTCACGCATCACTCCGGAGGCGGGCATGGCGATGTAGAGCCCTCCGGTGATGATTCCCCTCTCCGGCAGGGTGCCGGGAAGAGCTTCAGAACCCCCCGAGTTAGGGTTGACGACGGCGGCGGCAGCGAATATGTTCTGGATGAAAGGCTCGGTGTTTTAGGGTTTTCACGTCTCGGGGAATAAATAGGCGAAGGGGCGATGTCGGCGGACCCCCGAGGGGCCCAAACCACAGGCGGCGCGGTGGGCCCCTGCCGCGCCGCCTGTGGTTTGGCCACCTCGTGGCTCTTCGTCTCTCCTTCGGACTCCGTGTACGTGTTGGAAAAATAGGGACTTGGCCTTTTGTTTCGTGCAATTCCGAGAATATTTCCAGAAGTAACTTTCTGAAACCAAAAACAGCAGAAAACAGGGAACTGGCACTGTGGCATCTTGTTAATAGGTTAGTCCCAGAAAATGCATAAAAGTGATATGAAGTGTATATAAAACATGTAGCAAATGGTATAATATAAGCATGGAACAGCAGAAATTATGGATACGTTGGAGACGTATCAAGCATCCCCAAGCTTAGTTCTACTCGTCCTCGAGTAGGTAAAACGATAACAACAAATAATTTCTGAGGAGACATGCTTTCACACAATCTTGATCAATATATTGCAAGGCTCATGTCATGAATGAAGTGACTCAAAGCAATGGTCTATAGTTTGCTAACAAATAGATAAAGAGTAAACAATGAATCATATAAGCAAAAACTTTTCATGAATAGTACTTTCAAGACAAGCATCAAAAAGTTTTGCATAAGAGGTAACTCATAAAGCAATAGATTCAAAGTAAAAGGCATTGAAGCAACACAAAGGATGATTAAGTTTCAGCATTGCTTTCAACTTGTAACATGTATATCTCATGGATAGTTGTCAACATAAAGCAATATAACAAGTGCAATAAGTAAACATGTAAGAATCAATGCACACAAAGTTGACACAAGTGTTTGCTTCTAAGATAGAAAGGAGTAGGTAAACTGACTCAACATAAAGTAAAAGATAGGCCCTTCGCAGAGGGAAGCAGGGATTAAATCATGTGCTAGAGCTTTTTAAGTTTTCGAAAGCATATAGAGAGCACAAAATAAGTATTTGAGAGGTGTTTGTTGTTGTCAACGAATGGTAGTGGGCACTCTAACCCCCTTGTCAACCAGACTTTCAAGAGCGGCTCCCATGAAGGACGTTATCTCTACCAGCAAGGTAGATCATCCCTCTTCTCTTTTGTTTACACATGTATTTTAGTTTCTTTATAGATGACACTCCTCCCAACCTTTTGCTTACACAAGCCATGGCTAACCGAATCCTCGGGTGCCTTCCAACATTCACATACCATGGAGGAGTGTCTATTTGCAAATTAAGTTGCTTACTGATAAATCAGGGCAAAACATGTGAAGAGAATTATTAATGAAAGTTGTAATTAATTGGGGCTGGGCACCCCGTTGCCAGCTCTTTTTGCAAATTATTGGATAAGCGGATGTATATGCCACTAGTCCATTGGTGAAAGTCTGAAGTAAATGACAAGATTGAAAGATAAAACACCACATACTTCCTCATGAGCTATAAAACATTGACACAAATAAGGAGTAATAAAGTTTTGAATAGTTTAAAGGTAGCACATGAAATATTTACTTGGAATGGCAGGAAATACCACATAGTAGGTAGGTATGGTGGACACAAATGGCATGGGTTTTGGCTCAAGTTTTGGATGCACGAGAAGCATTCCCTCTCAGTACAGAGTTTAGGCTAGCAAGGTTGTTTGAAGCAAACACAAGTATAAACCGGTACAGCAAGAATCACATAAAAACATATTGCAAGTATTATAAGACTCTACACTGTCTTCCTTGTTGCTCAAACATTTTACCAGAAAATATCTAGACCTTAGAGAGAACAAATATGCATCCCAAGTCTCAACAAGCTCTACGGTAGTTCTCCACTACTAGGCTTTAACTACATGATGCAAGAGCTTAAACATGATCTACTTGAGAGCTCAAAACAATTGCAAAGCATCAAATCGAAACAAGACAATGATCTACAAGAATGCATATGTCTTTTCCAATACCAACTACTACATGTAGCATTTTCTTTCTTCCAAACAAACACCAATCAATTTATTTAAACATAAACTCTCCAAATGATAATATAATGCAGCAAGAGAGTATTTATAAACAAGTGCTAACAGCTCGAAGAGATGCATGAAAAACAGGAGCTAAAAGCACTGCAGTAGCTAGTTAAGAATACTCAACAAATATAAGTGAAGAACATGAGTATTCACATGAAAAAGCGGAGCGTGTCTCTCTCCCACACAAGGATTGCTAGGATCCGAATTTATTCAAACAAAACAAAAATAAAAACACACAGACGCTCCAAGTAAAGCGCATAAGATGTGAAAGAATTAAAATATAGTTTCACTAGAGATGACCTGATAAGTTTGTTGATGAAGAAGGGGATGCCTTGGGCATCCCCAAGCTTAGACGCTTGAGTCTCTCTGAATATGGTTGGGATGAACCACGGGGGCATCCCCAAGCTTAGGCTTTTCACTCTTCTTGATCACATAATATCACCCTTCTCGCTTGATCCTTGAAAACTTCCTTCACACCAAACTCAAGACAGTTCTCATTAGAGGGTTAGTGCATAATCAAAAATTCTCATATTCTGTAATGATACAATCAATCCCAAAGCTTCTGGACATTAGCTACAGCCACCAATGCTTTGTGGAGCAAAGAAATCCACACAAACACAGTAAAAGAGCGAATGCAAAACAAAAGGCAGAATCTGTCAAAAACAGAACAGTCTGGAATGACGAATTTTTTCGAGGCACTTAAGTTGCTCAGATGGATCTGGCCTAAAATAATGAAAGTTGCGTACATATCTCAGGAATATGCGTGATTTTTTCAGAATTTTTTGAATTTTCTACAGGGAGATAAGCTCAAATCCGTGACAGCTAAAAATCTGTCACTGCGCAGAAATCCAAATCTTGCATCAACTTTCAATATAGAACTTTACTTGGCACAACATTGCGATAAAATAAAGATACAAAGGAGTTGCTACAGAAGTAACAAAACTCCTTGACTCAAAGAAAACAAAAATAACAGCAAATAAAAACGATGGGTTGTCTCCCATAAGCGCTTTTCTTTAACGCCTTTCAGCTAGGCGCAGAAAGTGAAAATCAAGTGTTGTCAAGTGGCAAATCATTCAAATCATCAAAAGCTTCTTCCAACACACAGCTTGTAACAATGGGTATCTTAGATGTTCCTGGAGGTGTTTCATTATTACCTTTAACCGTACTAAAAGTTTTATCAATTTTAAGCTCATAATGAGTCTTTGGTTTTGGCACTTTAGGAACATACATAAACTTTTGCTCTCTACCCACATAAACTTTCTCCTTTTTAGACTTAAGAGAAGTAAAGGTTGAACTTAAGGTTTCAATAGCTTCCTCTAACTCATCAATTCTATGATTTTGGGTGTCATGGATATTATTATCCTCAAGAACAGTGATTCTTTCATTGATGGTGGCTATTGATTCATTAGTCTTACCAATACAATCAAGAAAATTTGGAAAAAAATTCTCCATAGAGTCTAACTTATTTATAACATCCTCCAAGGTGATCTCAATTTTAATATCTTTAGTGGGTGGTGTTCCTACCAAACTTTCAATAATATTACAGGCTTCTAAAGCAGGAGTACCCAAGAAATTTCCACCTGTAAGAGTGTCTAGAACATACCTATACCAACTAGAGATACCAACATAAAAGTTCCTAAGGAGGATAGTGGTAGAGTGTTTCTTAGTACATCTATGATGAGCATCACTAATTCTATACCAAGCATCTTTCAAATTTTCACCTCCTAGTTGCCTAAAAGAACGAACTTCAACTTCAGGAGCATTCATTTTGAAAAACAAAATCAAACCGAATTAAACAAGTAACTAATTTTTTTGTGTTTTTGATAAAGAGAGCAAACAAGACTAAATAAAAATAAACTAAGCAAGACAAATAACAAAGTAAAGAGATTGGGTGTGAGAGACTCCCCTTGCAGAAGCAATTCGGTTTTCCCCGGCAACGGCGCCAGAAAACGTGTTGCTAGCGCTAAGTTGACGAGGGAATATCTCCCCGGCAACAGCGCCAGAAACAATGCTTGTACGTCACACGTCAGTTGGGAACCCCAAGAGGAAGGTATGATGAGTGCAGCAGCAAGTTTTCCCTCAGTATGAAACCAAGGTTTATCGAACCAGTAGGAAAACGAGGTTGCTTCGAAGGTGTTGGTGAAGGAGTGTAGTGCGGCGCAACACCAGGGATTCCGGTGCCAACGTGGAACCTGCACAACACAATCAAATTACTTTGCCCCAACTTAACAGTGAGGTTGTCAATCTCACCGGCTTGCTGAAAACAAAGGGTTAAACGTATCGTATGGAAGATGATGTTTGTTTGCATAAAACAGTAGAGAACAATGATTGCAGTAGATTGTATTTCAGATGTAAAAGAATGGACCGGGGTCCACAGTTCACTAGTGGTGTCTCTCCAATAAGATAACTAACATGCTGGGTAAACAAATTACAGCTGGGCAATTGACAATTGATAAGTGCATATAACATGCATGTGTGAGTTGTGGTTCATTTGGGCATTACGACAAAGTACATAGACCGCTATCCAGCATGCATCTATGCCTAAATAGTCCACTTTCCGGTTAACATCCGTACCCCTTCCAGTATTAAGTTGCAAGCAACAGACAATTGCATTAAGTAATGTGCGTAATGTAAACAATACATTCATCCTTGAATAAAGCATTGCTGTTTTACCCCTAGTGGCAACAACACATCTACAACCTTAGAACTTGCTGTCACTATCCCAGGTTAAATAGAGGTTGAACCCAACTATCATGCATAAATACCCCCTCTTGGAGTCACAAGTATTCACTTGGCCAAGGCTTCAACAAGTAACGGAGAGCATGCAAGATCACAAATGACATAGACATGATAATATAATATTCAGCTCCACATAGGTATCAATATAAGTCAGATCCCAGCAAACACAACATGTAGCATTACAATAAGATGATCTTGATCATGATAGGCAGCTCACAAGATCTAAACATGATGGCACAAGTGGAGAAGACAACCATCTAGCTACTGCTATGGACCCATAGTCCAAGGATGAACTACTCACGCATCACTCCGGAGGCGGGCATGGCGATGTAGAGCCCTCCGGTGATGATTCCCCTCTCCGGCAGGGTGCCGGGAAGAGCTTCAGAACCCCCGAGTTAGGGTTGACGACGGCGGCGGCAGCGAATATGTTCTGGATGAAAGGCTCGGTGTTTTAGGGTTTTCACGTCTCGGGGAATAAATAGGCGAAGGGGCGATGTCGGCGGACCCCCGAGGGGCCCAAACCACCAGGCGGCGCGGTGGGCCCCTGCCGCCCGGCCTGTGGTTTGGCCACCTCGTGGCTCTTCGTCTCTCCTTCGGACTCCGTGTACGTGTTGGAAAAATAGGGACTTGGCCTTTTGTTTCGTGCAATTCCGAGAATATTTCCAGAAGTAACTTTCTGAAACCAAAAACAGCAGAAAACAGGGAACTGGCACTGTGGCATCTTGTTAATAGGTTAGTCCCAGAAAATGCATAAAAGTGATATGAAGTGTATATAAAACATGTAGCAAATGGTATAATATAAGCATGGAACAACAGAAATTATGGATACGTTTGAGACGTATCACGAAGCTGAGCATGTGGTGCTCAAGGTCGACAACAAGTCGGCTATCGCGCTCGCCTAGAATCCCGTCTTCCACGAGCGATCAAAGCACATCGACTTGAAGTACCACTTCATTCGAGACTGCGTGGAGGCGAAGAAAGTCGAGCTGGAGTTCGTGCCCACCGAACACCAACTCGCAGACATGATGACCAAGCCACTTGGTCGAGTCCGCCTGGCGGAGCTGCGGACAAGGATAGGCATGGTGGAGGTGTCTCCAGAACTCAAGCCTAGGGAGTGATTGTTGGAAATAGCCTTGTGTGTCCAGTCGACGTTCCTTCGAGTGGGAGGAGTCGACAAAGTGTATTCGAGTGCCGACTTCGGGGTCTGTCCCAAGTCGAGGATGTGTTCGACTCCAGGGCCTGTCCTGAGTCGAACTTGTTACCAGGCTCCTCTGATACAGTGACTCTTTTGTCCTGTAGTCAGTGTCCTGAAGTGATGCTTCTGCATCAAGTACAGAGTAGGACGTGCTAGACGTCACCTACAGTAGTTTCTAGTCATGACATCGCCAACAGTGGCATGTCAGATAGAGGTATGACCGGTCACGTCGTCTGTGATGTGACTGGATAGTTGACTTAGGCAGCCAGGCTGCAGCCCCTATTTAGAGGCATGAATACAAAGAGAAAATTGAGTCAAACCATTTCTTTGGCACACACTACCCTCTCTCTCTCTCTCGAGTTGAAAGTTCTCACGGGCAACATCGTGACTGTAGGTGCCCAGGTGCCACCCGTTGACGTGGTGGTCTTGATCTCGAAGGTGCTTGCATAGCCGCTGTCGGTCATGGCGCCAATAAAAGGGATGAATAACAGCAAGGAGCAGCCGATTCCATCCTCGGCTGAGAGCAAGATGCAGTTCTTCAAACACCGGTATGATTTGGTATCATGCCAGGCGGGTTGGAAAGGAAAGTGCGGTGACCCCTGATTGGGTCATACATGCATAAGTTAGCGAGCTCGTCACCAACCTGGCGGCGACGGAGAAGGACGAGGCTGGCACGGGACGTTACGGGACAGTACTCACTTGGGAGGTCGTCCGCGAAGCGTGACATGTAAGGGGAGAGATGGTCGTCCGTAAACGACATGGCAGCAGGCGTGGCCGGGTGGAGCAAAGAGACGGGTGGTGGCGGACCGAAATTGTCGTCGTAGGTGTTGAGGTAGGCGAGAATGCAAGAAGGCACTATGCCTCCTGCTTGTTGGGTGACACGGCGGATGAAGGACGGACTGAGAAGGTCACGGCGGAGGTGCTTGCAAACTGCGGCTACCCGGATGAGAATGCGGGTGTCGGAGTGTGCGACGATCTCAACTAGTAGATCCGCCGGGAGCCTCCACTCGGCCGCATCCGCGCTGCTTGGGTTTTGTTGTCGGCGTTTGGACGCTGGCATCACGTTTTTGTTTCTGTTCATGGACGGGGAGGCTAGCTGATTGACTTGAGAAGGTGATTGAGCTCCGTTATTCTTTGTTGTGTAAAACGCTACTGGGATTAATATGGGCAGCCAAATTCGACAAGGGATCGGTTTCCGTTACCTATTACCCAACGACAAGCACTAGGAATTGGACGGCGACATTTACTTGCCATCGGAGTAGTCAGAGGCCATTGGAAGCGTGCTCGTCGTACGATGCGGAACAAACTAAAGACTAGCCATAGTTTTTTTTTTGAAACTGTGGGGCAAAAGCTTTGCCCCATATATTAATTAAGCAGAAGGTGCCCGGTTTATTAGTGGAAGAAACCGGGCAAAAACCATGCAACAAACGCCAACACCAGCGAACACCACGGGGCAGAGCCCACACAACACCCACTCCACGGCCAGCCGGCCAGCAAACCACCCTTGCCGGAGAGAAGAAACCGCAACTGCTATGGGAGGAGCAGGTACGGGACACTCCGTCGTAGATGAAAGCGGCCACTACCGGGGAGCCTCGACGACGAACAGCACCGAGAGCAGCCTTGTCGCCCACACGACACAAGGAGGAACACCCTCGATGATGCAGAAACCACCTGGACCACCTTCCGGGGCCGCCGCCCCGACATGCCACCGCCCACACCCGGGCCACGACGCCGCACGACTCGGCCACCCACAGCCCAAGCTGCAACAGGTAAGCCGCTCGCAGACCACGGCCGTCGTACCAGCATCCGGGGCCGCCGCCCCGGCCTAAAAGGCAACCGCTGCTGCCGCTGCCCCAGCAGCCCCGATAGCCTCGCCGCCAGCACCCCCTTCCGGGACCACCGTCCCGACATAGCACCGCTCGCAACCGAGCCACGACGCCGCACGAACCAGCCACCCGCAGCCCAAGCTGCCCAGGGAGAACTGCTCGCAGACCACGGACATCGTACCAACCTCGGGGCCGCCGCCCCGGCCTAAAAGACAGCCACAGATGCTGCCGCCACACCAGCCTCGACACCACCTCCCGCAACCACATGTCCCTCCAGCCGGTCACCACTCCCAGAACGATGCCCCCAAGGGGGAGCATGACACCGAGCGCCATCATCGCCCGATCCCGGAAGATCTAGGGTTTCCCCCGGAGTGGTCCGGGTGAGAGGCGAGCACCACATCTCGACGACATCTTCAAGAAGAGAAACGGTGCCAGAAGGCGTCGTTGCCGCCTGCCCGACGACAGCCGGAGCAGAGCTTTCGCTCGACGTTCTGCACCCGCTCACCACGAGACCGACTAGCCCACCAGCTTCCACACTCCTCCAACCGCCGCACCCGCCGCCATGACCGACCGAGGAAGATCCCGCCACGCACACCCGCAGCCCCGGCATCCTCCTCACCGGCCACGCCCCTGCAGCCTTCGGTCCGGGGCCGCCGCCCCGGCTTCCACGCACCCGGGCGCCGGTGCACGGCGGCAGAGGCCACCTCCCGTGCCAGCACCACCCCCCGCCTCCGCCCGCCAAGGCCGCCTGCCGCAACGAGCTCCTGCACCACGCCCTCCTGCCGAGCCCCTCCGTCACCTCCAGGAGCTCAGCGCTCCCCAACGGCGCCGCCACGCCCAGCCCAGCGCCGCGCACGGCCTGCCCGCCTCCTGTCGGCCCGCCAGGCCCAGATGGAGCCCGACAAGGCCCAGAGCTTGAGCGCGAGCACCCCGCACGGGCGGCGCCCTCGGCGTCGATGGCGCCCCGCGCCTCACCTCCGCCGGAAGGCCCCGCCGGCCACCATCCTCGCCCGAGCCCGCCGGCTCGGCATCCCATCCCCAACCGCCGCCGCCCCCACGGGCCGGTTCGCCACCTCCACGCGAAGCCCACCCCCGCCCACCATTTTTGCCTGCGAGGAGCACCGCCACCGGCGCGGACGAATCCGGCGACGGCAGCGGCGGAGGGGCGCAGGATGGGGCGGGGTCTCCGGCGGCGCGATGCGGTTCCCTGGCGCCGCCTGGGGGTGCGGCGCGAGGGTCGGGTGTTAAGACTAGCCATAGTGGGGAGTATCATATTGGGATAATTGCTTATGTGCCCTGGTTCTCTCTAGTTTATCTATTTGTGCCACCCCCGCGTAATTTCTCTCGTCCGTGTCCTGGCTGGGCCGCAAATGGCCCGCGTACGGCCAAGACAGCCGTTTCCGTCTGGTCAACCTCGTTTGACCGTCACTTGGCCTGACTGGTGGGGTCGGCCTGGCATGGCTCGGTTGGAATTTCCTGGGGTTGGCTAGTGGGGTCGGCCTGGTGCGGCTCAGTTGGGATTTCCTGGGGTCGGCTAGTGGGGTCGGCGTGGGGTCGGCGCGTGGGGTCGGCGCGTGGGGACTACGCGTGGGGTCGGCGCTTGGGGTCGGCGCGTGGGGTCGACGTGGGGTCAGCTAGGGTTTCCCCGCCCACCCCCGCCGCGGCTAATAAAAGGGGGCCGCCCTCGCCGGAGAAACGGCCATTTTCTCTCCCTCTCTCTCCCCCTCCCTCCGTCGAAAATGTGGTGGAGCATGCCCTCGCCACAGAGCCCCTACTCGTCGATGCCGGACTCGGAGCTCTACTCGCCTCAGGAACTGCACGAGATGCAGGAGATGGAGCGAGAGGAGCGGGAGGAGTGGCTAGCGGAGCAAAACCTTCTCCGGAAGCAGAAAGGGCCCTCCCCTCTGCGCGAGAAGAAAGATCAACCATACGAAGTGGCGCGTGGAGATCTTCCGCCGCAATTCCCAGTCTACGAGTACGGGCCATCGGAGTCCTCGGACGAGCCCTACTCCGACGAGGAGCGCGGGCCTGCTGTCATGGACCAACCGCCCGCGCCCGTCGTCATTGCGCCCATTGCCGAGCCCAATGTTGTCATCGAGGACATCTCTGGCGAGGGGAGCTCCGACGACATGGACGACTCCGACGATGAGGATGACTCCGACGCCTCCGACTCTGACGACGAGGACAAATCCGACGCCTCCGACGCCTCTGATGTCACCGTCAGTCCCCCGTCGCCTCCGACGTCTCTGTCCCCGTCAGTCCACCGCAGCACCCATGAGGAAGAAGAAGAAGAAGGGGTAGTAGTAGAAGTAATAGTATTAGTAGTAGTTCTTGTTCATGTTTTAAGGTAGTAACGGATTGTGTTATATATATGGAGATAATCATTTGTTTCTATGGAGTAAATCTTTATTCTGATCGTCTATCTTGTTTGACAAATGCATTTACACCGTGATTGGACATGATGGCTACGCTAGGCTAGCGGTGGTGAGGAAGTGATGTCTACGCACGCTTCTATTCTTGTAGAAAGTGTTGGGACTCCAAGTGCAGAGTTTTGTAGAACAGCAGCAAGTTTCCCTTAAGTGAATCACCTAAGTTTTATTGAACTCAGAGAGGTATAGGTCAAAGATATTCCTCTCAAGCAACCCTGCAATTAAGATACAAGAAGTCTCTTGTGTCCCCAACACACCTACTACACTTGTCAGATGTATATGTGCACTAGTTCGGCGAAGAGAGTGAAATACAAGTAATATGGATGATTATAGGTGGTAATTGCAATCTGAAATAAAAATGGCAGCAAGCAAACTTAAGCCAAAATGAGAGAAAACGGTGTTTCAATGCTTGGAAATAAGGCCTAGGGATCATACTTTCACTAGTGGACACTCTCAACAATAATAATACATTTGAATACATGGATATTTCCTCTTCACTATGCTACTCTGAACTATTCTCATGTTGGATAACAATTCATTGTGTAGGGCTGCAAAAGCACACCTTAAAATTGCATTCCACATCTAGGGAACCCCAATGTCACTAAGAGCGCCCCAAAATAGTACTAGACAAACAACACAATTTCATAGAGATATCTAACACAAATAATAGCTCATGATAAATATTCCTGTAAACTTTAGACTAAGAGTCACACACGGTGCGCACACTGTCAACTTCGCAGCATGGGACAAAGGTGACTCCGGAGTTTACATTAATAAAACCATTCAAGTAGCATAATTCATAAGATAACAAAGAGTAACATCTAACTAGATTACAAAGCTCATGATCACATAAAGATCACACCATGGGAGAGAGAGATGAACCACATAGCTATCGGTATGAGCCCTCAGCCCCGTGGGAAACTACTCACGCATGGTCATGGTGGTGAGGAGCTTGATGGAGAGGTTGATGAAGAGGTGCAACCCGGAGAGGAGACGGTGGCCTGCTGCAGCCACAGTGCGGCGGCGGCGGCCCGTGGAGGGGGCGGCGGCGGCCCGTGGCCCCCCTTTCTTCTTCCTTGGTGATGGTGCAGCAATGGAGGAGCTTCTCCCCCTCCTTGGCGGCTGCCAAGAGGAGGAAAATTCGTGGCTTTTGGTGCCCTTTTCAAGTTAGGGTTTCCTTCTTTATATAGACTCTCGAATTTCCGTCACCCAGTTTTAGGTCTCACGAAAACGGGCTTTTCTGGAGCGTCCGAACTCCAAATGGGCCGAATTTTAATTTTAGAATTATTAGCAGAAAATTATCTGCAACTTTGCAAAGGCCATGTTCTCCATTGGATGTCGTATTCGAGGGTCAAACTGACAATCTCCGAAAAAAGTTCTGGGACAGATTTCTGGAAAGTCCCAATTTGAGTCCAACAAGGTTTCCTTTGCTCACTTTTGATAATTTCTACACATTAAAGTGTGAAACAAGAACATTGTGCACTTTTGCAACTATTAATAAATTAGTTCCAATAAATGTAATAAAGTTGCAAATAAATAGGAAATTTATCACAATAAACTACAAAGTTCATGTATGCATTTTACATGCATCAGGAAGCAGTTCTGCGACGCGTTCAATGGCCATACCTATCCGTGCACGCTACATAGACGGCAGGGTGGACTACGACATGCCACGCATGTATTCAATGTGCACGCAGTGCCACGAACTGGAAGGCTCTCAGATGTGTCTCATCGTACGACTCGTGAAAAGAAATATTTGTAAAATTGATTTGCTTCGGATTCTTCCTTTCACGCTAGAAAGGATAAACATGAAGGGTAACCCAAACATGAACGGATAAGTGCCGCTCGTTCTGCCATATGATCAATGTAGACATAAATTTAGGCAGACTGGCGCGAGCGATCGAGCTATAACGCAAGTACGCGATTGGAACGTGACCGACATAGCTGGAGCTAGTATATGAAAACTTGACCAAAACTATTGCTTAAATGATTCTGATGATCTTAGTTAAACAAACAGTAGACAGTAGTTCATAAGTAGCCAGTAGTTCATACATATGTTTAGGATAAATGTAGACCCAAATCAAAACTAAAGCGGCCACCGGACCATCTGCGGCTACTGACTATCGGAGGCGGCGAAGGCCTGTTTCAGCCGCTGGCGGCGGCGCACCTCCTCCCACTCCCGCGCGCGAGCGGTGTGCTCGGCGTCGTGTCGCAGACCCTGCTCCAGACGCACCTCGTTCATCACCTCCTCAAACTTGGCATCCGCACGGCGACGCTTCTCCGTGCGGCGCTCTGAACGCACGGACTTGGCGAAAACACGCGCATCCAGCTCGACTTGGTCGACGATCTTGAGGAGGTCCTCGCCATCGTCGGTGGAGGGCGATTCGAGACTTGAGTAGGACTCGTCGTCGTCGCTGGACACGGTAAACGGTGCCGGCGGCGGCGGCGGTGGGGTCGCTGCGGTGGGGTCTCCAAATAAAAGCGCGGCGGCCCGCGAGGACCCAGCCTCCCCATCGTGACGTCGCTGCGGTGGGCGTCGACCGCGCACCACGCAGGCGGCGCTCCCCCTCCTCTTAGCTACGTTCATCCTCCTCGCTGCAATGACATTCGATTGACGGCGCGGCGCTCCTCCGGCTCGTAGTCGCTCTCGGATGGGGATGACATGGCGGTGAGAACGGAGATGAGTGGCGAGAAGGCGGATGGAAGGGTATAAATGGCCGCGTAGTAGGCGGGAAATGCTACGCATATGGCAGGAAATGCTACGCATATGGCGCGCAACGCGAAACTGGCACGTAGATTCCAGCGAGCACGTACATTCCAGCGAGTACGTGAAACTGTCAAACTTGGTCAAAAAAGAGTGAAAAATGAATGTTACAAATGAACGGGTTTCAAGCTGAGTAACACAAAATTCTGATTTTTTTGAAAAGTACGTATGAAAACATTTTTCATCGAGTCCACTGTTTTTCTTAGAAATGGGGACGTTTACCCTACCTTTGGAGGTCATTTGGAACACATTTTTCAGCGAGTCCACTGTTTTTTGCTTAGAAATGGGGCCGTTTACCCTACCTTTGGAGGTCATTTGGAACACATTTTTCAGCGAGTCCACTGTTTTTTGCTTAGAAATGGGGCCGTTTACCCTTCCTTTGGAGATCATTTGGAACACATTTTTCAGCGAGTCCACTGTTTTTTCTTAGAAATGGGGCCGTTTACCCTACCTTTGGAGCTCATTTGGAACACATTTTTCAGCGAGTCCACCATTTTTTGCTTAGATATGGGGCCGTTTACCCTACCTTTGGAGCTCATTTGGAACACAATTTTCATCGAGTCCACATTTTTGCTTAGAAATGGGGTCGTTTACCCTACCTTTGGAGCTCATTTGGAACACATCTTTCATCGAGTCCACCATTTTTGCTTACAAATGGGGCCGTTTACCGTACCTTTGGAGCTCATTTCAAACACATTTTTAGCGAGTCCACCATTTTTGCTTAGAAAACTTTGGAAAATTTATATGGAAAAGTTACGATGAATATGGAAAAGTTTTGGTGTGCCAAAATCCCCATTTTGTGTCACTGAGGCAAATGGGGGTGGCGAGCCAAAATCCCCATTGGGTACGCCGTGGTCCACTCGTCAGCGGGTAAAGCCCTAGTCCTACGCGCGCGTCCAATCAGATCGCATAATGAGCTTCTCGCGAATCGCCCCGAGTCTGCCTGCAGATTCCTTCTAGAGGAACGATCGGACGGCTGCAGTTCAACGCTAGGGTTAGTTCGACGGTCATTATTCAAATGGGGATTGGAGGCACTCAACGCGGTTTGAAGGCACTCAACGGGGTTTTGAAAAGTTTGATAAAGTGTCCAAGCTTCATTTTGAAGTGACTAAGAAGGATCGAGTCTTCGTTTTTCAAATTTCATGTTTTAAACTTGTTTAAATGTCGGTCAACGTTAAGTTGACCGAAATTTGAAATGAGCTTCAAATATTCAAAAAAATCAAAAAATGGAAAATCATGCGCACATTGTCGTCTTATGTCACATACTAACGATTCAAGCTGATAAACAATGTCTATACACATTCAGATGAAAAATGCATGTATCTAAGTGATATCCTCGAACTATGTCGTATGAACTCGAGATTCAAATGAGTTTCAAATATTCAAAAAAAATCAAAAAAAGGAAAATCATGCGCACATAGTCGTCTTATGTCATATACTGATGATTCAAGTTGATAAACATCATCTATAAACATTTCATATGAGAAATGCATGTATCTAAGGCAATATCTGAGACTATGTCCTATGATTTTCTAGGGTGAAGAGAAGGGGTTTTGGATGTCCAACATAAAATGTTCAAACACCCAGAAAGTTTCATTTTGGAGCGACTAAGAAGGATCCATGCTTAGTTTTTCATTTTCATGTTTTAAACTTGTTTAAATGTAGGTCAACGTTAAGTTGACCAAAATTTGAAATGAGCTTCAAATATTCAAAAGAAATCAAAAAAAGGAAAATCCTGCGCACATAGTCGTCTTATGTCATATACTAACGATTCAAGCTGATAAACAAGGTCTACGTACGTTCAGACGAGAAATGCATGTCGTATGAACTATGTCGTATGAACTCAAGCGTAAAGAGAAGTGTTTTTGGACTTGCAACATGATAATTTCAAAATACTCACGAAAGTATCATTTAGGAGTGACTAAGAATAGTCTAGGCATAGTTCGCGCCCAAATTTTACACAAATGTGCGCCAGTGCGCGCCCAGAGCACGCTGTGGCGCGCTCTGAGCGCGTCCGGAGCACGCCATGGCGCGTCCAGAGTGCGCACTTAAGGTGTTCAACAGAAGTACAATAACAAATATTACAAATTTCCTCAAATGTTCACAGCTTTGACTTGCTCCTTGTGTGACTAGAAGGAGCTACGGCCTTGCTCCGGGTGTTCCATGCTGGATTTGGACTAGTTGGGTCCACGACCTCCCCCTTCTTGTGCTTCTTGGCTTGTTTGTTCTTTTTTGCTGGTGATGCTCGTGCTGCTGGTGATGATCCTGCTGCTGGTGATGCTCCTGCTGCTGATGCTCGTGATGTTGGTGATGCTCCTTCTAGTGCTGATGCTCGTGTTGCTCCTGCTGCTGGTGATCCCTGCTGCTGATGCTCGTGATGCTGGTGATGCTCCTCCTGCTGTTGATGATCCTGCTGCTCGTGTTGCTCGTGCTGCTGGTGATGCTCGTGCTGATGGTGATGCTGGAACCCGGGTACTTCCAGTAGCCGAAACTGGTGGTCTCGGAGGCAAAGCTACAAATGGCTCTCTATCATCATCTTCCATTCCAGCACATGCTGCCGATACAAATGCCTCTTCTTCAGGATCTTGAACATCAGCTTCTGGTTCCGTAGCTTCTGTTGCCGCCCCCATTCTTCTTGAGCAGCTCTTTTCTTTGCACGAGTCCTTGGCTGCCAGTAGTCTTTAGTTTTACCCTTCTTACTTGTCTTTTCCCTAGCATTCGAAATTCAAGTGAAACATATATTAACAAATATGGAAAATATGTTTAATAGTGCATACGACAACCATTCTATACACACATACAGGTCAAAAAACTCTTTTGCTACGGCTTGTGTTGTGGCTGCGGCTGCGGCTGCTTCTGCTGCGGCTGCTTCTGCTGCTTCATCAGCCCCCATCCTTGCTCTGTTACAAATGTAGAGGGGACTGGATTGTTGCATAGCCTTCGAATGTGCCCCAATATTCCACATCTTTTGCACGGACGCTGCTTTACGGTTGCACCCTCTGCACCTCCTCTCATTTGTTTACCCTTGGCCTTCCAGGTGCTCTGTTTAGCGCCGGAGGGTGTAGTTTGAATCCTGGATCATACTCATCCCATTGTTCTCTTCCCAATAAAGCAGGCACGTTTTCAGCATATGCTGCCTTAAACTTGGCAACAGAGAAATATTCAGACACATATGGATCAACAGCGCTTCCGATGAAGTTCAGGAAGTACAGGGCATGTATACATGGCTTGCCACTGATCTCCCATCGCTTACAAGTACATTTCTTGGTTCCCAAATCCACTGGATACCTCCAACTCAGTTCTCCGAAGACATATGTCAGCTCAGCCTTAGTGTCGTCTACTCTTCGCAGAGTCATCTTACCCTGCATATTTCTTCCTCGCGCATGCAAATTCTTGATCACACTTGGGATGATGATATGGCCATCATATGATTGTCCAATTCTATTGCGCAATACCATCTTCTCCATTATCAACTGCCTGATCTTGTCAAATATTTCCCACACCATTAGACTTTTCAGGTGCTTAATCTTTGCGTTGAAACTTTCAGCAAGGTTGCTTGTCACATAGTCCACCTTGCACTCTGGACCAAATAAGCTTCTCGACCACAGCTTTCCGTGATGTGTTTCCAAGTATGCTTTGACAGCAGCATTTTCAGCGTACATGGTCTTCAAGTGGTGGTTATACTTCCTCGCGCTGCATGTGTACGCTGCTGGCCAAAGGTTTTCATCAAATACTTTCCCCTTAAACTGCTTCTTGAAATTAGTAACAAGATGTCTCATACATTAATTCCCTGTGCTCTGCTTCAGGAAACACAATTCCTACAGCTTTCTCCAAACCCTTGCAAGCATCTGTATGGATTACCAATCCAGGAGGGTCCCCTATAACCTTGTGTAAATTGTCAAAAAACCACCTCCAGCTAAGCTCGGACTCCACCTCCACCACACCAAAAGCAACTGTAAAAAGCCAGTTGTGTCCATCAACTGCATAAGCAGCTACCAACTGTCCTTTCCATCTTCCAGTTAGAGCAGTTGCATCCACAGCCAAATATGGCCTGCAACCGTTTAGAAACCCTTGATGGCAAGCCTTGAAAGAGACAAAAGCCCTCCTGAAGATATGTCTCTCCTGTATTTTCCCTTTCCCTTTCCCTTTCCCTTTGGACTGCACAGCCACATGATCGATTTCTACCACACTACCTGGACTTGCCTTCTCCACCTCAGCTTTGAATGTGTACAACAACTGAAAGCTATCTGCCCACGCAGGACCTTGTATGTTCTTCATGGCCTGTTCTCTAGCGTTCCATAGCTTCGAGTAATTTAGCTCCGTCTCAAATTTATATTTATCAGTGATTAGTCTGCCGAGGGCAGTTGCTCCAAGGTTTTGGTTCTCTCTTAGCATAGGAGTCATCACCTCTGTCAGTCACCCTTTGCTTGCTAAGTATGCTTTATGCCATGCCACCTTAGATGCACAAGTGTGCTCATAGTTGTTATACCTTATCTCTACCATGTCTTTCGCGTCATGTTTGTCACGAATCTTCTGTGACACAAGAGTGGCATGCAACTTCCACTGGCACCTGTCATCTGGGCAGTGAACCGTATACCTGTCTGTCTGACTCTTCTCAATGTTGAAAATATTGTTGCTCAGGATACTGGACATTGTACAAGCTTTCGAAGTTCATCCATATTTTTGAATCTTGTCCCTGGAGAAAGTATAGGAGAATTCCTATCCCATTCAAGCGCTGGCATGTCATCGCCATCGTATTCATCTGGAACCAACATATCAGCGTTCTCCTCCACCTCTTCAGGACTATCTTGTACAAGCTGAGCGACAGAGGACCTATGGCCCAATTCATGCGCAAATTCAGGAAACATCTTCTCATCTTCATCGTCGTTCCGCGGCATGGCATCGTCGGGCACCGCTTCATCGTCTGAATTAACACATCTGCACTGCCACTGGTGGGCTGACTTGTACCGCGAGCACGCTGACTTCCACTACCACTGGTGGGCTGACTTGTACTGCGAGCACGCTGACTTCCACTGCCACTGGTGGGCTGACTTGTACTGACACTGGGAGGAAGCTGACTTGCACTACCAACGTGCTGACTTGTACTGCCACTGGGTTGACTTGCACTGCCACTGGGCTGACTACGAGGTAACGGCGGAAGCTGATCATTAGCAGCTGCCCCCTTTCCCTTTGTCTTTGGCAATTCATGTTGAATTGGTTTCCGAACCACCTCAAGCCTAATTTTACCGAATCGCTGGGTCACGGTCTGAGCAAATAAGAATCTAGTTGCTGTGTCATCGGACAGTGGGATGAAACACTCATCCAAAACTGACCAGTATTTGATCGAAGCAGTATCAGCTGTCCGCCAGCTGTATTTGTCACATCAAGCCTTAAACAAATTCTTTAACATATAAGTCATTTCTACCACCAACTGAAACCAATAAGGAGGGCCGAACTCGAGATCCGGCTGAAAGCGACTGACCATTTCGACTGACAAGCGAAAAGCAGTATTCGGATTCATCCTATTGAACAAAATTCATGGCGATAAGGTCAAATTGAAGCCGTATTCAACTACATACATCACGAAATCGAGACAATCGATGGATTAATCGAGACAATCGAGAGATTGTGTACTTACTTCCTCATCCAAGTGTTATCTGAATCCGATTTCACCCAGTCCTCGCCTGCATAAGCATGAGGCGGAACGGGCGGAACGGCGGGGCCTGGAACTGCCGCCATGGATGCGTCGTCCAAGCGGAGGTGCAGTGCACCACCGGCGGACGGGGACGGGCGGGGCGGGGCGGGGCTAGGGCGGTGGCACGGGGCGGGGCGGCATCAGATCAGGATTTGGGGGAGGGGGGAAAGACGATGATTCAAACCTACCAACGGTCCAATTCGAAATGAGCTGCCCCCTAGCCGACCCCAGCCGACCCCAGGAAATTCCACCGAGCCGCGCCAGGCCGACCCCACAAGTCAGGCCAAGTTACGGTGAAACGAGGTTGACCAGACAGAAATGGCCGTCTTGGCCGTGCGCGGGCCATTTGCGGCCCAGCCAGGGCACGGACGAGAGAAACTACGTGGGGGTGGCACAAACAGATAAAACTGAGGTAGGTAGGGCACAAAAACGATTGACCCTATCATATATTGGTATCGTGCATATGATACTAGTCTATGTTACTACCTCCACTATGGGTAGTAACATATTTGTGGTATCATATACTATAGAATTAAGAGAGAATTCCTTGTGTGACACTCCCTTAAAATGGTCTTCCTTATTTGACACTCACGGATTTTTTCTTCCCTATATGAGATCTCTCCAATTTTTCTTTCCTTTGGTGACACTCTAGTACAAGTTCTTCACTAACGATGTTAAAAGAGGCGTGCAAAGACATTTTGACCCCTGATATATAATGTGACAAAAAATCAGTACAACAGTAATAATATATATGTATAAAATCAGCAAAAAGGCTGGATTTGGACGCCATATCTCACACAATTTTTTTCCCTGATCAGGATTCAGAAAATTAAAAGATTGGACATAAACTTTTATAAATTGAAGAAAATGTTGTTAGCTCCAAGGCATCAGATTCATCAGATACTCGGGAGAAAAACTTCTGTGGAGGCAAAACAGAGCTAACTTCTATAGATTCGAGGAACAAAGATTACAATCCTACTCCAGCAGTTGATTAATATGGGTAGGAATCTAGTTCAACAACCGTCGACCGCGTCCCCCCGCCTGCTCGTGTTTCTGCAGCCGCTGGGGAGCTTCTGCCTGCGTCGTCTGCCGCCTGTACGACGCCCCGAGCCGCCGCACAACGCCCCGAGTCTGCAGATCATGGAGGGCACGGACACCTACCTCGCGCGCCGTGCCGGCCTTGAGCCCAGCGGGGACGCCCGACCTCGCGCCACTCACGCCGCTCCCCGCGGTACTCAAACAGAATCGTAGCTTTAGGGATAGGAGATCAGGGGCAGAGGAGCAGCAACAAACCAGAGCTTGGAATCCCCCGGTCGTGGCCACCATGGTCACAAACCGATGACCAGCCCACGACCAGCAAAGGTCAAAGCACTGCTCCAACAAATCAGGAAACCGAGTCCCACCCTTATTCTCCTTCCTGACCACCATGGCCAAGAACAGAGGAGAGTATGGAGGACCGCAGCCACCCAGATTCGTTGCTGCTCAAGGGAGAGAGAAGATGGATCCGGATCTGGCCGCCATCTTATTCGCCGGGGAGAAACTAGAGGGAAGGAAACCTATAACTAAAAGCAACCAGACCCCCATCCCACCTGACGCCGGCCACCATGGCCTCCGCCGGTAGGGGAGAGAGGCCGGTGAGGGGATCTGAGGAGGAGTTCAAAGACAGCAGTCGCCACGGAGAACAAGCAAGAAGAGAGCTCCGGTGCGGTTGACTTCGTTCGACTCATACGAGGGTAATTTTGTCCGCCCTAAAAGAAGTTAACAGAACAATCTAACGGAACCAACGGCAGTGTCATGAAAGGAAAGAAAAATTGAGCAGAGGTCATGTAGGGAAGAAAAAAATCTTGAGTGTCAAATAAGGAAGACAATTTTAAGGCAGTGTCATACAAGGAATTCTCTCTAAAATTAATTAGGTTGTAGACTCATCATGTTTTGGAATGTGTTATGTTACGGTATCTACCTATGATACCACCATCATCTCTTTCATCATTAATTACAATGCCAGATCATCTTTTTGTCAACATGGCACGCATGATACTAGCTATGATACCACCACTATAGCTAGTCTAACAACCCCATGTTTATTTACCAATGCACAAATTAACTGCTCTAGCTCGTGATTGGTTCTCGATGACTAACCAAAACGGTCATGAATGGCGGGCATTCATGTGACCCATGCATGGGATCATAATGAATGTGCCATGACCGTCCATGGTTCCAAATGCTGCTTGTTATGTTAGGCGCCAAAATGGTCGACACGATGAGTTTTGTTTGCAGGGCGCACGCTGGGCTGAGCTGGAACTCAAGTGACCGTGATGCACCAATTTACTATGACATAATTTTTTTAAAGTAAATCTATTGTAATATTTGAACAAACAATCTATCAACTGTGTAAAGTACTCCTAACATAACAAGCAGGGCGGAGCTGGAGTATGGTTTATAGCTTCTAACATAGATAATATGACATAATAAAGGGCAACATATAAATTTATAAGAACTCATAGTAGAAAAAAAACTTACTATGTTTATGAAATAAAGGAGACCGTTACTTGTAAAAGATGTCTAGCATTTTTAAATTTCATAATACATCATCAAACAGCTAGATTCAATAACCTGCAAGATAAAAGGTAGACTAAATCCAAGTGAAAGATACTAGAATGACCAAACTGTACTATTTTTTTGAGAACAATACCTGTCCATTATGTATCTGCAATAGGTAACAAAAATTTCGCATGAGATTTTGCATGAACTAGCCAGGGTTATTGCAAAAGCTGAATAGATAGAGGAAAGTTCAGTTCAATTACCAAAGGAAGGAGCCATTCAGAATTTCAGACTACCAAACACCGGCACCGCAAATCCACAATCCACAGACGAACAGAGTTACAGGGAGATTTGAGGTCGGTCGCCTCGATTTCGCGGAGGATCAAACGCGCAGGGCGGCAAGTGGCAGTGCCGGAGATCACTGGAGATTGGAAACGGTGTCGGCTCGTCGGGCGTGGATCGACTAATTGGAACTGCGTGACGCTTCGTGGAATCGTATTCCTATTTTTTTACGGCTGACTGCTGGTCGATCGTACGCACTGAGTCTTCTTGGGCCTGTGATTCCTGCAGCACGTAGCAATATGCTTCTTCATGGGCCTCCTTGATGCTCTGACCGGGGCCAACCTGATGCACAAGCCAAAATTAGATGGTAAGTACTATTAGAAAAATCGACTCGCATTCCTGTGGATCAGGGTCAGCCCATTGGGCTCTGCCTCCTGGCTGCACGCTCCCGGACTCCCGGTGCCGGTGCCCTGAGCTAGTGATGCTAATTTTAAGGTGATGATAAATGTCCTTATAGTGTAAGCTTTTGTGCGTCACACGGTCCCTGATTTAGAACGACATGCATTACTTTTATCTAATTTTGTGAATATGCTTGGTCAAAATACGAACAAGAAGATGTGTCTGATATTACAAGCGTGGGAGCAATATCGGGCTGCCAAATAAAGCATATATGTTTCACGTGTCGGATTTCCGCCAATAGGTAATTTGCATGTGTAGATTTAAATCATGGTTTCATAATAAGATTATTAACCTATTGTCCTAATTTCAAATAAGATTTTGTATTGCCAGAAGATAACTGCTAAGCATGCAGAACACGTATGTATCTAATTTTCTCGGACTGGTTTACAATGTGAGGCTCCGGACAAGCTTTCCTCGAGCACGAGGAGCGGGAGAATGGCCCGTCCATCAATCAGACTGCACCTCTTCCTGCTCCGCATAATGATACGACCATGACATCCGCCAAGCAAGTATGTCTGAAAAACTATTTCACAACTTATGCTTTACTTGTTCTTATTGAGATAAATTTGCTAATTATTCTCGAACGTTTTAAAATAAATCATTGTCCTTATTTATATTAAACTTTTTTAATCATAAAAATTTATCTTTATTTTCGTCCATACGCATTTTTTTGATACAGTCGCTTATTTGTTCGTACTATATTTATTGATATCCATGCTAACATCTTTTATTTTTCTAAACTGAGGTTGGATTTTATCAAAAAAAAATCATTTGATTTATATGTTTATCTGAGCTTTGTAAAAGTTCAGTTGAAGCTAAATGTAAGAAAACACAAAGGTTTGTCAATTGTATTACAATTCTTTTAGGTTTGTCAATATCTGTAGTATCCTTAGATATCTAAATAAACTTCTAGTGTTTTTAAGGTGTATGAGTCAGTGAAATTTACCAAAGACTTGGGAGTTTAGGTGACACATAATGTGGAATTTTAAGATAATTGTATGAAGTGTCAATCAACGATCATTTTGTGTACCCTTAAGTAGAGCAATGATCCATCCACCCCACAATACATTTCGACTAGGAAATCTTATCTCCTCTCCAAAGGTAGATGGTGAGAAGACTATACCCTTGATGCACACATGGTGACATGGCACAGTAGGAATCTACATCGCCCAAAGCATCCTCATTGGATAAGAGCATTTCTTAATTGAGGAGAAACAAGTTACTCCAGTGTTGTCCTTCTTCAACTTAAAGCAGGGACCGTACTCCTTAACAACATGCACCAGCTCCAAGAATAAATCATGTCTACCAAGAAATAAGGTAACCTGCGGGTACAAGTGGTGGTGAGACGGCAGAATAACTGCCGGCAACAGTCAATAGCCGGCAAAGTCTTTCTCGACAAGGTTATAGTGGGCAGGATAGTCTGCAGGGAAAAGACTGTTTCCGGTTGTTTTGTTGCCCTGTAAACAGACTTTTCCCAGCTGATAGAGTGCCCCCACATGGCCACATGGTGTAGTGAGAGTAAAACTTGGCACGTTGGAAACATAGTCGACGTAGAGAATGTATTGTCCTTCCATCTTCTCTCTTGGCTTAACCTTTATCCTCGCAACCTTCGAATCTCCACGTATGGGTGGGGCATTGTCGGACTCGCCCGCTTGAAGTTCAAGAAGACAAGTATCACCAAGTGCTCCTCTTTATCAGTGACAATGTTGACTTCTTCCACCAACAAGTGAACGATCTACTCGTTGTCACTATCCACGGTATATGCGATAGAAGAATCAAACAACCAATCAACCCGAAAAAGATAATTACAATGCCATATGGCGCCAGGGTGAAATCTGGGCCGTCCGTTTCGCCCGTCCGACGGACGAGATTCGTCGTTGACCGACGGACTAAAATGGACCAAATCTGGGCCGTCGGATGGACGAAACGGACGGCCCAGATTTCACCCTGCCGCCATATGGCATTGTAAAAAACCGTTTTCCAATCAACCAAGCACCGACACGGAAAAGTTCAAACTGTGTAGCCTACATGCAGGCAACTGGCCGAACACATTGTGGGCAGTGCGGGCTAGCTATCGTGAGGTCGCCGGGAAGCGATCAGAATCGCGCGGGAAGACCTTGGTGGGCGATGGGGTGGAGGTGTTTCACCGGACAATGTTATGTGTGATAGGTGAAGCGATAGAGGCTGGCGGTGCTCAGGATTGGCGACCAGAAGACGACAAACAATGACGGGTATGATCGAAGAGGCATGGGGATAAGAATAGGTAAAGTGTACTTTGGCTGTTCTATGATAGGGTTGGCCTATCGGGCGATGAGCGCGACTACCTCCGGTGCCTCCAAACGGCTCTCGATCAGTCTGTGTTATGCTGTTAGTAGGGATGAAAACGGTACGGAAACATTCCGACTTTTTCGCGGATAAACGGAAACGGAATTTTGCAAAACGGAAGCGGAAATGGAATCTTTTATGCGGAAACGGAAGCGGAACAGCGTATTCCGGTGCAACGACCACGAAAACGGAAATTCCGTTTCCGGTAATACGGAACTTTCCGTTTTTGGCTTAGCAGAACCCAAAATCTGAAGATAAAAAGAAAAAACTCTAAAGTGACCATGTCAAATCCTTATGTATTCACATATCATCTCCCTCTTGACTTATGATATTTTCTTATATTGTATTTCATCTTAAAAAATTAAAAAAGTTTGTTAATTTATTTGAATTTTCCTGCATTATGTAAGGACCTTTTTGTTCCGATAAACATCCGTTAAATGTTCCGTGTCCCCCACCATTTTCGGTATGTATCTGTTTCCGACAATATCTGTTTTTGTATTTGTTTTCGGTATTTTTGTATTCGTTTCTGTTTCCGCACAAAAATATGAAAACAAACGTGGCACCACTCAGTTCCGTCTGTATCCGCTCCGTTTTCATCTCTAGCTGTTAGCGGCTGATGAATTATTTGGCCACACCAATTAAACCTAAACCTGCTATGCTGCGAGTGGTGATGCTCTAGCCTCTAACTCTAAGTACCATATTATCGCTGAAGAAAAAGGAAAATACACTGATCAGCGCTCTCGCAGCAGGAGGACACAAGAAGAGATCGACTGGAGATTACGATTGCAGATGCACGTACATGCAAAAGGTATAGCTAGCTCGACGTACGGGTGTCCGTACACAAAAAAAAGACATGTCGGCGCCCCTCGCGGCCCACGCACACGGCCTGTCTCCTCCGCCGCGATCGGATCCTGTCGGCCGGCCATGCCGACGCCCCGGCCGTTCGTGCCCGGGAGCGACGACACCGCGCGCGGCATATATGCTCCTATGGCCTCGTCGGCAGGCGCGCACCGGCCTACGGATCGACTGATCACTGTGGTCTGTGGATCGGGATTGAGATTAGAGATCCATGGTTGTAGATGACGTGCTGGCGACCAGAGCGCATAATGGGCTGTCTATCTAGCTATCGTACACGTGCCGGGGGCAACGTAATGGGTGCGTATGGATGTCGTTGCCAACGCCGGCCGGATCGGCGGTGGTCGGCGGGAATGGCATGTACTGCTTATTGATGCCCTCACCGTGGCATGGACGGTGGCCGGTCGGCCGGCCGCCTCTAGCTCATGATTGGTCCTTGCTAACAACCAGGCACTGCATGCATGTGATCCTGCCGTCCATGGAAACGTCTTTTGCAGGGACGACCGTAGTCAGTTCCTCAGGCATCTCCAGCCCTCCCCCATAGAGCGACGTTTTGGGTGAATATCGCCGTTTTTCCACCAGCCGAGTCCCCAGAAGCCCAATTAGCGCCGTTTCGGCGGAAAATAGCTTCGGCGCCCCCAGACGAAACCCAGCCCACTGGGTTCGGCCTTGGGGGGCCGGTGAAAGGAAAAGCACGCGTGGGACAGCGCTGTCGGCGAGACACGCATTTTCCCCACCCCGGCTCGCCTTTTCCTCTGCCCGTCTCGCCGTCGCCACGCCGTCGCCGCCACCACCCCTCCTTGCGCCGCCGCACACAAGCAGCTAGGAAACCCGCCGTCCAGCCCCCGCCACGCCGCCGGCGCCGCCCACTCCCCTCCGCAGCGATCTAGCCGCTGGGGAGATTCTCGGGGCGAAACGCGTCCACCCCGCCCGCAAGGTGTTCGGCGTTCCGCCCGACCCAGCCATGGACTCCGACACCGAGGAGTTGCTCGCCGAGCTCTTCGACGAGGAAGATCAGGCCGCCATCGACGACGAAGAACACCTGGTGGTCTTGGCCTGCCTCACCGGCTTGCTCGCAAACGAGGCGGGGCCGCGGCGTGTTGGATCGACGCGCGGTCGCCGCAAGAGCAAGCTGAGGCAGCGGACTACTTCGCCAATGATCCTACACATGACGAGAAGGTGTTCCGGCGCCGTTTCAGGATGAACCGCGAGCTCTTCCTCAGGATCATGCATGCCATCCGAGAGTTCGACACCTACATCAAATTGAAGAAGGACTGCACCGGCACGGTAGGCTTTACCTCAATTCAGAAGTGCACGATGGCCATGAGGTTGCTTGCATATGGTGCTCCTGCAGATGCACAGGATGACTATCTGCGCATGAGCGAGTCCACGGCCCTTGAGTGCTTGAACAATTTCTGCCGGGCAGTGGTTGCAGTCTTTGGCTCAAGGTACTTTCGATCACCCAATGCGCAAGACACTGCTCGCCTCCTCGTAGAGAATGCAGCAAGAGGCTTTCCTGTGATGCTTGGTAGCATCGACTACATGCATTGGGCATGGAAGAACTGTCCATTCAACTGGCAGGGGATGTACAAGGGAAAGGAAGGAGAGTGCTCGGTGATTCTTGAGGCCGTGACTTCATATGATCTATGGATTTGGCATTCATTCTTTGGTATGCCAGGCACTCACAACGACATCAATGTCTTGCAGTGCTCGGATGTGTTTGCCGACCTTGTCGAAGGCCATGCTCCCCCTGTGACCTACGAGATCAATGGGCACCAGTAAACAAAGGGCTACTATCTTGCAGATGGCATCTACCCGAAATGGGCAAAATTTGTGAAGAGCATCTCCAACCCTGTGCCAGGAAGCGCGAATGCTTGGTTTTCCAAGTGCCAGGAGGCTTGCGGGAAGGATGTTGAGCGGGCATTTGGCGCGCTGCAGTCTCGATTCGCTGTTGTCCGGTACCCAGCTATGACTTGGTCAAAGTCCAACATGTGGGAGGTGATGCAGTGTTGTGTGATCTTGCACAAACATGATCATTGAGAGTGAGCGGGATAATCCGGTGCCTGACAGTGAGGCAAGGGCACCATACTACCGTCAGGGTCCTCTTGCAGATGTTGATCACCAGGTGCCGGCGCCATGGGCAGCCTTCCTCACCACGCGCCGGGAGATTCGAGACGCTGCAACACATCTAGCTCTACAGAAGGATCTGGTGCAACACTTGTGGACACGGAAGGGCAATGGCAATGTCGATAATGGCGATGCCAATGCCTAGTACGATTTGTTTTATTTGCTTGCATTGTTGAACCATTTATTTGTGTGTGGATTTGTACGTTAAACTATTTATTTGTGTGTGGATTTGTATGTTAAACGTTTTCTATGTGTGAATTTGTATGCCAAAAAGGGCCGGCCTTTGTTTATACCGAAATATGGCCGAATCGCCGGCTGGGGGTGGCCTGGGTTCACGGGTAGTAAACGCGCCCCCCAGGTTCCCGATTCGCGCCGTTTGGCGCCGCGGCGACCAAAAAAATGGCAATTTTAAGCCCTGGGGGGGCCGAATGACTGGAGATGCCCTCATGTAGATAGCACTGCCTCCTCCTTTACTTGCTTGCTGATCGACATGACGCCATGGCGGTCGTCTCCATTATCGGACCACGTCACGCCTGATCATTTTGCATGTGTCCTTGCTCGCGGGCATGTGTGACCCATGACGATGCGCGATCCGTACCCCATTCGCCCGAGTGAGCGAACCAAAGCGCTTAGTTTCCCTTGTCTCCCACCGGCGCCGGCTCCAATCTACCCGGCGCCCGGCCTTCGGGCCACAGAGGCACGGTGGATCTCGGTCCTTGTCAACGGAAGGGCGTTTTCTGTGTTAAGGTCAATGCTTGTTGTGGCGGCACTAAAACAGCGGCAACGGCGCCTCATTAGTTAAGTATTTATGGTTTCAGTTCCATCTCGTCGAACACCTCGAGAAACCTGTGCGAGTTGTATGGTCTTAAGGATCATCAACAGTTGTTCATTCTTCTTCATCGTCGGGACAGATGTAGTCTTCTAGACATGTTCGACGACTTCCCGTCCGCAACCAACAACGCCAGGCCAGCTCAGCAAGGACCGGCCGCGACGGCGCACCGTCGACGCGGTCTGCAGGTTAAAACGAAGGACATCTCAAGTATCTCGTTATTTTTTTTATTAATGTGCTTTTTATTGTTCGATGTTTCTTTAATGCTAGTTTCTTTTTCACAAAAAAATAGATCATGGTTCCAAATGCTGCTGGCTAGCTCCATTGTTATGGTGAACACGATGAGCTGTGTTTGCAGTGAGCACGCCGCACGCGCCGGTGTCCAGAGGTAGTGGTGCTAATTTAAACAGATAGTGGTATATGCTTAATCACCTGCTAGCTTGCCCTCACCGTGTACGCTTAAGAATCTTTCTTCTTGAGATTTGATCGGCCGGGGTTGATTATATAGTCTGTGATGAGATATTGAGATCAGTATTTCAGTACCCGTAGTGCTTTTTAACTAGCTGGCTAGCCGATTAACACGACCAATTGGGCAGCAATAAAGAATTAAGAAATGAGAGACAAGAGCATCGGTAGGATCGTGGAGACGCATGCAAGCGGTGATTTACTGACAAATTCAGTGAATCACTATACTATATTTCAGGTGGACAGAGAGTTAGCCTAGCCAGGCTCCAGTGTGCTGTCGATCGATCGAGAACGCAGAAACTGGAGGACGGCATGCTCGATCTTCAGTGTAGACCGTGTAGTGTATATGAATGTTGCAACTTGCTTGTAAAACTTGATCTTGAAGCTTTGGTGGTGATCATTGTAGGAGCTATTGTGGTTTGTTTACCAAAATCAGGGGAAACCCTTTTCTCCTAAGAAAAATATTGCAATGCCACTGGCTAGAAGGGCTGACAAAGTGACAAAACTAGCTATGAGAGGCGGCAGCGAAGGAGACAGCACTGCGAGAGTGGCAACACCCTTTGGCTCGATCGCACGGGTGCGCGCGCCACCAGCGCGGCGAGGGCAACGGCAATGCAGCACGAGGAAAGGGAACCGGATCACATGGCGATCAACCGGAGCCGACCACATGGACGGACTCGCTCCAGGTCGACCCGGACACCTCAACGCCGGCGCTTGCGCCTCCGGATCGGCCGGGATCCAGAGCATAGGCGACAGGTTCCACGCGTATGGCCAACCACCCCATCGGCGCCTCGTGGAGGCGTGGAGCCGATCGAGGCGACCTAGCTAGCGCGTCGCGCTGCAGCCTGCAGGTGGATTGGATCGACGACCTCGAGCTCGATCCAGGTCACTTGGGGGCACGGGGCTCAGAGCAGCAGGTCGCACGCGTCCACGGCCACCCCTCGCGGATCCTGTCTCCCGCTCGCCACCACCATCCACCAACAGCCCCAACGTGCACCACCGATGCCATCGAGGCTGCGCGAGCTCTCCCCACGCACTATGTCCCTCCGTGGCCGGCGCCGCCCCTCCCCCATATATACACCTCCCCGCCTCCTCCCTCTACTCATCTCACAGCAGCAATCAGCATCAACAACAAGAAGCAAGGTCAACAAGAGCCAACAGCTAGTTCTCTCTTCTTTGATCTCTCCAACAATGGCGCCCAGCTTCGGCCGCTCCATCTCCTTCCCGCTTAGCCCGGCGAGGTCCTTCAGGCCACGCGCCGCGGCATACCACGTTCGCTCAGTCTCCCTCCCCTCCAACTCCCACCCGCTCCTCGCCCACCTCTGCACACACATCACCGCCGTCCGCGCCTGGGTCGCCTCCCCCTCCTCCCCATCCACCGGGCTCGCCCACCTCGACGCGCTCCACGCCGCGCTGTCCGAGCTTCTGCTCCTGCCCGAGTCCCGCGCCGCGCTGCGCCACGGGTCAGCCACCGCAGCCTGTCTCCTCAACGGCTTCCTGCACCTGGCCGACGTGCACGGCGCCTTCCAGGAGGCCGCCGTCGAAATCAGGGCCGACGCGGCAGAGGCCCAGGCCGCGCTCCGGCGCCACGACGACAGCAGGCTCGCCTCCGCCGTCCGATCCCTCCGCCGCGCCGAGAAGGCTCTCGCGAAGCTTGCCGCCTCCGTACGAACCGCCGCCAAGTTGCCAACTCCATCAGCATCCACAAGCGCGGAGGAGGCCGAGGTGTCCGGGGCACTCGTGGAGGCCGTGGCCGCCGCGGCGTGCGCGTCCGCTGCAGTGTTCTTCGCCGTCGAGTCCGTGTCCGCCGCGGCCACGAGCGCGCTGGTGTCCAAGAAGACCGTGACATCGTCGTTGATGTCTCTCGTCAAGAGCAGCAAGCCCGCCGCCTCTGACGACGATATGGAGGCGCTCGCGGTGGATAGGCTTGAGGACGTCGAAGCGTGCGTGGCGGCGATGGAGGCCGGGAGCGACAAGGTGTTCAGGAGCATCCTGTGGACCAGGGTCGCGCTGCTCAACATCCAGACTGAAACATTCTGTTAATTCATCAATGACTTAGCTAGTTTAGTCATTAGTGTAGTTTTTGGACAATCTTTGTGATGTCCAAACCCCAAGTGTACATACTCCAATTGATCAACGGATAAATCGAAGGAAAAGCTCTTGCTCCATAACATACCGTTTGTGTGCTTATCATATTCGTTAAAGGAAGGCCAAGTGATCGATTGTATCTAAGGTGAGATGGCAAGCTTTTTTTTATTTTAGAAAAGGGGTAGTCCCGGCCTCTGCATCGTGATGATGCACACAGCCTTTATATTAATAATAAACGTTTAGAGTGTAAGAAAAATTAAAATTACAACTCAAATCTCAGCCAGATTGGCGACATGAACCAACCAAAGAAACACCGACAAGAAGATGCTTCTAAACATGACGAAGACGTCTAGAATGCTGCCAGCCACACCGGTAAATAGCTCGAACAACCGCCATTAACCAGGTACAGCCATGATCCATAAGCTCCCGCTGATGCGCCGGGAGTAGGAAGGACCACGTATGGATCCAATATGTAGCACGGTGAACAACCTGCAAAAAATGAGCATTTCCAACCTTGTTAAAGACAACATCATTCCGACAGTTCCAGATTGCCCAAACAAACGCACACACGCCAATGCGAATACGCGCTTTAGTTTCCTTATCAATCCCAGCAAGCCAATTACCACATATTAGCAATACTAGTTGGTCGTGAGATATTAAAAGTGAAGTGGATTAATCGCCACACGTCCTGAGCAAAGGTACAGGAAATAAACAAGTGTTCAACAGTTTCATTAGACCGACGAAAGACACAATGTTTGTCTCCTGTCCAATTTCTTTTAGACAAATTATCCTTTGTGAGGATAACTTTGCGGTTCAAAAACCACATGAAAATCTTAATCTTTAAGGGTACTTTGAGTTTCCAAAGGTATTTTCTAAGGAATGGAGTATATGACCATGCATACAATCAGCATACATGGACTCGACAGTAAAGGCACCCGACATGGTCAACTTCCATCGGAAAGTATCATGTTCGTTTGTTAGATTAACCCCCATAATTTGTTGAACTTGTTGTAACCAATGTGTCCAATTAGCTCCTGTCAAATACCTCATAAACTCAATATTTAGTGGTGGGGCGTTAGAAATAACCGCAGCAACCAAAACATTTTTGTATCGTGCAATATTATATAAAGATGGGTATTGCACCGACAATGGTGCATTCCCAGCCAGGTGTCCTCCCAAAAACGAGTTCCCTGTCCATTACCAACTACAAACGAACCATGGGTAAAAAATTCATCCTTTACTGTCATGATGCCTTTCCAAAAAGGAGAGTCTGTGGGCTTGACACAAATCTGAGAGAGGGTTTTATCACCTAGGTATTTATTAGTAAGCAACTCATGCCAAACACCCTCCTCATTTTGTAATTTGAAAAGCCATTTGCTTAGAAGACATTTATTTTTTATGTCAAGCAGCTCAATGCCAAGACCTCCCTGATCATTAGGACGACATATAATGTTCCATCTTGTAAGACGGTATTTCTTTTTATGCTGATCACTTTGCCAAAAAAAAGCGAGAGGGATAAAAATCTAATCGTTTTCTTACTCCCTTTGGGATTTCAAAAAAGGATAAAAGGAACATAGGTAAACTCCTCAAAACTGAGTTAATTAGGACCAATCGATCTCCATATGAGAGCAACTTCCCATCCCATACCCCTAATTTTTTTTCAAACCGATCTTCAATAGCTTTCCATTCTTTGTTTAATAACTTACGACGATGAATGGGTATGCCCAAATATTTAAATGGTAAAGCGCCCACCTCACATCCAAAAATGTGACGATAGTCTTGTTGTTTCTCTTTAGCTTTGCCAAAGCAAAAAAAATCGCTCTTGTGGAAAATAATTTTTAGACCCGAGAGCTGCTCAAAAAAAGCAAGGATCAATTTCATATTGACTGCTTTTTCGAGATCATCCTCCATGAAAAGGATCGTGTCGTCTGCGTATTGTAATATGGACACTCCGCCTTCTACCAAATGTGGAATGAGGCCACCTACCTGACCGTCCTCTTTGGCCCTTGCAATAAGGACTGCCAACATATCCGCAACGAGGTTAAAAAGAATCGGTGACAAAGGGTCAACTTGACGCAACCCTTTTAACGTTTGAAAATAATGACCAATGTCATCATTCACTCGGATACCTACACTCCCTCCTTGGAAAAATCTCGCCACCCATTCACACCATTTCTGATCAAAACATTCATCCGAAGAACTTGTTGTAGAAAGGACCAATTAACCTTATCATACGCTTTCTCAAAATCAATTTTGAACAAAACTCCATCCATTTTTTTCCTATGCAATTCATGTATTGTTTCATGAAGGACGACCACTACTTCAATAATGTTTCTCCCTGGTATAAAAGCTGATTGTGTAGGGCGAATTACTTTATGAGCTATAAACGAAACACGATTCGTACCCACTTTGGTAAATATTTTAAAGCTTACATTAAGCAGACACAAATAGGTCTATATTGCTTGATTCTACTAGCATCCTCTTTTTTGGGCAGCAAAGTAATCACCCATCTAAACAACGGGAGGTCCCCATTTTGCAACTGAGCAAACATTGCCATCAAGTCAAACTTGATAATGTCCCAGAACTTCTGATAAAACTCAGCTGGGAAGATAATAGCGAGATGGCTAGCTGTTGAGCGCGCGAGCCCTCGCTCGCGCTGCGGTGTGGTGGGCCCCACCCACGTGCCTTCTTCCTCCCACTTTCTTCTTCCTCCTGTTTCCATCCCCAATTCCCCACCATTCCTCCACCTATTCCGATGAGGCCAGGCCGATTCTGATGTGGACCCACACGCGCGCACGTGCGGCTGTCGGAAACCGAGCGAGCCGTCACGCGCGCAAGCTAGTCCAGCCCTATCTAAGGTTAGCAAGCACTCCCACTCCGAGTACAACTAGCCACGGCGACTTTCCTTGTCCGATGTCTAGCCAACAATGGCGAAGATGTGCATGAGCTGCGCTGAACTTCTCCAGTGCACGTCCCGTGTTCGTCTTAATGAGATTCCATGAAACGAGATCATATCACTCATGGGCAGGGCCTTTGTTAGGGTCATTCGCTATCGGCCTCGACTGTTTGACCTTGCTATATATATCGACCCTCTTTAGACGGTTCGAATTTGGAAACGGAATCTGGCCTCCGGCGGCAGCTGCCTGGTAAGAAACACCGTAGGCATTGGGATGGATAATATCAATCATGTAATAGTTAAGACACATGGCAAAAATAATAAGTAAGTATCTAATTTATCAATCATATGTGGCCATGCATTTTTGTAACTTCTTGCAATAATAACTCGCAGAAAATGATTTGTCCCACCCCCCCGTTTTAGCATGACCACTTAAATAACTTGAATAATTAAGATACTCATTTTACAACGGATCAGAGAAAATTACAAGATTTATATGGTAACGAGTTATCCTAGTGAAGATACAGTCAACCCCGTGAAACAAAATTCTCCACAATTTGCCTATTTGCTTATCACATGGTGATTTGTTCCTAAAACTAATTAAGCCATAATTTTTGGAGACTGAAATTTACAAGATTTCAAAGCTAAACTAACATTTACATTATAAATTCAAAATGTTCCAGGCATATTTACGTTTCTAGCTCGTTGATCACTACCCGGACTACTAAACCGATCTTGTTCCAGGCTTTCGAATACTCTACTCGGACGTGCTTGTGTGATCTACATTGCCTCTTGTCTTCCAAGACAAGATCCAATCAATTCCCTATTTATATTGAACTTTTCTACATCATAGATCTTACCACCTGTTTTCATCAATGCTATTCATTGATATTCTATTGTAGTCACTTTCATTGCATGGGTAACTAGTAGACTTAAATATGTTGCCATTCTCTTGTACAATAACATACATATTGTTTGCAATATATTATTAATAATCCTTACAAATAAATTTGCATTCGCTATGGGGAGCTTCAATTTGCCAACACATGTCTTTTTAATTTAGTTTAGTTAGGTGTTTCTATATATAACTCTTTTTTACAACAAATTTCGGATGAAATCTAAGAAGACCAAACTTATCACATTACTGTATGTATACATTTCTGATGATTGTGTTATAGTGCTTCTTTCTATTCCATATATGTAGTATCTGAAAATATCTAAGTAACCTGTAGACTATTTAGAGAGTATGAGTCCACAAAAGTATACGAGGACCCATGTTTAGGCGAAACTAAATAGAGATCGTCAAGAGAAGTGTACGAACTATCTATAAGTAATTATTCCTCGAATCCTTTCTGGCTCACTTGCTACTTTTACAAAGTTTCAATATCCTTCATTATGTCAGCAGAAGATTTTTACGATGTGTTGCCTAAAAAAACTACATAGATTTGATGAAGTGATATCCATTAATTCCCTAGATAACATAAGATCTTCGTAAATGGTATGATTTTGCTTAGATATCACAAAGGTATTTATCATCTCTGGTAGAAAACTTACTATATGAGATGGTGATGATCTTGGAAAAGTAGTGAATGGTTTGGATTGTGACCGGGTGTTTGTTCAGGTTCTCTTTGGTTTCGTGGAAATGGACTTAGTTGGTGGAATAGTTCGGCTATGGATAGGCTGAGCTATATCTTATAGGGTTCTAAGGACAAAACCATGTATGTTAACCTTCTTGTTATGTTCACATGTCAAACAAATTCTTCTGCGTGACCAAGTTTGTTATAATCTCATCCCCGAAAATAGTGCATTGGCTTGAAAAGTGAAGAGAATCCTTCGGTATCTCAAGCACACGTTCGCATTTACTATAGTTAACTTCAAAGTTCAAACAGTCAAGTTCTATGCTAGTCTATATGTTCTTCTAATGGCATTTAGTCATGTTGTCCATATGATGGATGTACCACTGGCGATTGTAGTCTAAAATATCGTGATATTCCGATTGAGCGTTGAAGTTGATTAGCAGTAGGAACGATAAATCGTGGCGGCCTGTATGGATAAGCATCTTATTTTTGGCAGAGACCATCACAAAATCCACCAAATTATAGAGCTTATTCGATTTGAGATCAGAAATTTGTAAATCTAGTCAGCTAGGAGCTTTGACATGATCTATGTTCATTGTTATCTTGAGATAGCGAAAATGAAGAGACAACATTGTATGTTATGGAACGAGAGCTTTTGCTTTGCTTTAATCCGTTGATCAGTCGAAGTATGTACATTTGGGGTTTAGACACCACAATGGTTGTCCAAAAAACTACACTAAACTAGCTAAGCCACTGATGAATTAACAGCATGTTTCAGTCTGGATGTTGAGGAGCGCGACCCTGGTGCGCAGGATGCTCCTGAACACCATGTCGCTCCCGCCCTCCATGGCGGCGACGCAAGCCTCCACCTCCTCGATCTTCTCCAGCACGACCACCTCCTTCTCCTCGTCGGAGGCGGCGGGCTTGGCGCTCTTGACAAGAGACATCAACGACGATGTCACGGTCTTCTTGGATGCCAGAGCGGTCGTGGCCGCGGTGGACACAGACTCCACCGTGGAGAACACTGCCGCGGACGCGCACGCCGCGACGGCCACAGCCTCCGCGAGCGCACCGAACACCTCGGCCTCCTCAGCGCTGGTGGACGCGGAGAGCATCGTCGACGGGAACTTGGCGGCGATTCGTACGGAGGCGGCGATCCGGGCAAGGTCCTTCTCGGCGCGGCGCAGGGATCGGACGGCAGAGGAGAGCCTGTTGTCGTCGCGGCGCCTGAGCGCTGCCTGGGCATCGGCCGCGTGGGCCATGAGCTCGACGGCAACCTCCTGGAACGCACCGTGCGCGTCGGCGAGGATCAGGAAGCCGTCGAGGAGACAGGCGGCCGTTGCTGACCCATGGTGGAGCGTGGCGCGCGACTCGGGCAAGAGTAGAAGCTCTGCGAGCGCGCCATGGAGCGCGTCGAGGTGTGCCAGCCCCGTGGACGGGGAGGAGGGGTCGGCCACCCAAGAGGCCAAGACCGGACGGCGGCAATCTGGGTGCAGAGGTGGGTGAGGAGCGGGTGGGAGCGGCATGGGAGGGAGACGGAGCGGACGTGGTAGGCCGCGGCGCGGGTCCTGGAGGACCTTGCCGGGCTGAGCGGGAAGGAGATGGATCGGCCGAAGCTGGGCGCCATTGCTGGAGAGAAGATGCAAGAGCTTGCTGTTGGTTGGATCTTGTTGACCTTGCTTCTTGTGCTTGCGCTTGTAGCTGTGAGATGAGAATGGGAGGTGGTAAGGAGGTGTATATATGGGGGAGGGGCGGCGCCGGCCACGGAGGGACATGGTGGGTGGGGAGAGCTCGTGCGCGTGCATCGGTGGCATGGCTGGTGCACGTTGTGGCTGTTGGTGGCGATGGCGAGCGGGAGACAGGATCCGCGAGGGGTGGCAGCGGACGCGTGCGACCTGGAGTGATCTGGATCGAGCTCCAAGTCGTCGATCCCATCCATCTCCATTGCTCGCTGCCACAGCTCCACGAGTCGCCGAGAGGGTGGTTGGCCATACGCGTGGATGGCTGGCCGATCTGCAGGTGCAAGCGGCGCCGGCGTCGTTGAGGTGTCCTGGTCGATCTAGAGCGCGTCCGTCCATGTGGTCGGCTCCGGCTGATCGCCATGTGATCCGGTTCCCTTTCCTCGTGCTGCCTTGCCGTTGTCGTGGCCGTTGCCGAGCTGGTGGCGCGCGCAGAAGCACCCGTGCGATCGAGCCAAAGGGTGTTGCCACTCTCGCAGTGATGTCTCCCTCGCTGCCGCCTCCCATAGCAAGTTTTGTCACTTCGTCAGCCCTTCTTGCCAGTGGCATTGCAACAATTTTCTTTATAGAAAAAGGTTTCCCCTGATTTTAATAACGAAACCACAATAGGTACAATGATCACCAACAGAACGTAAACTTTAACATCAGGTTTAACAAGCCAGTTTTAGAGTTGCAGCATCCATGTACACTACACGGTCCAAAACCGCCTCCCATTGCAACATATTCTGCTTAAGAGAAAAGGGTTTCCCCTGATTTTCTTGATGAAACCACAATAGCTACAGTGATCACCACCAGAACGTAAACTTCAACATAGAGTTTTACAAACATGTTTCTGCGATGCAAAATCCATGTACATTACACAGTCTTACACAAATGAACCCAGCCGGACGCTAGTGCATGCTTGCACGAATCTCACACACGCACGCACATATCTGCAGGATCTGAGATGCGGGGGGCGTTGCGATCACTTTGCCAGATCGTGATGCGTTCTCGATCGATCGACAGAGGTGCCACGCATTACTAACTATATCAAAGCTGGCCAAAATCGCGGCCTCTCCGGCCTCCAGTTACTGTAGCTGCTACAGGTTGTGAACATTGTTCAACAGTAAATCGATCCGGCCCGTCGCTCGGCGATCGGACGGTGCACACGACACATCCTTGACGCTTTTACAAAAAAACCTCCCAAAACCGAAAATTAACCCGCAGTCCACATCTCCCCGCTACGTTGGACCTACTTGCAATTACAGAAAACATCAAGGTCGTTTTTCCAAAACGATCCGCACAGCCTCCCTCTCGCCTTTCTCTCTCGCGCGCGGCGGAAAGCCGCCGCCACCGCCGACGCGCTTCGCCGCCATTCCGCGGCTCCCCGGTCGAATCCCACGCCACCACCGGAACCGCGTCATCCTCCTTTTTCTCCTCGCGGAATATCGCGTGCTTGGAAGCTGTGAATCCAGCGGATCGAGCGCTTCTTCCTGACCTCCGGCCACCGCCTTCCGAGCTTGCTCCGGCCACTCCCGACATCCTCCGGCCTCCTTCACCATTCCGTTGAGCTCCTGCTGAGCTGCTGCTTCTCCTAGACCTCTTCCTCCTTTCCCTCTCGCTCTAATTCGAGCTCACCGTACAGACGGCCGCCGGCCGCCGCTAAACTCGCCTAGATTCGCCGCCGGCACCTCTCCGGCGACCACAAACGAGCGGCGCCGCCTGTATGAGGTCACGCGCGTCGCGCCGCGTGCAGCGCCCCCGCGCGTGTGCACCCTCTCGCTCCAAATCGGCGGCGCCGTGCGGGAGAGGAGAAGCACCTCCATTGATGACGCCAGCAAATGACGTCATCACGGGCCCACCGGCCAGATTTTTTTTTCCCCGCAGAATATTTTCAACATTTACTGAATCTTTGACAGTGGGCCCGGTTACCAAACCTTAAATTAATTTTTTTCTAAAATTCCATAATTTGATTTAAACTTGCAGATTCATAACTGAAACTTTGTAAAACATGAAAACATGTTGAAAATATCACAATTTCCAATTTTTTTTTTAAAAAACGCCTATTTGCATCAAATTCATGCATGTTCAAGAATTTTTAGCCATATTTAATTAGGAGAACAGGAAAACCATTTTATGGATTCACGGAGTTCCTCCAAATGTTTTTTTAAATGTATTTCAGCTCCACTTACAAATTATCTCCATGCTTAGGATTCTATATAATGAAATGATTCAACGAAAGCAAAAAATAGATCAAAATTCAATCAATGGCCCACTTTCCCGAGCAATTTGCATGATGTATTCACTAAAATTCCATAATTTCAATTAAACTTGGAGATTCATAACTGAGCCTTTGTAAAACATGAAAACATGTTGAAAATATCAACATTTCCAAAAAAAAATACCTATTTGCATCAAATTCATGCATGTTCTAAATTTGTACGCCACATTTAATTAGGAGAACAAGAAAACCATTTTATGGATTCATGGAGTTCCTCCAAATGTTTTTTTAAAATGTATTTCAGCTCCACTTACATATTATCTCCATGCTTAGGATTCTATATAATGAAATGATTCAACGAAAGCAAAAAATAGATCAAAATTCAATCAATGGTCCACTTTCCCGACCAATTTGCATGATGTATTCAGTTTTTTAATAGAAACATGTTCGAACATTTCAAACTACTAAATATTAGAATATATTCTGCAAAATATACCAAAAAAACTCAAAAAAATGCGACCTATTCATAACAACAAAAAAACATGTTTAGACATTCCAATTTGGCCAACATTTGGGCGAATATTCGGATATTCCATAAAATATATCGAAAATACTCAGAAAAAAAACACTGTCTACTTATAGCAAAATACAAATATACTTGAACATTTCAATTTACCCGATATTTCGACAACGTACGAACAATTTTTCCCTTATTGTTAAATCAAATTCAAATGCATTTTCCTAATTTTGTTCGCGCATTTCAAATTACTAAATCTTCAAACATTCTACCAAAATACATTAAAAAAATCAAAATAAAAATACTACCTATTCATAACAAGATAAAAACATGTTTCGACATTCCAATTTGTCCAACATTTGGGCAAATAAAAAAGATATATAATGCAAAAAAAACTCACCAGAGGCGTGATGACGCCACGCTAAATTTAACTAGTCACAACGAACAACAGCGCACTAGAGCCTGACTAACTATCCGTCCACCTGAAATAAAGTATAGCGTTGCACGTAGTATCTGTTGCCAAGCTAGTTAAAAGCATTACGAGTACTGAACTGCTGATCTCAATATCTCATCACAGACTATATTGTCAATCCCGGCCGCTCAAATCTCGAGGAGAAAGATGCTTAAGCGTACACTGTAGGCCTTGTTTGGCTAGAGAGTTTTGGGGTGTTTTGGGGTGTATATTACCTAGTGTTTTGGGTGAAAACACTCCTCACACCCAAAACACTTCAAACCCTCCCAATCCCCTTCTCCACCAAAACCCTCCACCAAATCTATTTGTTTGGTACAAGTGTTTTGCAAAGAGGTGTTTTTTCACACCTAGTGCACACAATTATAAAATTGACATGTTTTGATCATCAATAAAAACTTAATAATTTTTAACAGCATGTAAGCACATAGTTTATCAACAAAAATCTGATATATTTTTTACATCACATGGGACATCTCACGCATTGGCAATTATGATCAGTAGCAATAGCTCATACTTCTCAGATTTATTCCAGGTTATTACAACAAAAATTGATTATAACATCTCATGCATCTTCGCAGGAGCAAGATGGTCACAGGAACAAGATCATATGAACAAGATCAGGTTCATGTGACCGTTTTGTTCCTCTCCCGCCCCTAACGTCGTCCGACGTTGTTCAAATTTTGAACTAGAGTGCTTCCCTAGTTAAGTTATTTTACTTTGCTTCGACATGAGCAGATCTTGGCCAGAGAAGCACTCTGGACAGGCCCGATGGCTATTAAGAAGTTCTTTTTACCACATGGATCTTTCTCAATTAGGGATGGATCAGAAATTCACTTTTGGGAGGGTAAATGGCTAGGCCGATCCACTCTCAGAGAACAATATCGATCTACCATCTTCTTATGCGACTCTACAATTTCTCATCATGATATATAATTCGTCTTTTTTTATTTTTCAGTATTGGGTACTCGCGAACTTGTGGTTGTGTGCATCCTTGTTATGCAGAGGCCGAGTGTAATGCTTAAAACTCTTAAGTAATAACCATTTATCAAAAAAACATGAACAAGATCACTGGAACAAGATGAAGGTCATCGAAGTAAGAAGCTTGGAGCAAGAAGATCATCGCAACAACCTGCTTCATGACAAGTTGTTTCTGTAGACATATGCTGTTAAAGCCAAGATATCAAGTCTGCTCGCCATGGAATGGAAGTGATAATATGGTAACAGAAGTTGAACAAGAGCAACATGTGAATAAGAAAGCTAGTATTGCGTAGACATGGCAACTGTTTGGCTCCCTGCAATCCTAGCATATCAACAGCTGCTCCGAGCAGTGTTAAGACTGTTTGGCCAATCACATGCAGCGAGTGGCCGTGAGATGGGACCTAGCGCCAGCCACAGCAATCCAATACACACACAGCCCAACATAGAAGCTCGTTGCCGGCAGCTCGCGATGGGAGATCGAGGCGTCGCTGCGTCTGCTGTCAGCGCCGCCAGAGCTCAAGACGCGAGGGGGGAGGAGTGTCGCGAATACACGACAACCCGACGTGTAACGCGGTGTTTTCTCGGGATGAGCCCGTTCAAGACCGGCCTGCCAAACGGTGTACACGCGTTTTCTGGTGTTTCTAAGTTGGGCCGGGAATATACACGGAAAAACCGGTCAAGACTCCCCTGCCGAACGAGGCCGTAAGGGCAAGCAAGCAAGCAGGTAATTAGGCATATTTTTTTTTTTTTTTTGAGAACACAGTACAACACAGACGCTCACAAATACGCACATACACTCACCCCTATGAACGCACGCACGCACACCCTACCCCTATGAGCACCTCTGAAGGACTGAGCCGGCAGATCTTGAGGTTGACGAAGTCACCACAGGCGCCTCGCTGTTGACGGGCACGTCACCTACCACTGAAAGAATAGCGCCGGATAATCCTGGAATAAATCCAGGTAAATGCAAACGCCCATGCCAAGTCTAGGACTTGAACCTGGGTGGGCTGGTTCCACCACAGGGAACCCAACCATCAGAGCCAAGCTCCGTTTGCGTAATTAGGCATATATATAGTAGTATCCGCTTAAATTAGCACCACTACATCTGGGGACATCACCGCGTTCGGCTCCGTGCCGGCTGCAAACACAGCTCATCGTGTCGACCAGCAACGCGTAACACTAACGATGCAGCATTTGGAACCATGCATCATGGCAGACGTGCATCATGACCTCATTGTATGTCTCATCGGTTACGCATGCCGCCATGCATGCATGCATGTAAGCACACTAGTTGCACTACTAGCTGGTGATTTGGCATGTCGCATTTCAAAGTTTTTTTAAAAGTGAACTAAATCGTGAACATCGTATTATATTGTTTATCGTGCATCCGCTAATTTGGATCAGACATTTAATAATATGTAGACTGCATAAAAATTAGTGGATGCACGATAAAGAAGGCCGACATGATTTCTACCACAACAATAGAGACCATATCGTCATGGACGCACATATTCTTCTGTGTCTGAGTTGGATATTTGGGGGGAGGTGCTCGCCAATCAGGATAATAGATGGACACGACTTTTTGTTATAATCAACCGACCAACGTAAGCTCTATCGCTCCACTTCCCACCATTTTATGTTTTTTCCTCTAAATAAATAAATTAATGTGAAATATGGAAGTTATGTGATTTTAGTTGATTTGTTGTTTATATAAAATCCGTGTTCTGTGGTTATCAAAACTGACTTGCATAAATTTCATTGTGGGCTAATTCAAATTCAAATACAAAATAATATATATATGTGGTTTGGTTGCGAAAAATTTATTCTGCTTTACTATAATGGGCCCCAGAGAGCATGGGACATTTTGTTGCGAGTTACCATGTTTATTTAACCATGATTGTGTCAAAATCAGTTGAACTATGAATTGATTTTAGTATTAACTAAACAAATATTATAATAAACTTTTATACTTCTATAGTAATAACTATTACCATGCTATATATTTCACGGGTTCATGTTTTAACCATTTGACATCTTTAAACAAATATCTAGAAATTTTGTTCAGTGTAAGTTGCAGTGTATCATTGTTTTAGTTATGTTCTGTCATATCTAAATCGTACTATTTCGTAATGGAAGTGTCTTGTTGAATAAATATTTAATAGCTACATGTTCTATAAGTATATGTATTTGTGGCATAGATCTACCAAATTTCTTAATAGCTGTTTCTAGTGTATGATCTTTGGCAATCCCGTAGTGTGATCGCGGGTGGTCGCTCGTGCGGTTCCATTACGAAATATATGTGCAATGGCCACTCTGGAATTCTATACAGAGATGGTTTTTCGCTACTCAACGGATGAAGAACCAATGACGAGACTGGCCACTGTGTCCATGCCACGGGCGCACTACCCATCGACATGTCCTTGCTCGTACAACACCTTTACAATGACATTACGGCCCATTGCACTTTGGTCGCCATGAGTCACATCCTCGACCGATTAATCCATCAATGAATCTCATTCGACAGCCAAGGCATATCGGACGGCCGGAGACATATGAGCATCTGCAGCCGCTTTGTCTTCGCTAGCTATCGGACACGGCGCGTCGGCGTATCGATCGCGGCGGGCGACGCTCGTGCGCGGGATCGGAGGAGACAGGCTCTGTTTGTTGTGAGCGGGCCGCGACAGGCGCCGACATGTCATTGCTCATTTTTGATAGGTTTTAGCACAATCCGGTCTAACCCCTAATTCCTCCGATCCTTTTCCGTGGTGCCGCTCACAATGATCTTTCTGAGGCTAGGGGTTAGGGACCTTTATATAGTGCTAATTCCGGTTTTATTTAAACCGTAATTCCGCAGATATTTATTCCAGAAACTCCAGGTTAACCAAACCAAGCACGATCATCAGTAACCATCTAGGAGTTTCAATCTGCAATTAGTCCCACGAGCACACGTGTGTGAGTCACGTGCCGAATTTGAATAATTCAAATTCACAGGCTTTAATAAATTCATATAGCCAACATATGAACAACCTGGCTTTCCACTCTATACTGTCCCGGGTATAATTCCAGCATATTCACATACACTGTATTCCAGTATAGACGTACCGGCTTCCTTAAGTATATTTCCTTAAGTACAATTCCACATCATTAGTTCCCTGTTATTTCCATGATACTTCCACATGAAGTTTAATTCCGGAGAATGTAGTGTACAAATAAAATGTTGCAAGACACAAATTCCTACATCTCCCACTTGACTGAAAACATTTTATTTCAACAAGTGAATTCCCACACAATTAGCATGGTTATAAAATAATTCCTTCCTTCAGTGTATTCATGATGCATATAAACTTTGTGACTTTAGCACTCATATTATCACAAAGTAACAGGTTATGATGCGTCTTTCCGCGACCTTAAGTTTGCGAAGAAAATTCCTTAACCATAGACCTTCCTTCAATGCTTGAGGTGCATTGAAGTATTCATATTTCGTAAATAACGAGTATCAAAATCATGTTTCCTTTGTACGCCATAAAGACCTACAAAAGTAGATATTAACATATAACATAAAACAAAATTACCTTTTAGCGAGATCCTCTTTTCGAAAGTAGCGTCAATATATCCACGCGGTTGAAGGTTGAGATCGCCAAAAAATGAATAATCCACGTTTCCTTGGCATTGAGCAACAAGTCTTTTATTTGATTGCAGCTATGTTTCCAAGATTCATATTCCATTTGCTAATAATTCCAGCAAATCATTTTCCATGCTAATCAAAAGCAACAATTATAGCTGAATGGCTAAGTTCGGGTCGTACAAATAATGTCCCACGATAATAGTGGTATGAAAATTACTATTCCTTTTTCCTCACGAGTTAAAGTATAATTCCTCGCAGAGTATCATTCCCTTTACCAAAGGTATTTGACAGGTTTGCAATTTTCCATAGAAAAATATATCAAAATATTCACTATGTAATTCCACTCCCAAAACGCAGGAAGCTTTGAACATTCCTTTCATAATAAAGTTAGAACCAAACAAAGCTTTCACTTCCATCAATGTGATATTATAAAATCAATAAGAACATAGTTAGCACATATAATGATAACACAAAAACAATTCACACTAACCTTTGTATATGAATATCTTCCATCAGTAATAAAGCCGTATGACCTGATATACCATTGATGTGAAGCTTGTTCCAAGAACATGAATGAACCTAATCAGTTAGCAAACCATATCTTTATTCCCACTTCCTCTAAATTTTAGAGTTTCCACAATGTATAATTAATTCCATTGTGTAAAGAATAAAACAACAACACATTCCTCTAAATTTCAGAGTTTCCACAAAGTATAAATATTTCCTTTGTATAAAGAATTAAACAACAACAACTTCCTCTAAATTTCAGAGTTTCCACAAAGTATAAATATTTCCTTTGTGTAAAGAATCAAATAAAAAACACCTTCCTCCAAATTCCAGAGTTTCCACAAAGTATATATATTTTTTTCCTTTGTGTTAAGAATTAAATAACAAGCTTAGAATTTTAAAATCCACTAAGCATGTTGCATTAAATTTCCTTATAAATAAATCCAATAACAATCTATAGGCATGCGGTTGTTTGGTAAAATAACAAGTTCCCATACTTTTATTATTCCTCATTGAGTTTATTCCTTCCCGCAAAGTTTCCACCCATAGTTAACATTAGCAACAAGTTTTAGTATTTTTATTTCCTCTAAAATATAGAGTAACTTCCCCAAATAACACACAATAGTAGCAAGATATGATGGCCCAATTTAATTCCTCCCACTTTTCCTAAGCATGTTAGTGTTGGGAGTGTAACTTGGTGTTTTCCTATGAGTTTAGCACATATATATTGGTGTGACTATTAATAAACACACCCTTCATGAGAAATATCATATTCCTACTTTCCACCAATTTTCCCTTTTCCGGATCAAAAACGAAATACCATTTGATCCACTAGAATATAAACATTAAAATAAAATCTTGGCGTGCTATGTAGTAAACAATGATTCCAATTCCATACTACCAAATTATAAATAGAATACTTCCTTCCAGTTCACAAAATATAAACAGTGACTGTGATAAATAATGACTTACTTAACAAAAGTAGTAGCATGTGATGTCATGTGATGCATTTCCTCATAATCAAGAGTTGAATTCCTCCATTCAACCATGGAGTATATGACATAAGACAATGGTGAATAATTCCATGCTCATCACATTAGTTTCAATTAATATTCCTGAAGTGTACTTCCCCCACCAATCAGTTTCAAACCTTGTAATCCTTTGCTGAACTGATTTTTCACTTCAGTATGAGATGTTAATACAACAAAAAACCTTCCGACTTGTATTGTCAAAGATATTAATAATCATATCAAGTGAATCATGAAATAAATAAATATATCCACCGCAAGTAGGAGTGTCCAAAAATACCGTAAATATGTGTTGATAAAGTATCATAATTCTCCCACTAAAGCTTAGAATTCCAGAATTAATAATCCACTAATTCTGTTCCTTGATATGTGACCAAGTTGTAAATGAGATAAAATAGCTGAACCTCTAATGGGACTGTAAAACCAAATGTCACATTGAGAAATCCATAACTGATAGTCCTCCCACTTAAAGTTTATAATTCCAGAATTAACAAGCGTAATTCTGTTTATAGTGTATGACCAAGTCGTAAATAACATCAATAATAAATTCCGAGCATGTGTTCCTATTATCAGTATTCCTACCTATGGAGTTACTTCACACCAAACTTCCAACGGAATTAATAGAACATGAGACCGTTGTGTTAAATTCCATATTGCACTAACATTTCCGTTGAGCAATAATTTCACTCTTCCTTTTCCAAATAGCATGCATAATCAACAAATTCCGATAGAGAAGTGTAAATTAAAATTCCTTCTCGTCGTAAGTGACAAAAAGAAAGTTCCTCCATAAACAGAGTTCGATTACATATATAATTTCCAATTCCAAAGTATATATAATTTATCATTAGTGACTAATTAATACACTTATTATTACTTTGGAATTGTTCACATGTCAGTGAATTTGCCATTTTATTCCATCAATTTATGATGCAGAGACAAAGTCCATAATCCAACAATATGGAAAAGTAGTCACAAACAAATATTTAGTGCAAACAAAAATAATGGACATACCGTCGAGTAAATATTGATTTCCTTTTCCATTGGAGTATTTTCACATTTTCCTCCAAAAATAAGTGATGGCAATTTCAATATAAACATCCTTGATGTCGTCTTCTTGTCTTTACGCCAGAATAATTAAGTACTCCAACAAATTCCAGAGTATGCCGACAAGACCAATATATATTCCGGTGACAATGTAATTACCGTAGCAATTAAAAATTATGGGGAAAAATAATAACAATTAATCCATCTGACGAAGAGTTCAATAAATTTCCTCGGAGTGTATTCCAACTTCCTCTAAAGGGGAATGGTGTCCAATAAAAGAACTCAACAGAAATAAATTCCTTATCCTGCCTTATCCAGGTTACGCAAATATTCCACGTAATCTGTTCACTTATATATATATAGCAGCTAAATAATAAAACAATGATTTCAACATATATACTGAACTAGTTTATTTTCCTTAGTCCAAATTCCACGGTTTTGATTTTCTTTTGGCTTTTCCGGTTTAGCTTATCAATGACATAATCAATATTTCCTTTCCAAACCGTGTGTACTACAAGTGTTCTAAATAACTTGGAGTAAATAATATTTAATGCCAGGAGAGGAAAGTGTTACCGATGTTAGAATTAACCAAGAAAACGAGCCAAGACGAAGACGTGCAGCCCAAAAAAAACCGAGATTGTTAATCAAGTGCACCATATGCTCGAGATTTTCCTTACTCGTCGTATCCAGCAATAGTATGCCAAGCTGCAGTACTTGCTTGGGGCAGCAGACCAGCTTCGATCACGATTCCTCCTTGACCTGGATGGTTGGGAGTTTTGATTATTTTCCAGATCGATCTCAGGTAGCATCCGTGAACCTTCATGTACTGGCGACGTTGGGACTTCCGCGTGATCGCTTAGCAACGAGTCACGACGAGCAACTCGGCGAGGTTGGCACCGGGACCATGGGACCGTCCGAAGTAAGCCGACGGAGGCGGAGGGATGCGTCCGATTTGCCGACCTTCCGTGATTATTTGCCCAACCACGTGATCTCTTCCCGATCGATTCGAAGTCGGCATGGCCGTGAACGTTTCCTCGATCAACGTGCGCCAAAATTGAACAAGCACGTGAAGAATTGAAAACGAATCTGGCTCCATGCCACGATCCATCAAACGAACAAGTAGCTTCCTTGTCTCCTTCTGATCCACGTACCAGGTGAGCGGCTGCCATCGCGAGCACACGATCGCCGAAGGATGAGCAGCGGAACATGGGGCGATCGTGACTGCAGAGTTGCCGACGAAACAGATCGGAGTTCCGGGCGGCGACGACCGGCAAACCTAACTCGGCTCTGATACCATTGATAGGTTTTAGCACAATCCGGTCTAACCCCTAATTCCTCCGATCCTTTTCCGTGGTTCCGCTCACAATGATCTTTCTGAGGCTAGGGGTTAGGGACCTTTATATAGTGCTAATTCCGGTTTTATTTAAACCGTAATTCCGCAGATATATATTCCAGAAACTCCAGGTTAACCAAACCAACCACGATCATCAGTAACCATCTAGAAGTTTCAATCTGCAATTAGTCCCACGAGCACACGTGTGTGAGTCACGTGCCGAATTTGAATAATTCAAATTCACAGGCTTTAATCAATTCATATAGCCAACATATGAACAACCTGGCTTTCCACTCTATACTGTCCCGGGTATAATTCCAGCATATTCACATACACTGTATTCCAGTATAGACGTACCGGCTTCCTTAAGTATATTTCCTTAAGTACAATTCCACATCATTAGTTCCCTGTTATTTCCATGATACTTCCACATGAAGTTTAATTCCGGAGAATGTAGTGTACAAATAAAATGTTGCAAGACACAAATTCCTACAATTTTAACTGTACGGGCGTCCGTACCTCGAGATCGAGCTGTACCAACAAAAAAATCTTGGAAATAACTCGATCGTGCCGTTGCATCTTCATTTGAGTGGCTGGACCAACAAAAAAAACTTGCACAAAAATAAACAAATGAGAAAACAACATAAATCTATTTTGTACTTGCAAAACAACAGACCGTGCCTTGACATCATGCCCTGACATATTATATGAATTATACTTTTGTCAGCAGCACGTCACGGGCAAAACACTGTTTGTATCGATTTGGGGACGCATGTCTGGAGGACCTAGTTTTGTCGACAATATGTTTAGTTGCGATTACCATGATGGTGACTTTAATATGAAATGATTGCGTCGAAATGGTGCAACACATTTTGCTTTTCAGACAGAGGTTGGGTGTAATACTTAAACCTTTTAAATAATAAACCTCCCTTTATTGAAAAATAGGTATTTGAAGGTGCTTTGGGTTGCGCGATATATGTTCTAACACATCCTCCACTTAAATGTTTCTTCATGGGACCTGGTCACCCAATCCTTAGACGCGTAGTGTGTAGCGGTGGCCTGTGATCCCTCTTGGCCCATTGGGCCCTTGTGGGCTTCTCGTTGTCTTTCTCATTGGCCATTCCCCACGCGCAGACACCGTAGATGCTGACGTGGATGTCTTTACAGCTATCTAGCTATCGTTAAAACATGCTTGGTAAGTTACTCACTAGCCATGTAACGAGGAGAAAGATTCTTGCGTGTACACGGTAAGGCCAAGAACAGCTCACTAGCCATGTATTATTCGTTTAAATTAGGACACCCCACAGCTAATCGTGTCGACAATTACCACTTAAGATAACAGTAGAGCTAGGTATCACCGTTTGGAACCATGCCATTATTTTTTCTTTTCATCTTAAGGAACCATGCCACTTGATCTTGATGTACATCTCATAGGCCATTTGGGTCATCTCTTTTGCCGGGAGATTAATCTTGTATTGAGGGTGGTGATCTTTAACACCAAAATTTGTTACAAACTCCTTCCTATTTAATGAAATAGGGCAAAGCTTTTGCCCTTTATTTCATCTCATAGGCCATGCAAGAACAGAGATGCATGATCACCAGCACGCATTCATGGTCCGTTCATGGCGACCGTCATGTCGATCGGCAAGCAAACAACGCAGTACTGCACGATGAGCTGACTACGTACGTTATTACGCTAGCTCGTGTGTGTAATGCATGTTCTGGCATGCCGACAACACACATTTGTTGGCGTGACGCAGAAGAGGAATTTGTAGCTCGATCAGACGGTCGGCTCCGATCGACGCCGAGCATCATGGATAGTTGTAGTTTTTGTTACTCCATCGATCCAGGCCGACCGGCCACCGTCCATGCAAAGACATCTTCACCTGCAAGCAAGCTAGCGCGCTAGGTTTAGTCTGCGCCTTTGTCGCAAGGTAGCAGGCCACGACCGATCCATGCATATATGTCATATGGATCTCGATCGACCAGGAACAAAAACATGATGGCCATTATATTGATCGAACGATGTTGGTGCGATGAAATACCGGAATATGTGCCCGGGTATCATGGAAACCAGCATCAAGGTGTCGGGCGAATAGCTCACATGCGACGTTTTTTCACCCTATTCACTGGGGAACGACGTCGTTGCTTGTAATAGCTCCAGTGCGACATCTCATTGAGCTCAAATAACTTCCCTAACTCATTGCTCTTAATCAGTTCCTACCCCGGTGTCAGTTAGGATTAAGGGGAGGCGGGTGGGACCCACAATTGTCCACGTCAGCAACGACGACCGTTTCATCTCTTCCCCTGCGCCGCTTTCTCTGCTTCTTCTTCTTCTTCTTCTTCTCCGGCGACATCGACGCAGCGCGGCAACGCCGGCGAGACAAAACATAAATAAATGCAGATAAAATAAACAAGTGGGGCGCATATAGTAGACAAACTATATATTCGACATAGACTGCATTACAGAAGCTCGTGGCTCATCGGATCAAAAGCCACACAGAGATGAACTGAAAATACAAGGGGGACGATTCGCTGCTGCTCCTACCCCTAGCTACGACCCAAAATTGGGCTCACACCGGAGCCCCGGGGGTGCGGCAGCGGCAACGAGGCGGCGGCGCCGCTCAGTCCTAGTCCTCGTCGGAGTCGAATAGCCCGGCCCCGTCGGAGTCCGAGCTGATGTCGATGACGTCGTGGAGGGAACTGTAAATCCCGACCTCGAGGCGGCGTTGGTCGAGCTCAATCTCCATCTGACGGCGCTTCTCCTCCTCTGTGCTGCGCTGGAACACCTCCAAGGTGACCCAGGGCAGGTCCTCCTCGGAGACGAAGTCCCCGGGCAGGAGGGGGCGGCCGCTGCGCGGTGGGCGCTCCTGCTGCTCCTCCTCCTCCCTCTTCGGCGGCGGCAGCGGTGCCCGACCCCGAGCAATGGAGGAGCTCCCCACGGAGGAGCTCCCCGCACCGGAAGAGCTTCCAGCCATCGCCATGCGGGCCGCCATGCGGCGGTCGTACTCAGGCAGCTCGCGGCGCTCGTACGCAGGCGGAGGCCGCATTCCGAGGTTCGTCCACGCACGCGCGCCTCGCTTACGAGCGCCGTCGGAAGCGGCCACGGCCTTCCTAGCGGGGTCAGCCGGAACCCGCCTCTTCCCCTTCCGCTCCTCGTCGCCGTTGCCACCGCCGGAATGGCCACCGCGGCCGGCGATTCGACCTCCCCTCCTAAACATCGGCGGGCGGCGGGGCTGGATCTACAGGCGTAGCTCGATTTGATCACCGGCGGCGAGCTAATGCGAGCGGCGGCGAGGGTGGGGAAATAGCTCGGGCACGACAGGGTGGGGAAATAGCTAGGGCACGACAGGGTTAGTGGATAAGAAGAGCAATAGCTAGGGCACGACAGGATTTGGGCCGTGGGCCGTCGAGTTTTCTGGGCCGTAGCCTATGCGCGTTTGAAATTAATAAAACACTGCAGCTAAAAAAAATTGTTGGGCCGTGGAGTTTGTTGGGCCGTGGCCTATGCGCGTTCGAAACACTGCAGCTAAAAAAATTCAACAGCCTCCTCTCAAAAAAAAAATCAACAGCCAATCAGAGCGCAGAACTGGGACTGGCGCGGATCGGGGGGTTTCCTTCTAGAAGGCATGATCGGACGGCCAGGGTTAAATCACAGAAGCTTCGTAGGATTTTGTGTGGGTTGACCAACTAATTCAGAAAAAATTAAAATAATCACAGAACCTTCATTTTGGTGGGACTTAGAATGATCCAGGCTTATTTTTTCATTTTCATGTTTAAAACTTGTTTAAATGTTGGTTTGACTTCAGTTTGGCCGAATTTGAAATAATCATAAAATATTCAAAAAAACATCAAAAAAATGAAATTCCAGTGCACATGGTTTTTATATATAGAGTAGATGTGTAGGATAGTTATTTGGCTGATTTAGAGAAGGTGGAAAAAAATCTTGCTTAGAAATGGAGCCGTTTACACTACCTCATTTGAACTCTCATGTGTGAAGAGAGGTGGTTTGAGATTTGCAACATGAAATTGTCCAAAACCTCACCAAACCTTCATTTTGGTGTGACTAAGAATGATCCAGGCTTAGTTTTCCATTTTGGTGTGTAAAACTTGTTTAAATGCTGATTTGGCTTGAGTTTGGCCGAATTTGAAATATTCATGAAATATTCAAAAAACATCAAAAAAATGCAAATCCAGTGCACATGGTCTTATTTTGTCATGTACTAACATCTCCAACTGATAAACAAGGTCTAGACACATATTAAACAAGAAATGCTTCAATATGGTGTGAAATCACACATTTCAAACAATGAACTCTCATGTGCGAAGAGAGGTGGTTTGGGATTTGCAACATGAAATTTACAAAAAACTCACCAAAGCTTCATTTTGGATTGACTAAGAAGGATCCAAGCTTGGTTTTTCATTTTCATGTTTAAAACTTGTTTAAATGCTGATTTGGCTTGAGTTTGGCCGAATTTGAAATATTCATGAAATATTCAAAAAACATCAAAAAAATGCAAATCCAGTGCACATGGTCTTATTTTGTCATGTACTAACATCTCCAACTGATAAACAAGGTCTAGACACATATTAAACAAGAAATGCTTCAATATGGTGTGAAATCACACATTTCAAACAATGAACTCTCATGTGCGAAGAGAGGTGGTTTGGGATTTGCAACATGAAATTTACAAAAAACTCACCAAAGCTTCATTTTGGATTGACTAAGAAGGATCCAAGCTTGGTTTTTCATTTTCATGTTTAAAACTTGTTTAAATGCTGATTTGGCTTGAGTTTGGCCGAATTTGAAATATTCATGAAATATTCAAAAAAATCAAAAAAATGCAAATCCAGTGCACATGGTCTTATTTTGTCATGTACTAACATCTCCAACTGATAAACAAGGTCTAGACACATATTAAACAAGAAATGCTTCAATATGGTGTGAAATCACACATTTCAAACAATGAACTCTCATGTGCGAAGAGAGGTGGTTTGGGATTTGCAACATGAAATTTACAAAAAACTCACCAAAGCTTCATTTTGGATTGACTAAGAAGGATCCAAGCTTGGTTTTTCATTTTCATGTTTAAAACTTGTTTAAATGCTGATTTGGCTTGAGTTTGGCCGAATTTGAAATATTCATGAAATATTCAAAAAACATCAAAAAAATGCAAATCCAGTGCACATGGTCTTATTTTGTCATGTACTAACATCTCCAACTGATAGACAAGGTCTAGATATAATTAAACAAGAAATGTTCAATATGGTATGAAATCTCACATCTCAAACTAGGACTATAGTTTGAGATGTGAGATTTCACACCATATTGAAGCATTTCTTGTTTAATATGTATGTAGACCTTGTTTATCAGTTGGAGCTGTTAGTACATGTCAAAATAAGACCATGTGCACTGGATTTGCATTTTTTTGATGTTTTTTGAATATTTTAAACAAGTTTATCAAACCAACTTTTAAACAAGTTTTGAGTTAAAAATTGGTCTAGGACACTATATTAGTGCAATAGATGTTAACCCTAGAGTTTGAGATCATTTGGAGAATGTCGAAAAAATGACAGGATTAGAAATGGGGCTGTTTGGGCTTACCTTTGGGGCTCTTTTGTAGCTCATTTTGGAGAACCGATTAGAAAAATGACAGGATTAGAAATGGGGATGACCAAGTTAGATCGAAATCATTGCAACATCCAAGTCTAGCACAAATAACATGTACATTTCAATTTTGGTTCATAGTTGAATTCAAATATTCATAAATTAGCACAAAAGAATCAAAATATAAAAAAAATTAAAAAATTCAAAAGAATTTGTCCAAGTGCAATATTTTAATGGATGGACAACTCACTATTATAGAAATCTTTCTATAATAGTGAGATGCCCGACCCACTAAGCTACTGGACTAGGACATATAATGTGCAACACCTAAATTGCGAGCAAGGGGACTCGAACTTAGGTGGGCAAAGGGAGCATCAACCCTTTGCCACTAGGCTATGCCTCTGTTTGCGACAAATCTACCACCATTAGAAGGTTAATATTTACAAATGAAATCCTCCTCATTGCAACATCCAAGCCTAGCACAAATAACATGTACATTTGAATTGTAGTTCAAATTTGAATTCAAAAATTAGTATGAAATCATTGCAACATCCAAGCCTAGCACAAATAACATGTACATTTCGATTTTGGTAATAGTTACAAATGTTTACATTTTGGTAACACTAGCAACACTAGCAATATTTACATTTTGGTAAGTTAAATAAAAAATTAAAGCATTTTGTCTATAGATGACATAAGCCTCTACCTAGTTGACAATGTTTCAACTCTTTCAACTTGTTTTCAATCCGACGGCGTGCGAATGCCACAATCGGGCGTGTCCAGAGCGCGCTCCCAAAGGTGTTCGACAGTGTGCATGCCACAATCTGACGGCGTGCGAATGCCACAAGGAACACAAAAACAAGGAACACAATAATTTACATTTTGTTTACAAGGTTTCACCTACAAAAACAAGGTTTCACCTACCGGAACGTGCCACGGCACGTCCAGAGCACGTCCAGGGCACGTCCAGAGCACGTCCAGAGCACGGCCATTTCACAAAAGAACTCCCACACACGCTCCCAGCGCTGGGCAAACACTGCCTGAAATGGTTTCAGGCACCTAACAAAATTCACTACACTAGTTATCTACAGAATGCAGCACGATCTTCCCTCCGCCATGGCTCTGCAGCACAATCTTCTAGCTCGATTTCATCTCGCAGAGGATATCGGAGCAGAACAATCTATCCGCCGCCATCCCGGCAACTAGGCTGAAAGCCTCTAGGCTCAACGCGGCATCGAAGTCCACGCTCGGGGATGAGCTTGCTGAACTGCTGCTCTGTCGCCCGCAGCACCGCCCGAGCTGCTCTCGTCGCCCGCAGCACCGCCCGAGCTGCTGTCGTCGAACGCAGCAATTTTGCGCATCGCGGCAAACCTCTGCCTCGTCATCGGCGGCGAATCACCGCCGAGCGGAAAACCCTTGGAGCTGTAGTAGCCGTGACGCTTCCACGCCTTCTTCAGTACCTGCTGGACTGAAATCCGGTAGGGTCGCTTGCCGTCGAGATAGATGGAGCCCCTCGCCGCTGCACGAGACACAAATCGGGCCGCCGGTCGCCTCTGCGACCGTGTACCCGCACCGCCCCCCCATCCTCCATCCTCCCTCGCCGCTCCCTCGACGCAGCACCCCAAGCTTTGCGTCGCCGCCAGCTTGCTCGACTCCGGGTGCCGCTGCTGGACTCGCGCGGCCGCTCTTCCCTCCGCCGCAGGACTCGCCGCCAGCTTGCTCGACTCCATTGCCGGTGCTCCAGTCGCCCGCCCCCTCGCCGCAGCTTTACTCGCCCGCTCCATTCCCGCAGCTCGAATCGCCCGCTTCTTTGCCACAGCTCGAGTCGCCCGCTCCATTGCCGCCGACTCGCCGTCGCCAGGAAATTTTTTTCCCCAGCCCGGAGAAACCGAGACGACGGGACAGAGTGAGCTCCGCGGGACGCCGGCGCGTGGCAGAGAGGGTTCCCCCACGAACAGAGGCCGGTTTCGCTGACGCATGGGTCCCACTCGAGAAAAACACCGGTCAAACCTGGTTTACAGCGTGGGGAACATGACTTGACGGCCATGTCGCCTCAGAGCAATTATGGCTCGAATAGATGCCGCATGTGAGCTATTACGTGCAACGACGTCGCTGCCTGTCCAATTACTCAAAAAAAGTCGCATCTGAGCTATTCGCCCCAAGGACACACACACTGAATTGTTTGTTACTCAATAGCATGAAGAACCAATCGATCACAAGAGCCACCGTCCCTGACACGGCCGGGGAGATACCAGCACTAGCCCAGACATGACGACATATACGTATGTGTCTACCCGGCCGGCGTCAGCAACGACATGCAGACACACCAGTACGTTACCTGCTGCTATACCAGCACGTACGTAGTTAGAGCGTTATGGAGCACGGTATCGATCCATGGATATGGATCTCGATCGGTGGCATCTTTGTGCGCATGCCGCTCGTGTCGTCGCTACCGGACACGAACGGGCGTCGTGCGCTCGCCGGCCCGGCAAGATCCGATCGCGGCTAAAGCTGGGAATAGTTTTGAAATAACCGGGTGTAATGGTTCAGGTTTTGTTCTGGGCTTGACTCGTTCAGGTTTGTTTGGGCTGAGAGCATCTCCAATAGGCGCCCAACAACGCCGCGCCCAAAAAAAATTTTACAGCTCCATTTTAGCACTTTTAGCGCGCCGTGGCCGAAATCGGTTTTCCAGACGCACTAAAATACGCGCGCTAAAATGCAGCAGTTCATCGGTCCAGCAGGCGCCCAAAAAGTGACGCGCTAAAATAATTTCTTCAACACATATATAACGAACAAGTCCCTAAGATGTTTAGAAATAGGTCCAGCTAGCTCGCAATCAGGTCCCTGACAAAAAATTAAAATCACAATCAGGCCCCCAATCGTTGGAGCAACTGAATCAGCTAGCTCGGTGCACCGTGGCCGGCTGAATTCTGAACCCTGTCAAGACCAAGCTGCTCACGCACACCTTGTAGAGTAGATAACCAAGATCTGGATTCCCTCCTCGTACTCCGCGCATGCGTGGAAAATAACCTCCAAATCCACTACGAATTAACTAAGAGCAAGGCCAACAACGGCGGCGGCTCCTCCGTGTCCAGATCCTGCGCCGAGCTCGTCTTCCCGCCACTTGACTTCGAGGCCTACCTGCCTGAGCTCGCCGCCTGCAAGATCTCCGCCAGACCGACGGCCGCCGGCGCACGAGCGGACGGGATTGAGCTCCGCACAAGGAGCGGAGGCGGAGGAGCTCGCCGCCCAGCTCGACCAGCATGGCGGCCCGGACGGCGGCTGCAGGCGTTCGGTGACCCGGACGGCGGCCACGGGCACACGGCAAGGAGGATGGCGGCGGTCGATTAAATATGAGAATGGTTTAGAAACTGCACCATACCTCAACCGTACCCACGTGACTCGACTGCCGCCGACATGTCCCTCTCTTTTTAATTGTACGGCCACCCCGTACATCGAGCTGTACTTTTTGGCCGTACGCATATATAGCAGTCGCATCTTTATGGTTTTGTTGCTCGTGTTCCGCCGCCCTAGCTCGCCGATCGGTGCGTTCTGTTGTCTATCGCTAGTGAGAGCGCTATGGTGACGCAAAGACGACAAGTTCGTCTTAAATATGGACGAGAGAATTTTGAGCTATGGTTATATAATTGTTGAGGAAAATACAACAATTATTATGAAAAAAATTGTAGTATTTTCCTCTTTCTAACGGATGTTCCCTTATTTGGGAGTGTCTAACCAACAGATGGCTGAAATTACAATTCGGCATCAGACAGATTTCTAGCTATTTATTAGACTCAGTCACGTTATTATCAGTCCCCGATCAGAGCCCCCTTTTAGTCCCCGTGACCAGAAAAAGTCCACGTCAGTCCCCTTCGGTCCCCCTCCCAGAAAAGCCCACGTCAATCCGGGTTTTTTCTCCGACCGGTTTTTTTCTATGTGCAGCTCAGGATACTTCTTCCTTCCCTCAATTTCAGCCCATAGGTAGAACTGGTAGAGATACCGATTGGTTCCTGGGCCTAGCTGTCGCATGTTCTAGCCCACAAAAGAAAACACATGACCATCTTCTTCCTCGGCAAGCAAAGCATCCTCGAGGCTAAACCCCCATATTCAAGAACAACTCAAAACGCTGCCTGATCGAGAAGAGATAAACAAACCAGAGATAAGGCATAGCAAAAAAGAAGATTCATGAAGGGGAATGAGGAAGAAGACATCCAAAAAATTGTGAGGGATCCAGGTGATGTACCTGGTGGATCTCGAAGGCCCTCTGCCCAGGTACGCTACAAAAAGAGCACTCCATTTCCCACCTCTCTCTGATCCCCCCTTCGTACAGCAGTAGTGCACAAATGCAGTAGATTGCTGAAACCTTCAAGCTTGTTGAGACACCTGCGCACAAATCAACACAATGGAAACTGAAAAAACAAATGAATAAAAATGGACTTAGCTACTGACAGACATGTGTGTCATAAACTTACATTAATGAAAAAAGACTTAGCTACTGATGGAAGAGCAACTTGAACATGTACTTGGTATCTAATGAGCTCACACTAATGAGCTCATGTTTTCAGAACTGTTACACATGACAAAGTGGATACTGACCTGAGTTTTTGATATGCATGCAGGACACAAAGCAGCTTGGTGCAGGAGTGTACTCGCTCGATGTCAATGACAACTTCTGTGCACAGGTACACGGGGTCACGCCAATCTCGCGAAAACTTTCAACATGCACTAAAAAGAATAAAATAAAATGAATGACACTAACTGTTGAAGCTCTAACATGTTATTTGATGAAAACTGAAATATGCAGGAAAGTTTCTCATACACTGGTTTTCTCATAGGTGCAAGAAATTTTTAAAAAATTATTCCCGTATTGCGATAACTTTGGCATGGCCCTCTTTGCTATCAGGTGATCAAGGCGACACCAGCAAGAAAAATAAACCACCTGCCAAGAGAAAGAAGCAAAATGCAGCTGTTCGAGGAAATGAAATACAGTCTCAAAGGGAAGGACCTACTTTGGTGAACCAGCAAGAAGAATGAGGAAGTCATACGAGCATGGAAAATGTAGAAGTAGTAATTTATGCATATTGTTATATTCACATGTCAGCCTGACATGAGTATGTAACAGTTATCATTTTGAATCCACTTACAAAAAAGGTTTTAGTACCTTGCTTTATACGATGGGATAATCACTATAGAAAAAGGGACATCAAATGAATGAAAAAGTTTCTGGGTGAGTGCAATGTTCCAGGCATTACAGTTTGCTGCAGATGAAGAAAAAAAGAGCAATTGCTTACCAATTGTGGGATGGGCACAAAAAACTGTGAGAAAATCAAGCCCATAAAAACTTGTGTTGGATAGGCAGGGTTACCCATGTTGACCCCTACACCCCAGTAAATAAATCAAAAATAAGAATCACTGACATATGACTGAACACTGACATAAGACTGAAACAATGAACTGCTATTACACCGTCCTAAACTGCTATAACAACAAGAAATGAAGAAAAAAATTGAAACGATATGCCATTTCCATTTACAGGCTACGTTTCTGTAAAAAAAGGCAGCAACACAACACGAAAAAGAGCGCGAAGAAAATTGATACACAGGAAGAACTGAATCACAAAAAAAAGACCAAAAAAGGGGACCCTCCTCCTTTATCCGGGCTTGGAACCGGCTACCAACTTGAAAAATATGGTAGGCGGAGTTACCCCCACCCCACAAACAACCCAAAAATCGAAATGAAAAAAAGAAACGATAAATAAGACAAAAAACAAGACTGAAACACTGACAGAAATACTAAAACACTGAGAGAGGCACTGAGATACTTAGACACTGACAGAAATAATGATGAACGATATGAGAAAAAAATAACCGAGACCGAGAAACGTAACTGAAATAATGAGAAAATCTGAAATAAATAACTGAGACTGAAAAACATAACTGAATAATGATAAACAAACAAATGAAGCAATGAGATAGAGGACTGAAACACTGAGATATATGACTGACATTGAAGCAATGAGATAGAGGAATGAAGCAATGAGATATATGACTGAAATTGAAACAATTAGATAGAGGAATGAAGCAATGAGATATATGACTGAGACTGAAAGAAGCAATGAGATAGAGGACTGAAACACTGAGATATATGACTGAGACTGAAGCAATGAGATAGAGAAATGAAGCAATGAGATATATGACTGAGACTGAAACAATTAGATAGAGGAATGAATCAATGAGATATATGACTGAGACTGAAACAATGAGATAGAGGACTGAGACAATGAAACTGAAGCACTAAGACTGAAGAATATGAATCAAGACTGAGACACTGACATAAGACTGAAACAATGAACTGCTATAACACCGTCCTAAACTGCTATAACAACAAGAAATGAAGAAAAAAATTGAAACGATATGCCATTTCCATTTACAGGCTACGTTTCTGTTAAAAAGGCAGCAACACAACACGAAAAAGAGCGCGAAGAAAATTGATACACAGGAAGAACTGAATCACAAAAAAAAGACCAAAAAAGGGGACCCTCCTCCTTTATCCGGGCTTGGAACCGGCTACCAACTTGAAAAATATGGTAGGCGGAGTTACCCCCACCCCCACAAACAACCCGAAAATCAAAATGAAAAAAGAAACGATAAATAAGACAAAAAAACAAGACTGAAACACTGACAGAAATACTAAAACACTGAGAGAGGCACTGAGATACTTAGACACTGACAGAAATAATGATGAAGATATGAGAAAAAAATAACCGAGACTGAGAAACGTAACTGAAATAATGAGAAAATCTGAAATAAATAACTGAGACTGAAAAACATAACTGAATAATGATAAACAAACAAATGAAGCAATGAGATAGAGGACTGAAACACTGAGATATATGACTGACATTGAAGCAATGAGATAGAGGAATGAAGCAATGAGATATATGACTGAAATTGAAACAATTAGATAGAGGAATGAAGCAATGAGATATATGACTGAGACTGAAAGAAGCAATGAGATAGAGGACTGAAACGCTGAGATATATGACTGAGACTGAAGCAATGAGATAGAGAAATGAAGCAATGAGATATATGACTGAGACTGAAACAATTAGATAGAGGAATGAATCAATGAGATATATGACTGAGACTGAAACAATGAGATAGAGGACTGAGACAATGAAACTGAAGCACTAAGACTGAAGAATATGAATCAAGACTGAGACAATGAAGCACTGACATAGAACTATAACAATGAAAGACTGAGCAAAATATGAATCAAGACTGAGATCAAAATATGAAAAAAAGACGGTTCACATATTGGATACGAATACGAGGAACATCTGCCTTGGTGAACAAATTACAAAGGTTTTTAGGCGGCTCATAAAACTCCATTGCCATCATTGTCATGACGCCACAATCATGGGTGAAAAACACATACAACAAATAAAGAAATCAAGTAAGATACAAGTGCTTACTCGTCTCATGATCAAATGTATACTTATGATAGCTAAATGCTAGAGCAATACAAAAACATTAGGATAGCAGTGATCGTACATCATCGCTGGATGAGGTTTCTTCATCATAACTATCAAAGCCCGATGATGCAAAATCAGAAACGTCGCCCCAATGAGCGTGCGACCGCAGTCCCCTGCGGTGAACACAAATGCATGTAAAAACAGGCCTTGCTGCAGGAGATGAATCAACAGAAATAAATACACACAGACAATAAAAGAGATGAGCTGATACGAAAGATGAATAAAACAACAATTTGATACATATTAACACTAGCACTAAATAGAGACTGACAATACTGATACTTATCAAAGGAAAGACAGTCAAAAAAACTGCTCCACCAAAAAAATACTTGAACTTTAAGTCAGACACTGATGCCACTAAGCTAGATTATTGATAATACGATGTAAGTTTAGATTTCTCAACCCCTAGAATGTGGGGAACACAGAGCCACCACCAAAAAGCTTTCACTGATAGCTGCTACTGCAACCCAAGCAAACAAAATCTGATACAATAACAAACAAGATTTCTGAACCCTAACAAACACATAGTGAGGGGACACAGAGTACAGCAACAATTCTAAAATCGGCCAGGCAAACAAGCCATTCTCTCATCAGAAACCACTACCCACCTAAAATTCATCACGATTGAGAAACGCCTGTAACAAAATGAAACGAGTATCCTAGGGGATTCCACGCTACGGGACTAGATCGGCCACAAAAATGGAACTACACATGAGCAGAGGGCGGAGGAAGCCTGTGCATAAAATAGGACCAGAGGAATGACGCGAACAAGTACCTGCTACGTCGACGGCGACGCCGCTCACAGCCGGCTCCGCCGTGAGAAACCCTCGAGTCTCGAGCACCTCCAGTACCACACAGATCCACTCCCCTCTCCGCTTTCGATGGTGGAACGCGAGGGAGGAGACAGACGTGAGTGCGACGTGGTCGGGAATGAGCCGCTGCAGACTAAGGGGACAGGAAATCGCCGGCGGCGAACGCCGGCGGACCAAGTCGCCTTCTGCGTCGCCTCTGTGGCCTCTCATATGACGACTTCGAGAATAGCTCAGAAATGAAAAAGAAAGGGAACAGCCGCACGTGGCACCGACTGGGCACGGAATTAAAAAAATGAACCGGGTTCGACTGAACCAACAAAAAAAAACGAATGACGAAAACCAGTGGGGCTGACAGGCCCGTACCAAGATGTGCGCCGGGACGGAACAGACGGCCATAGATCCGTCTGATGGCCAATTGTGAAATCAGATGGCTGAAAATTAGAAAGTGTGTATTTTTATGAAGAGAGCCCCGCTCTCTGATTTCTATCAAAAACATATTCTAACTTTGCTAGTATCATGCACTCTAAGATACTCTTTCAAATTACGTAAATATTTAACGAAACCATGTATAAGGAAACCTATAAAAACACTATAATACAATGGAGACAAATGTATGAGCGAATTAATGTCGTTCTTCTGGTTTTCTATAACTAGGGTGAAGCATATTCAAACTATATATTCATATAAGTATCTAAAATAAAATAGAAAACACAATCTCATTTTACCACAAGAAAAAATGATCACATTTATAATTTTGTTAGAAAATCATACTAGTTTTATTGTACGGAAGCATGACTACCTAGTTCATATTACCGGTTATATATAACAAGAACCAAGATGATATATGAACTGTATACTAATTAAAAAATATTATTAGTAATAAGAATAATTGTAGGTAAAAAAGTCTAATATAAAAAGGGGAGACCTATAAATTGCAGAGTGTATATCTTGGAGCCTATCTCGATAACTTGTATAATGAGAACATAGATAAAAGCACTGCTTACTATAGATTTCATTATACTTATAAATTTGGTTTACATCCTCTACTTCAATTACATTTAATAGTGACGGACAAGATTTTGTGCACCTTCTTGACTAATCATGTGACACCTCTATGAAAAGAAGCACCAAGTAGACTAGGCAGTGTATAAGCAAGCAAGTATAGCCGTTGTGCGCATTGAGATCAAGGTGAGAAGATGACACATACACTAACTTTTTCTTTAAAATATTTTTGAGACTATGCGGTGTCTATTTGTCAGGATGTTTTTGGAAAGAATATTCTAAAAAATATATTTTAATTACCTATACGGAACCAAGCCACCGTAGGTGGCCACCTTCAGAAGGACAAGGATCGTCTGAAGTGGGGGTATACCCGATTAAAAATACGGCCATTTTTGTTAAATCCATTGACCAATTCAGTAAAGGTAGCAGATGTGTGGGATCAAACCAACCGAGAATATCATCTTCAACAACCGCTTCGTCCTAGCCTTTGTGAGCAAGCTCATTAGCTTAGTAATCATTATGACGATGTCTATAGGTATTTGCATAATTCATCAGGAGTTTCTAATGTTGCCTAGCCTACCAGTGGCCTGTATTTAATTTTTGTGTGAATTATGGCAATCATGATCATTGTCTTATATTCCCCTTCCTAAAAAATCTTCTCTCCATTAAATATAAATCATAATTTATTTGAGAAAACATATACTAACTCTTTTGCCCTTGATTGTAATCTCATATTTGCGAGTTGTATGATGTAGGTCCAACAACTAGGATCAACCCACCTTGTCCTTACACGTCTCCTTGGCGACGTGTGCGGAGATGGCGTGTCAAGAGCAGATGATCAAGCAATTCGCACTCAATGCAGAAGCAACATTCAAAACATGTCAAGGTGAGGCAACAAAACTTTAAGATTCAGTTTGGAAAATTCTCGGTCAACGAAGTTGCAAGTAATGGCAATATCCTTTTGCGTATGAACAAAGAAAATTGGATTACCAGATATTCCACACATACACTTGAAAAAGAAACGAAAAAACCAAAGTATTTATCATAACTATTAGTTCCCCTATTGAGTTAGGGAGCGCTATTTCTAGGTCAACATTTATAGCCATTTGACGTAGAACTACCCATCTTTGTGCACCTGGTACTCCAGCTCCTGATGAATTCAATTTGATTAAGAAGTTTAGAGCACAGGGTTTTAGCTTGATTATAAAATGTTTATCTCCCGGTTTTTGAGAAACAATCAACTTGAATTTCATTTTTTTTTTGGATAATGGGAAATATGTTAATATCAACTTGAATATTCATAGCGAGCGTCGTAAGTGTTGCCATTCATTATTGAAGTTGAAGAACGATCCACATGGATTATAGATCCATACAAGAATATCCAGAAGAAACGTTTCTGTAATTTGTTGTATTTTGGTATTAGCGTCTGCATGGATTATTCCCGAGCCTTCATTTTTGGATGAATTTGTGAACATTGGCGACACCCTGCTTGAGTGCGACCACAGGCTCCTGTAAGCAGCCTTGCGCGTCGGTGAGGCGGAGGAACGCGTCCAAGAGCCGGTCGCTGGCCGCGCTAGCTCCCGAGAGCACGGCTTGGGCCTCGGGCAGGTCCAAGAGGTCGTCTATAGGTATTTGCAAATTTCATCAGGAATTTGTAATGTTGCCTAGCCTACCACTGATTCGTCTTTCATTTTTGTGAGAATTATGGCGATCATGATCATTGTCTTATAATCCCCTTTAAACAATGTTCTCTCCAATAAATATAAATCATATTTGTTTGAGAAAACATATTCTAATTGTTTGGCACTTGATAGTAATCTCATATTTGCGAGACGTATGATGTAGGTCCAACGGCTGGGATCAACCCACCTTGTCCTTACACGTCTCTTTGGTGACGTGTGCGGAAATGGCAGTGTCAAGAGCAGATGATCAAGCAATTCCCACTGAATGCGAAAGCAACATTCAAAACATGTGGAGGTGAGGCAACAAAACTCTGATAAATTAATTGGTTGTGACAATTCTCAGTCAACGAAGTTGCAAGCAATAACATCCTTTTGCATATGAACAAATAAAATAGGATTACAAGATATTCCACACATACACTTGGAAAAGTAACGAAAAAAACTCTTAAGATGTTTAAGTCAAGGACCATTCAATCTACTTAGCAAAACCAAAGTAGTATCATAATTATTTGTTCCCCCATTGAGTCAAGGACCGCTATTTCTAGGTCAACATTTAAAGACGTTTGATGTAGAACTGCCGATCTTTGCGCACTGATGAATTCAATTTTATTAAGATGCTTAGATCACACGGTTTTAGCTTGATTAACAAAATACTTAGCTCTTGGTTTTTAGAAACCAATCAACTTGAATTTCATTTTTTTGGATAATGGGCAATATGTTAATATCAACTAGAATTTTCATAACAAGTATCGTAAGTGTTGCCATTCATTATAGAAGTCGAAGAACGATCCACATGGACCACGAATACATACGAGAATATCCACGAGAACGCTTCTGTAATTTTTTTGTGTTCTCGTATTAGCGTCTTCAGTGCTTGTTTCTGAACCTTCATTTTTAGATGAATTTCTGAACATTGTTTGTTTTAAATCAATTTCTGAACATTGGTTATGTTACTAGTTAGTGTTCTTGTTTCAGAGAATGCTGCTTCTGTGGTCTATGGATTACCGTATATGGGCTTCGGCAGTACATCATTTTTGGGCCTTCTGGGTCCCTGATTTCGGGTATCCATACCCTTTTGTACATGTGAGCAATTCAGACACTACTGGGAAAGCAGCTATCAGTGGCGCACCAAATTAGAATTTTGTGGCGCACCCCCAGAATTGCTGGGTGCGCCACAGAATCCTCGCCACTAAATTTTTTTTTCTGTGGCGCACCATGGGCGTGCGCCACAGAAATCCACTTTCTGTGGCGCACCTGGCCTGGTGCGCCACCTGCCTGGTGCGCCACAGAATTCTGAAAAAATTCAAAAAATTCAAAAACTAAAAAAAAAGTTTCAAAAAAAAAGAAAAATCAAAAAATGAAATAATATGAAAAATCCTAATTATTGGAATTATTTTCAGATTTTTTGAACTGATAACTTCCCGCTAGGTCACCCATCCTCAAATTGCTCCAACCTAACCCTAGCACGCTTAACTTCTAAGTTCCACCCACTTCACCTACCCTTGTGCTACTCAAGTTTTTATTGATATATATATCATATGTATCCTCTTAACTCTTGTATGTGTATATGTTATGTATATGTCATAAACGTGTGTTTTTAAATTTCAGATTTTTCAAAAACTTCTAAACTTTCAAAAGGAGATTCAAAAGTTTCAAAAGATCCAAAAAAATTCAAAAAATTTAAATTTTTTCAAAAAATCCAAAAAATTCAAAAAATCTAAAAAATCCAAAAAAATAAAAAAATCCAAAAAAATCCAAAAAAATAAAAAAAGTCAAGAAAAGTCACCAATCTTCTTTGTTATACATTTCTGTGACTTTTTTAAAATTTTTTGATTTTTTTGATTTTTTTTTATTTTGCTGCGAAAAATAGTCTGTTTGAAATAACTTTTTTTTCTTTTCGAATTTGAGGAATCTGTGAATTGCTGACCGGGTAAACCCGGGTGGATTCGAACTCAGATTTTTCTCACGTTTTTTTTGGCATATAAAACGCGTTATTTCGACGTCGTATGCAAAAGTTATGGCCGTTACAAGATTTCTTTTTCATTTGTTGCAGAAAAGGTCAAAATTCTTATTTCAAAATTTCTATACCTACTAGACACTCATACCTAACTACATGTCAAAGGATTTTATTTATTGAAATTTTTATCATTTTGTTTTACTTACTGCAAGACAAAAAAGGCGATCGACTCGCGGGGGGCGGGGGGGGGGGGGGGGGGGGGGGCCACCTTTCTGTGGCGCACCTGAATTATTTTTTTTCAAATTTTAACCCGTCCTCCGGACAACTTTGTGTGGCGCACCTGGCCATGTGCGCCACAGAAAGTCACATTTCTGTGGCGCACCTGGCCATGTGTGCCACAGAAATGTGACTTTCTGTGGCGCACCAAGTAAGGGTGCGCCACAGAATGCAACCTATCTATAAGGGTTTTCCCACTAGTGAGAGGGGATCCACACGGCAGTACTGGCGGTTCTCCGGATATTTAGACGAAACATGAACACTTTAATTAGCAATGACACGCATCTTCTTTAAAATTCATGAAACGAACACCTCATCATCAATTCAACGTCAACTAATTATTTACAGTTACACAGGTTTCCTGCTAATTAATCTCACTACTCAGTAGTACAATCAAGTTGGAAAAGAAGCTAGAAGATGTGGAGGGTGTGGATGTTGAGTAGCGCCACCCTAGTTTGCACCAGGCTCCGACCCGCGGAAATGAAAACAAAACCCTTTGTGTAGATAATGTTAAACTCTATCGTGTGCAAGACTTGTAGACCCGCACAAAGATGTGGAGGGTGCTGGGAGCGCACGGCGGATGCGAGCCGCGCCCCGTCCCGGCGTCGCACGGCAGTTAGTGCCTCGGCGACGTACTGCTTGAGCGCGACCACGGACTCCTGGAAGCAGCCGTGCGCGTCGGCGAGGCGCAGGAATGCGTCGAGTAGCCGGTCGCTAACGGCGCCGGCCCCCGAGAGCGCGGCCTCGGCCTCGGGCAGGTCCAGGAGGTCGCCGAGAGCGGCGTGGAGCGCGTCGACGTGCGCCAGCCCGGCGGCGACGGACGAGGACGCCGACACCGGGCCCTGCTGCGCCCACGCCCGCACGGCGCGGATGTGGGTATGCAGGTGCGCCAGGATCGGGTGCGACCGGCACGGCAAGCTCACCGACCGCGCGTGGTACGACGACGACGGAGCGCGCGGCTTGGAAGACCTGGAGGGGCTGAGCGGGAAGGAGATGGACCGCGCGAAGTTGCGCGCCATGGCTGCCGAGGTCGAATGTAGCTTGTTGCTGGCTTGTTGGTTTGTGTAGCTGCGTGAGGGCGAGACACTGAGACCTTCGGTGTGTGCCATTGCTGGCTTATAAAGATCTGAGCTGAGCTTTGCTGAGTTGTCTGGAGTATGAGCTGAGCTGGACGCTGTCTGAAGTCTGACATTGACACGGGGGCGTGCGTGCGCGCATGAGGAAGGAGACGCGTTGTCAAGTCTTCTGTCAGACAAGACAAGTGGCAAGAAGAGTAGTGCGCAGTTTCTGGCCTCTGTTTTCTTGGTTTCTTTTTGTGAATTTCAGATCGATCGCCTGAACAAAATCAGGTTCCTGATCGAGATTCAGAAGATCGGGGTTAGCGCACTGGCTGTAAACAATGCTCACCAAACTCTTTCGAGATTGAAACTGTTGTGTTTGGAATTTGGTTGAATCGTTTATTCGCATATATAACAAGGCATTTCCTTTACATTCATCTTTTTTTGGCCCAAACTGAAGGAGCGAATACTACTACTAGACCTGAGTCCAGCCGGGCAAAGCTTGAAAAACCCCGACCAAAGAAAGCCAGGAGTAAGCCTGGACCGGCCCGAAACAGTGAAAGTAGTCATTTTGGATTAAAAATCTCTTTTTCCATTCGATGGTATTAAAAATAACCTTTTTCGAATAAAATATACAAAATATAGTGTTTTCGTGCTTAATACAGACTCTCGGGTCAGGCTTGGTGTGAGCTTGCTTTTTTTTTGTTGCAAGAACTCAACTTAGACTCATTCCATCGGCTGTGCTAGGTAAGATGCCAGAGTGAGGCTCCTTCCCCTCCGATGTTATAGGAGGGATTGACAACTCTAGGTTTGACATCTAGCATGTAAATAGGTGTAATGTTTGGTTGCTTTGGGTACCATTCTGTTGGTAGCGGAGTCGTTGCATCAACATTGAGGTGATTTACATGGGATTTAAAGGTTGCCGATCTCCTGCCGTGCCCTAGATGTGCAGATGATATGATTTTCTCGCCATCCAAAATTTGAGATAAGTTTTCCTAATTGAAGTCCGAGAGTAGTGACGGACGTGACGCCCTTGGCATCGGATTTTATTTCCCCAGCCTTGTGTCTACCACAAAAATGCTTTCTCTGATGTAGGCAGGAGGCCAATTGGAAGCCTAGATTGTACAGGAGGATGGCCACATGCCCCGAGCTTCTAGCCTGCTCAAGAGTATCATCATCGTGTACATTGAATTACACATAATATCTAGACAACATGCAATTGGAATCTTCTATTGAGATTTTAAATGATACTAAACTTAATAAACTACCTACAAACAAGATTGATAACTTACTGGCGCTTGAGACACTTTACGCTTGATAGTCTCCACTTAGTTATACCAATATTAAGAGTCTTCATACAATTTGCTAGAAAGATTCGATCTATAACACTCTACCCAATTAGGTATATCTTTAAGAAACGAAACTGATAAGGGAACAAATAAAGCACTATACTAACTATATATAAAAGCGTGAAGAAGATCGGCCCCTGTAGCGCTACAGTACAACGCCGTAGCAGTAGCAGGCCACCTCCGCGCCGTCCGACCGGCGATCCAACGGCCAGGAGACGGCCGCGGGCACTGTAGCTGGAACAGTAGCTACAGTGCCACCATCCGTCCCCGATCGGACGGCCCGCGGAACGCGCCCGTGTCGGCTTTACAAAAAAAACCCTCACTTTATGTAAAATCGAACCCGCAGTTCAGTATTCCCGCGGACAGGGACCCATACGAAATTTCAAAAAATTTCAGGGACTTTTTTGCAAAACTACCGCAGACCACGGCCTCCCTCCTCTTCCTCTCTTCCTCCCGCGACCGCGCCGTCGCCGCCGTCGCGCCGCCGCGCATCACCGCCGTCTCGCCGCTTCCCAGACCCAACGCAGGCCACCACGAGGATCGCCGGCGCGCCCTCTACATCCTCGCTGCGGATCGCTTCCCGGGGCGCCCTGGCCGCGCCGGAAACGCCGCCGCCGTGCCACTGCCCCGCCGCCGCGTCCACGGGCTACCGCCGCCGCTCCGGCGACCCAACGGGGGCGGCGCCGCCACCTCCGCGCTCCCCGCGTCGAGGCGCGTCGGATGCGACCGTCCGCGCATCCCGGAACGCCGTCATTCGGCGCCGGCGACCGTCGCGCCGACGCGGGAGCGCCGCCCACGGGTGACGTCGCCGCTGACGTCACCGCGGAGTGGGCTGGGCCGTGGGCCAGCTGCAGCCTGCGGCAGCCCTCTCTTTTTTTTCATTTTTTCATTTTATCTATTTTTTCTTTTTATCTTTTACAATTCCTTTCCATTTTTTTCTTTTTTATCCTTTAGAATAAACATACACATAATTTTTAAAATTTGTAACAAACACACATATCAGTACAAATATTCAAATATATTTTCCAAAAAAAAAATCTTAAAAACAAATCAAAACTATTGAAAAAATTGCTTATTTGCCACTTCATTTCAATTTTTTTAAAATAACATTTTACATCTTATATATTAAATCCCATTTGAAATTTGTAAAATACATAGAATAATATTTGAATTAAATAATCTATAAAAAAATAGCACAAACACAAATATTAAGAAATATCTATTCCAAATTCCTTTTAAAAAAAAACATTTTTCCTTTTTTACCTTTTGAAACAACCATTCAAATATTTTTAAAATAATTAACTGCCTACAATTTTTTCAATCTTTGAAAAAAGTTTGTAGTGGAAGAATTCTAAAAGTGGTCTTTCTGGAAGCTATTTGTGTGTGAATTATTTATCGACGTTTTTTTTTAATGCTCATTTTTCGAAAGATGTTTAAAAAATCACTAAAATTGATGAAGTTCGAAAAGAAAGATTGTTTTGGAAACTTTTTTGAATTTTAAAAGTGGTCAATTGCGCGCCGCCGGCGATGTCGGCGCCGCCGCGGGCGTCTCCGGCCAGATCTGGCCACTGTGACGTCAGCATGACGTCACAGTGGTCCCACCTGTCAGATTTTTTTTCCCTTAAAAAAAAGGAGCCCAATTTTTTTTTTTTCAAAAGCACTTTTTCCCTTCATTTTTTTCTCCCCTGTTTTCATTTTTCCCCTCTTTTCCTTATATTCCATTTTCTTCTTTTACAAACTATAAAAAAAAACAATTTCTAGACCTGCACAATTTCAAAATGTTGCCATTTTCGAATTTCAAAATTTACCGAAATTCAAATTACAAATGCCTTTCAAATCTACCTATTTTACCAAATTTTGAAAATCAAACAATTCATAAATAAAAAACTTTTAAAATTCTGATACATTCAAAAATAAACACAGTTCAAATATGGTAGTTTCCAAATTAAATTTCCCGGCAACACGGGATCTACAAATTCATAAATGTAGACGTCATTTTACGTATATAGATATACTCAGATCTTAGCAGAATTCGAACATGGACATTTACAAATTAATTTTTCTTAAACCACAATGTCTACAAATGCGACAATAATATGAGCATGATCACATCAATAAACGCTGGCTATTCATGACATACGACCAGAATTAAAATTTGAATGCTCCGAGATTTTGAACGTTTTTCAACTCTTAGCATTCAATAAACACTAACCGAATCCATATACAAATGCTTTCCTAATTTTAAAAAATTTCCATACTTCTTCATGTTTACTGTTTACGTTAAGCACGACTACGGAAAATATGTCGACATGACCACAAAATTTGAGCATTTAATGAACATGAAAAAAAAAAGAAAAATGTAAACAGCTCTCCGATGTAACCATTTTTTCAAAATTTGAAAAACTACATACCACATACGTTTTTTCATTTCCAACAATTTTACGAACCAAACAACTTTCGCCATTTCCAGATTTTGCTGATTTCCAAACTTGGACAACTTTACAACTCCGCCATTTCCATATTCAAATACTCCGGACGACAAACCGTGCCTATTTTTAGCATTTTTAATCACAACGTTCACACTCCCACGGGCGCGGCATTGCCGCGATAATTTCCCTAGTACTATATAATGGGTACAAATGTATCCTTGGATTAATCTGGTTATTTTCTGATAATTAGGGTCAAACATATTTTACCAAAATATTAATATAAAGAGTGAAACGCACCGGAGGTCATCAAGTTGCACAAAAATGAAGGATTGGTCACCAACTTGAAAAAGCTCAAAACGGGGTCACGAAGTTGTGGCTTAGCGTCTTTTGGTCATTCCGTACTGACATCAACTTGGAAATTCAATATCTAGAGATTTACAAATCCAAATAAATCAAATCCAAATGTTCTGGAAAGCTTATGAAATTGTTTAACCAACCCAAGTGGTTCCATTTCATTTAGATAAATAATAAAAATGCATTATTAAAAATACCACAGAAGGTTTAAAATATAAACTTTTTTTTCTGATACTCTGTTAAGCCAAATAATTCCAAACCAATTTTGTTAGCTTGGTACTGTGATCTATTAGCTTCCCTAATTTTAGTAGAATTAATTATGCAATGATAATTGTTTAGCATAAAAGTGGAAGTTAGAACACCCTTCTGCACTAAAACAATTATAGATGTTTATTGGTTAACCCAAATGAATTAGGACCAATTTTGTTAGATCACATTTGGTCATGGTTAGTCACCCCTAAAAGGATTTAATTTTTGGATCGACAGAACTTGATTTGTAGCTAAAACTTGATTATTAAGCTACTGGATTAAAACAATTATGTAGGGAGTTTGGTAACTCCAATTAATCCAAATCAAATTGTGTTGTCTTCTACACATCGGTAGCTATCTGTAGAATTTTAGTTTGTATTTTCGTGACAAACAGAACTTGAGATATACAATTAAACATAAATAAATAATGGTTGAATGACCAAAAGACGCTAAGCCACAACTTCGTGACCCCGTTTTGAGCTTTTTCAAGTTGGTGACCAATCCTTCATTTTCGTGCAACTTGATGACCTCCGGTGCGTTTCACTCTAATATAAATAACACAACAAATAAAATTTCATTTTACCACAAGAAAAACAATTATATTGATATTACTAAAATTCTACCGCAAATCATACTACTTATATTGTCCAAGAATAGAATGACATAGTTATCACCCGGTTAACTGTAAAAACAATAAGTAAGATAGTAATGTATGTTTGTATAAATTAAAACATTATTATTTGGTGGAAATAGAAATTAAAAAGTAAGTAAACACATTCAGTATAAACTTAGGAGAATAAAAGCTTTGGTGTGATCTTTGACGAGGCCTCTTTAGGGTGAATATATGCATAACTAGCATTGCACATTACAATAAATAGGATAAATTAGCCTAAGCATTAGTTCTAGTCGCAGAAAAGGCACTTGTATGGAAAGGTCCTATTTCACGACTATATGAGATGCTCCGAAGCAAAACTCAATTCAGAAGCCGTAAATTTCATACCAACTATGCCCTAACATCCATTGTAATCCTTTGCAATCTCGTTCCCACGGAGTGCACAAGAAATAAACAATCTAGTCTGACCTCTTTTTTGCATTCCTTTGAAAGGAACGAAGCCAATTAAGACTATGCTACAGCACAGCCACCCAATGCCAGTGCCCTTGCCGATTATTTAAGATAATCAAGTTGATTAAGAAAGCATGTTAATTTCTCCACTGCTCTTTTCCTTTATTTCAAACATCGCTGATAGGAAATATTTCTGTACCTGTAGTTTTCCAGCTGCAATCCTACCACATTTCTATTCCTATCCCTATTCCTTCATTTTGGCATCATATGAATCAAAGCAGGCCTTAAAATGCTATCACCAGATAGCATATAATTATTATCCAAAGGGTGTCTAAATCTATCTATAGCTTGACACAAAAAGATACTCAGTGAGTTTTCCCATCATTTTTGTGAGTATCTATACATTATGATTATGAATATTCCATATTAATCTATTGAAGGTATTGGTTTGTAGTCCCAAGCGGTTACAACATCATTGCTTTTTTTACCGCTGCAACATCATTGCTTCATAGCATTGGTGAAACACTAAAATGCATGGCAATGCAACATTATGAGATTCACTCCAGACGAGCAAAGTTTTTAGTGGACAAACTTTGTATTGATACGCAATGAGGAAATTTCTTCGGTACATCAAGCACATAGCTCCGAACTCAGAGTTAAGATCAAACGGTCAAGCTCTATGCTTGTAAAAGCATGTTTGATGCTTATTTGGCACGTGCTTCACAAGATGAATCCCACCAGTACGTGCTTTTGGAAGACTTAGCCTATGTAATTTCTTGGACTGAAATACGAAATTCACAAAGGCTCACGAGTTCATAGTCTTGTACCAAAAAAACTGTAGAACATTTTAAAAAGCTCTAAAATTTTGGGCAGCAAGCATATACAAGTGTCTTACGTAGGTGCAAATTTTGTGGTGAAATGAAATTTTGGGTGCGTTGTCAAGGACGTGGTAGATATTTTTCCGCGTTAATTCTTATTCTTTGTATCTAATAATGCGGTTATGTGCATCAACGACGTTTTGATTACATCTTCCCAATAAGTTCTTGCATGTATCAGCTTGCTACTAATTGCCCTTTATCAAAAACAATATAGTGGGCGAAAAACTACACACGACTAGAAAAAAACATCAAAGATAGCAAAACAAATCATGAAAATGCCACTGAAATATATGCATTCTATGGCCACTGTGTCTTTTCCCTCACAAAAAAAGAATCGGGGCTTGAATGGTGAACCCTGCAATCCTAGAAATTTGTGACAAATGTTGGAGAACTAGCTCACTAGTTGGCCGTTGGCGTTAGGGAGCAGAGAAAGGACGTACGTATATGGAATTATGGATATGTGATGAACGGCGAAACGAAGGAAGGAGCAGGCCGCTGCCACAGCCCACAGATACTACAACACGGCAACGGACGTGCTAGCCTAGCTGCCTCCTGGCACTAAACGTTAATACTCCACCTGTAATCGCAAGTAGCTAAGAGTTGAATATGTACTCCACCTAGTCTCCTAGAGGTTTAGATTAGCATAGACTACTGTTTATTTTCTTCAAAATGTATAGATTAGTGGTGTACATTTGAGGATGCGTTATGGCTTGTCCCCCGGTGACAGAGCACAGATTTCCAATGAGACTGATGATATGTAATTAATCCTATCATCTGCGAGCAGGACAGGACATGCCAGCGAGCTTGTGTGCGCGCACGGGCGGGTGACGACTGAGATCGATCGAGGGAGGTTAATCAGAAGGCAAGATCCGCGAGAGGAGGAGCGGGTGGCAACCGGCAACTTCTCGGCTGGTGTGGAGATGCTTCCTTCTCGGCCGGCTGGGGTAGTCGTGAGATGGAATTGCTATCAGAGAAGATTGCACGATGAGATAATGGGCATGATGATTTGCACGGCGACAAGATGAGTTGACAAAAGTACGCAAGCTGCAGCTAGTAGCGTTTTAAACGAGGGCCAAATCGATCCGTGGATTAGTATGTGATTAGTCTCAGTTGTTTACTCCGGCCACTACCGCCGGGAGCGACGCTGAGAGATTCCGGACAGCAAGCAAGTCAGCCACTCGTGCGGGTTGTTCCAACTCCGAAACCCAAGCTTATTCAATTGATCAGCCGGCAATCATATTCATAGGTCGATAGACATGGCAATTCGATGGAAGTGCAGTTCGCGGCATCTGCACACGCGAATTGGGTCAGAGTCACAGAGCTAAGCAGCGTGCGTGGTACGGTTCGATTCACGCATCGTCCTAGTTGTGCTCACGTATACTTTCGACGGGTTTCATCAATCCTCTACAGCTGAATATATCGACTGGACTGTTTCTGCTCTCGCGGCTTGCGGCATGGAAGGAGATGGACCGCGCCATTCCTAACGGTACAGTGGTTGCTGGTTGGTGATGTCGCTTGCTGCGTTCCTGCCTGTGTCCTGTGGTGTTTTTGGCTTGCAAAAGATGGAGAAGATGATGCTGATCTGAGCTGACCTGAGCCCAGGACCGTCAGCTGAGGTGGACGCGGTTGAAGTCTGTCAGGTGTGGTGGAGTGAGGCGTGAAGTTTTCGGGTTTCGGCAGTTCAGAAAGATAAGTGGCATGAAGATTAGTGCGCATGGTAGGGCCTCTGTTTTTCATTGTTTCCCTTATAAGGATTTCAGTTCAATCGACCGAACAAGTTTTGTTTCTGGTCACCAAATTCCTTCCAAGATTGAAACTTTTCAGTTTGGAATTTAGTTGACCCATTTGTTACGTACCCACTTCACTAATCACTCTCAACACAGGGTTACAAGGATAAAATTGCTCATTTGGGGATACAAGTAGCAAGACGTGGGGAATAAGAGAGAGAGAGAGAGAGAGAGAGAGAGAGAGAGAGAGAGAGAGAGAGAGAGAGAGAGAGAGAGAGAGACGGAGGTAGGAGAAGAGCCGCTGTTCGGTTAATAGTCTATTCGTTAACCCCTGACAAGTAGATGTCAGCTATTGGAAGGTCGGCTGGGCCGTGCCCATGACCATTGTGATACAGAGGCCAGGGTCATGACACAATTCATACTTATGAAAGGGCATTTGAATCTCAAAAAAAAAAACTTATGAAAGGGCATTTTATCTAGAATCATACAGTTTTCTACAATCATACACTTAATTAGGCTGATATTTAGGGAAGGCATGATATGATGACAAGCGACCACATGAAAGAACAAAAATGATAGCTAGGGGCACTGATGTACTCTCGAATCAATGTGGTAATTTCGTTTTCATGTGCTTAGGTTGAAACATATTTCAACAAAATATTATATAAATATCTCAACTTAAAATAAATATAAAATACACTTTCATTTTACCACAACAGAATATTTATAATGATAATTAGTAAAATTGTGATAACAAATCGGTCTAGTTATGACCAGGAATATATAGTTAATACTTAATACTACTAGCTATTCATCCAGAAAATTGTACGTAAAATCACACTGTTTTGTAATAATGAAAACGACATTATTTAGTGCTAAGAGAAAATGAATTAAAGTAAAAAGTTCAAAATAAATAGGGAAGAATGGTAGATTGAGACCTGCTACATAACCTAATTTGGAAACACTTTTGTCGAATTGGCTTTGTACACCATATTGAATTTTTAAGACTGTCTTAAATGACTAAGACATATTTTCGTAATCAACAGTTCCTAACGTAAGAAGTTATATTTGTACATCAAGTTTTTTTCTCTAGTATATATATGAGTATATGAGGCCAGAAAACAAGGTTTATAATAAGTCATCGATCTCATATCGATTAGTCTAGATATCCAATGTAATCTGTCAAAATCAATCCCTACATTAAGTTAACATATTCAGTTATTATTCTAAAGGCTCCTCAGACGACACAAGAAATGCTCACTATTTTTATCACCTATTTTGTTTACTTATACATTCATAAGGTCAATGATTATGAATCCTAAACACTATTATCTTTCCAAAATTAGATAGAGCATTCAAACCGGTTACGATATCACTGATTAATATATCATTTGGTTATCTACTAAGGTATGAGATCTCGACCACACGCACATACCATTGTTGAAGCACTACAATGCATGATGTTGACACACTGTGACATCTCCTCCGTGATGACCAAAGTTAACTGTTGTAATGATTCTATTTTCCGGACAAACAAGTGCCCTGCACGTATGCACGAGAATCATGTGGTACCACAATCAGACTTCCGAACTTGGAGTGAAGACCAAACGATTAAGGCATATTGTTGTGAGTGTGTTGATGCTAACTGGGCACATTGGTCACACAATGGATGTCCCACTCGTCGTTTGTAACATGTTCAATAGAGCATGGTTATCGGCCACGTGGCAATTCCATCAGGTTTGTGAGAGGCCATGATGAATGGAGAAGCCGGATTGGCAATGGGATATGGCAAACCGTGTTGCTTTGGTTTGGTGGTGCTCTTAATTATAGAACCAATTCTTAACCTTCAAGGTGCAACCTTAGGTCTAACCATAGTTTGTTTGTACTTGGAATGAGATGTTTATGCATTGTTGTCCTATTTCAAGTGTTTGCTAGGAGTTTGCTCGGACTTGTTATCCGAGGTGAGAACTCGTGAACTGACATTTCATGGTTAGGTCTGGTGATGACTACCTTTTTTTGTCGTTCCCTTGATGCAGAATTGCTCGTGGAGGAACTTTTTTCCGGAGTCTATTCGTAGTCTAGGATGGTTGTACATGTTGTTTGTCGTTGCAAATTGTTGGTCTTGTCAGCATGACTTCCTTGTCATGTATTTTGTTTACTTATTCTTTGTTTTGAAATTATGTGGTTATGTGCATGCACGATTTTGTTGCAGACATATGTTTGCTATTAATAAATTTCTCCTTCTCAAAATTATTATATTGTGGGTGATAAAGTAAATAGTAAATAAAACATCAAAAGTTGCATAACCCATTACGCAAATGCCACCCAAATATCAACACGGATTTGGTGCCATGGGGGTGGTGGTGCATAGGGTGTACACCGTTGGATAAAGCAATCATGTGTTCCCTTGATAGATCCATGGTTAGAGATAGGTAGTTGTGCATGCAACGGCGCTAGACTCCGTCTACTACTTTGGTTAGATTGCATGTGCTTTATCCATAGACACTGAACATTGTCGGATGGCGGTGGACAAAAAGGTGGAATTATTTATACTCCTCTCTATTGCATGTGCTTAGGTGGATAGTTGTGGCTCCCCGCCTCTATTCATAATTCCCAAATCAGAACTGAAACAAAGCACTTGGATGCATACAAGTGTTGGTATCCATCCGAAAGAGCAGATTAACCCAGATTAAAAAAAGAAAGCTTAACCATCAAAACCACGATAACATTTGCCCATATGCATGCAGCAAATCTAAGGCTGAGAGTCCACCGTGTGGCAAAATACAGTGCTATAATAAGCAATTTCTCGAGGCAACCAAAAAATTAACAGAGATGAGCATCAACGGATTAATTGTGGCACTCAACACAAAGAAAACTTGTGTAGCGCAGAGATAAGTGGCTGTGCATGCAACGTACCTGGGTTAGATTGCATGTGCTTTATCCATAGACATTGGACATTTTCGGATGGTGGTGGACAAAAAGGTGGGATCTTTTCTACTCCACTATTGCATGTGCTTAGGTGGCCATGTCCATGGAAGAATTCTATAACCACATGGATGGAGGTATTCCACAATGGTGGTGGATAGTTGTGGTCCCAAGTACCACAACCATGCAACAATTCTTCATGCCAATGGCCGCATGGTGTGGAAAACAAAGAAAAATATTTTAACATGCAAAGTTGTCCACCCACAGTTGAAATGTTCCAAGCCTGTGGTCCATAAGCATGCAACAAAACCCACTCCATGGTATGAGAAAATGTTTAGAGCATATGCCTAGGAGAGAGAGAGACTCAACCTGCACCATGCAACAAAACCACTCCATGGTGGTGTGGAAATGTTTAGTGCATATGGATAGGAGAGAGAAAGACCCAACCTGCACCATACAACAAAACCACTCCATGTGGTGTGGAAATGTTTAGAGGCTATGGGCATGAGAGAGAATGAGGCACATGCAGATGATTCTTGTGCTCTCGTTGTGACAGCGTCATATTCTACCGTTTGCATTGGACAAGATCTTGTGCTCCCTATAGTGTATCCAACGGTTATAAGCCCATGCACCACTACCCTCCATGGCACCCCACTATTTTGCACCCAAATATATACTACAATCTAGGGTAACTGTGTTTGGCATTCACAAAAAAAGTATTAGCTTGGTTGCGATGGTGAAGATCACAATCCTATCCAGTAGCACTATAGATGGCCGTCGGCATTAGGGAGGAGAGAAAGGACATTGATGTGTATCTGTTTCTTGGCAGATGAAGGTGAAGAAAATGAAGGAGCAGGCTAGGACGGCGGGTGCATGCAGCTGCCACACGTAGAACACCGCAAAGGACATGATCCGCGAGGCATGGTCGTCCAGATCTCGATGCTTGAGAACTTGCCTGTGGCAAGATGGTTAGGAGGGTGTTGTACCCTCAGCATACTAAACTTTAAATCCTAGATTTGACATTGGTGTTTCTCATTTAGGTGGAATATTCTTCAGTGGGAGGCGACGTTCCCGTCGACAGCGAGGCGCCTGTGATGACTTCGTCAATTTCAAGACCCGACCGCCGGCTTAGTCTTTCGGAGGTACTTATAGGGGTAGGGTGTGCGTGTGTGCGTTCATAGGGATGAGTCTGTGCACATATATATGAGCGTCTGCGTTGTACTGTGTTTCTCAACAAAAAAAATCTCGACCGCTGGCTTGCCTATTGCCAGATTGGCAGTCCTGCTGGCTAGCTGCCTGCTGGCACTAAACGTTACTCCACCTGTACTAGCAAGCAGCTTAGAGTTGAATAAGCACTACTCCTAGTCTCCTACAGGTTTAGATTACTGGTTATCTTCTTCAAAATGTACAGTATAGAACTATAGATTACTTAGCTTGTCCCCGGGTGACCTTGCATGGATCTCCCATGACAATGATGATATATATAATTAGTCCTATCATTATCGAGCAGGACAGGACATGCCAGCGAGCTTGTGTGCGCGCACGGGCGGGTAACGACTGAGATCGATCGATTGAGGGGTTAATCAGAAGGCAAGATCCGCGAGAGCCGAGAGGAGGAGCGGGTGGCAACCTGCAACTTCTCAGCTGGTGTGGAGTTGCTTCCTTCCCCTCCCTCGTGCTTTCGATGCGATAGTACTAGAAGGTTAAGGCGCGCTTTGCCGCGCTCGTATGTAAATTTGTAGCAATATATTTTTATTCTCCAATTTGTTTTTGCAAGGCTAGTCATAGATTCTTCAACTGTTATCATGTTAGCAGCGCTGATAAGTTCCTTTGATTACAAAGCATCAAAGATAACAACAGCCTTAACTGTTTTTGGAACTGGAACCGTGGCATGTTTGAGAAACGTGGCTCATCTTGCAAATAAAGTTCGCCTAAAAAAACTGCAAAGGAAGTAAGCTGTAAGGTTGAAATATTTGCGATTCGTTATTATTTCAGGAAACTATCTGATTTTTTATTTATCATAGAACTGTTATTTTGCATAGAGAAATGGCAGAGAAAAGACAGGTTCGCAGAAATCATCTTACATGTAGAAGGCAAGAACAACATGAAATTTCTGGCGGATGGGAAAAATTAAATATGTGCATCAGTAGCTAGAAATCTTATGCATTGTCATATAAACTAAGAGCAAATCAGGCAAACAAACTGGCTTACTGCTCGCCAGTGAATATCGATTTATAGCACCAGAGGCAGCCTTGACAACATGCAGAACATGAAAAGAAAATTTTGAACTTCAAAACTCTCTAAATGAGAAAGCACAGAATGATACCCAATGCTAGAGAGCTTCTAGTAGGTACCGTTAGAATCTGCCTGAACGCCAGGAGCACAAGCTATTCAGTGAAGTACGGCAACTCCATTGTTGGGAAATTAGAATTCAGCAATACAAGTTCAGCAGGCCATGACAGAATGAAAATACCGCAATTGCACACGATAGCAGAAACAAACTAATCCATACTACAATTCCTCCGTCACTTATGAACAGGTAGATCAAAACTGAGTCACATACTCAACTGCATTTTATACTACATACACTAGTAGAAACAGAGGCATTGGTGCGCCCCTTTAGTACCGGTTGCAACAAAAACCGGTACTAAAGGGGGCATTAGCACCGGTTGTGCTTGGGCGCCAGCCAGGGCCCCGCGGCGAGGACCTTTAGTACCGGTTGGTATTAACAACCGGTACTAAAGGATACCTTTTAGTACCGGTTGTTCATACCTACCGGTACTGAAAGGGTGCAGCCCCGCAGGCCGCGGTCAGTGGCCCCACGGCAGGCCCTTTAGTACCGGTTGGTAAATAAAACCGGTACTAAAGGTCCTGCCTATATCTTCCACCCCGGCCGAGCCAGCTTCATTTTGGAGCAACTCGACCCCAATCCCATTTTTCCTCTGTCCCAATCTCTCCCAAGTTCTAGGTCACCCATTTTTTCTCCAACATTTGTCAAGATTGGTGGCACCCTATACAAGGGTTAGCAACTTCTTCATCTTCTCTTCCAGCTTTTCAAGTTTAGCTAATTTTCGTGCAAGTTTAGCAAGTTTGATTTTGGTTGTGCTTGCAAGGTGTTTGATGAAATGACTAAATTAGGGATTTCATTTGTTTTATATGCATTTTGAGCTTGAATTGAAGTATAATTTATGGTTTTATATAGTGTCGTCCCGTCCCCTGATCCTCACCGCCGTCGATCGCCCGCGCCGCTCCGTCGCCGACACCACCTCGGTGAGTCTCTTTTTTTATCTTTTATTTTAAAAATTGTTAGTTATATGATTTAAATGCATAATTATTTCTTGTATAATTTTCTTATGTTTTTTTATATATGTATAGTGTCATGGTTTTGATATCCGTCCCCTTCGGCCCTCGTCCGGTCTATGATTCGGATGTGGTATATCTTTTTAACTATTTATTTTGAACCGGAAATTCCGGCCGACCCTATTGTCGAGTATTTTAAAAAAGAAAACGACGATTTGAGAGCAAAATTGAAGATAAGTGAAGATCTTCGTCTCCAATGGCTAGAAGAGAAGATGGAATTGGACTTGAAGATTGCTGACATCGTTGATGCTCACGGGGTCGAGCTTGCCGACGTCGTCACTGCTCACGAGAGGAAGATGGATGCAATGCGCGCCAAGCTTAAAAAGATTAGAAAATATGCCATTAGTCAAGAGGCTTGGTATCATTATGCTGTTGGTTCAATAGTTACCTTGGTTGCGATTCTGATCGCATTTGTTGTTGGATTTAAATTCTTTAGATAGTTGTATGTTAGTTTCGATTGATGTATGTTTCGTGAGAACTATGTATTACATTTGGGCACTACTCTACTTTGATTTTAATGTGATGAACTTGTATAAATTAATTTGGTCACGTATCTCTATTCATTATTTAGCTGGTGTATACTTTTGGCAGTTGGTTGCGTACACATCTCATTAATGACAACACTGTTGCACAAGAGCTATACTTGTTGGCCAAGACACCATCTTCGACTATATTGACTTTTTAAGGGTACGAGATAAATGGGAATACATTTTACACGGAAACCCAAGACAAAAAGAGCACTAACCAAAACAGTGGTGTCCGCTTTGATGCAACAAACGATGATGGAACAAAGGACACATATTATGGTTGCATACAGCAGATATGGGTTAACCTGTCATGCGGGGTAGAGATAGACAAGCGTTACGGAATGACTACAGTGGATCTCAAAAATCTTGCGTACAAAACCGAGCCATTCGTCCTAGCCAATGATGTGGCTCAGGTTTTCTATGTGAAGGACATGTCTTCCAGACCGAAAAAAAGAAAAGATAAGCAAGCCGGTACATCATACAATGAGGCAAAGCGCCACATAGTTCTTTCAGGAAAAAGAAACATCGTGGGAGTGGAGGACAAGACAGACATGTCAGAAGATTACAATAAGTTTGCTGAAATTCCGCCCTTCAAAGTGAAAACTGACCCAAGCACCGTGTTAAATGATGAAGATTGTCCATGGCTACGACGCAATCAGAAGAAAGGGACACACAAGAAGAAAAAGTGAACACTAGATATGGATGTTGTTGCTGATGTGTAATAATGTATTAAACCTTTTATTTAACTATGTCCTGAAAACTCAGAAGAGAGATCTAAACACTAGATAGGTAAGACATCTCTGATGATTTGCAACAAGTGTTGGGGATGTTGCTAATCATCAGAGCGTCTTGCCGCTGCTTGGATCCGACCAAACGGTTGCAGGACGTAGCTAGGGAATCCGAATGTTTTGTGTTTGAGCACAAGATAGAATATATGAGTGAGTAACCTGGGAAACAAAACACACGGTTTCTCCTAGCTACAGCCCGACACTGATTCACGGTCGAATGTCGTTGCATTCAGTGTCGGGCATAGCTAGTAAACCCGAATGTTTTGTGTTTGAGCGCCACTTCGATCCAAGCAGAGGTAAGACGTCTCTGATGATTTACAACCGTCCGGCAAGACATCTCTGATGATCTGCAACCGTTTGGAACGGTCGCAGGTCATCAGAGACGTCTTGCCGCTGGTTGCCCAAAGATGCCTCTCCGAGTGACGATGGAATGTTTTGTGTGAGTGAGTGAGTGACGCTGGAATTCCGAGAGGTGGGCTATATATAGGGTCATGTGGCTCACGAAGTGGTCGTGATACTGCTGATCCAACAGCTCACAATCCCTCAAAAGAAACACACCTCTGATCCAACGTCTCACAAGCGCTTGAAAGAAACACACGATCCGTGTGCTTCTTTAGTACCGGTTGGTAACACCAACCGGGACTAAAGTCGGGCTCACCCCTGATCCAACGTCTCACAAGCACTTAAAAGAAACACACCGCTTGATCCAACGGCTCCCAAGAGCTGGAAGGAAACACACGATCCGTGTGCTTCTTCCTGATCCAAGGGCTCACAAGCGCTCGAAAGAAACACACCGCTTGATCCAACGGCTCCCAATCGCTGGAAGGAAACACACGATCTGTGTGCTTCTTCCTAATCCACTGGAGAAGGTAGGCAACTTCGATCCCGCCACCGTTTCCCGCCCAAATATTTCCCGCTATCGTTCCCCCAAATGCCGCCACCGGTAGTTCTATAAAACCCAGTCGAAGGTAGGCATGGTACTCGCTTGAGCGCAAGCATGGTGTGTATTGGTCCTTGCGAGAAGTGTGTGTCCGGGTTTCACATTTCCGCATCCAAGCATCTCGCCAGGCTTTCGAGCAATTTGAAGGTAAATGGTAGGGTAGTTCCAATTGAAGAAATTTTGCACACTGAGAGTCATCTCGCTTTGCTCGGGGCGAAGCTATGCCGCGATGGGTTTCCGTATAGGACCCCGCTCCAAATTCGTGCAGAAATGCTCACGCTTGCAGAGAAGTTTGACAGGAAAGTTACGAATAGTCCGTTCTACCGAACTGAAGCTGACCGTGATTCGTACGGTGGTTCCTGTCTCTGGGTAGTTGACAGCGATGATGACGACGATTTCATGCCGTCGTCAAAGGAAAGGAGGGTTGAAGCACTGAGCAAGAAGGCTGAAGCTTCGTCCAAGGGCAAAGGCAAGAAGGCAGAATCTTCGTCAAAGGGCAAGGATGGCAACATGGCGGATGGTGCAGGCTGCATCGATGGGAGATAGGTAGAGTCTTTGTTTTACTTGTGTTGTATCGTAATTTCAAGTTGTACCTTAATTTGTTCTATCCAGTATTTAGAACTAGTGAAGTTGTAACGTAGATCTCTAGTTGTATGTTAAATCGTCTCTGCATAAGACGGTTGACCGCACATCGGAGTTGTATCTTGGTTCACACAACTTACGAACACACTATTAACTAATACCAATAAACAGTCCACAAAAAAAGTAAAGAAGAAAAACAAATAGAAAGAAAAAAAACAAATAGAAAGAAAAATAAACAAAAGCACTGTTCCTTTCTTCGTCGCGGTTGGCGACGCCCCCGCCGATATGGCTTCCTCCGTCTTCAGATCTCGGCGTCCGCGTCGGGTGACTACTGCGGCGACCACTAAAAGTTTTAGCACAATAGAAACTAGAGGAAAAGAAACTAGATAGATAATAATTATAATTTTGTTGACAATTAAATTAAATATATATTAAAGAAAAAGAAACTAGAGAAAAAACAAAATAGAAACCAAAAAGCAAAACAGAAAACAAGTCAAAAGCCCATTAGTACCGGTTGGTTTTACAACCGGTACTAAAGGGGTGGCCTTTGCGCGTGCAATTTCGAAGCGGCCCAAAAATGACCTTTAGCACCGGTTGTTTAGAACAACTGGTACTAAAGACCCTTTAGTACCGGTTGTTGTTAACAACCGGTGCTAAAGGCCTTTTAGCTGTTTTAGAGCACGCTCTGCCTCTTCTCCTCCGCATTCGCGTGCGTCACCGTTACGTCTTCACCGTCGATTTCTCTGGCGAAGCCCTGCCCCGGCGCCGCCCCGTCCACCGGCGATTCTCCGGCGAGGCTCCACCCCACCGGCGCGCTCCATCGGCGTCCGTCGCGCGTCCCGGCCCCTCTGCCACTGCCCCGGCGCCGCCCGGCCCGTCGATCTCGCCTTCCCGCCGGCCGTCGCCCTGCTCCGTTCTCCACCACGCGCGTCCCCCCTCTGTCTCGTCCCCTGCTCGACCTACGGCCGCCACGAGCACGTCGACCTCTGGCCGCCACGAGGCCGCCGCCGTCCGGGTCTCCTCCACACCACCACCGCCGCCGGCCGCCCAAGGTGAGAGCTTTAATTTTGCATTCTTTTTTTTGTTATTTCTCCATAGTTGCATTATATAGCTATGAAAATTAGAATATTGATATGCAAATTGGTTGCTATTGTAGTTGCAATATTTTTGTTATTTCTCCATTAGTTGCTATTGTAGTTGCTATATAAAAATTACATTCTTATTTTTATTTTAAAATTGCTATTAGCTATGAAAATTAGATTGCTATTTAGCTATGTAAATTACATTGCTATTTGCTATATGAAATTGAAGCAAATTTAGCAAAGTTAGAAAATGTAGCAATTTAAAAATGTAGCAATTTAAAAATGTAGCAATTTGAAAATATAGCAAACTTACAAAATGTAGCAATTTAAAATTCATTTTGTTATTGTTTAGGTTATTAATGTAACAAAATGTACCAATTTCAATTTGCTAACAAAGTGTAGTTTAAGTTTTTAGTCTAGTTTTACTTATTAGAAAACTCCGGCTTTAAATATCTGTATAAATTCAAAGTTTGAAGACATTGTAGTAGCAAAGTTTCAAAATTAGAAGACATTGTAAATATGTGAATTTTGCTAAGTTTGAAATTTTAGTAGCAAAGTTTCAAAATTTTAGCTAAGTTTGAAAATATTGTAAAGTTTGAAATATTGTAAAGTTTGAAATATTGTAAATTTGAAATATTGCTAAGTCATTTAGATAGTTTGAAATAATTAGTAAATATTGTCAAGTTTGAAATATTGTAAGTTTGAAATATTGCTAAGTTTGAAATATTGTTAAGTTAAATATTTTAGTTAATTAGTGTAGCAATTTGCTAAGTTTCAAATATTGCTAAGTTGAAATATTGTTAAGTTAGAAATATTGCTAAGTTTCAAAATTTGCAGTGACATTGAGCTATGGCGGACGATGCCCCCACCTTCGTCCGAGATTTGGAGGAAGAAGACCGTCTCCAACAAATAATATATAACACCGCTGCCGGACCCAATTCCGATGGAGAATATTCCGATGGAGAAGATTCGTCCGACGGAGAAGACGCCGAAGAATTCAGCGCGAAATGTTTGAATGACTCCGGTGAGGGACTTGAGTTAGAAAAATTCAGAGATGACGACGACGACGAAGAAGAACCGTCTGGATCTAAGGCGGACGATGCCCTAGCTAAGAAGAAGGTATATATTAAGTCTTGTTGATCACTATAGCTAGATGCATTAATTGATTTATATGCGCACTTATTAACGAAACATTTTTCTTTCAGCCCTCTGGATCTAAGTCGTCAATCCCCGTACGAGGCCCGGCCCAAGGGTTAAAGCTCCCGGAAGGTGCAACGTTGTCGATCGACGAAGTTACCTTCAAAGGCAAACCAGAGAAACCCGATGGAATCTACAATAAATATGTACGGCAGTGCGGAGTTTTTGTAAGGGACATGGTCCCGATCACTGTGACAGAATGGAATGAGCCGAAGAAAGCCAACATAGGCGCAAAATATCTCGAGCAAAGAATTAAAGAGACCCTTTGGGACTCGATGATGTCTAAATTCAACCTACCGGCAGATCTCCCACAGAAGATGAAGGATAAAGTCAAGGAGTGGACTCTTAGCAAGATGGCCCAGCAATTCAACAACTGGAAGAACACATTGTGGAGAAAATATGGGAACAAAGATATAGTTTTCAAAGGACATCTAGAGAAGCTAAAAGATGATTGGGCTGAATTTGCGGCGTATAAGAATTCGGGCGTCTCTGTGGCCCGATCGACACAAAATAAGTTGAATGCCTCGAAGAAGAAATATTTCCATCATTTGGGCTCAGGTGGCTACAAGACTGCCTTGCCTAAGTGGCAAGCCTATGAAGACGAGCTGCGAAAAAGGGATCCTCCACAGACAGATGACTGGCCCGACAGGTCCAAGTTCTGGTTGTTCGCGCATGGGGCAGTGTTGCACCCAGAAACAGGGCTGATTGTTGCAAAGGGAAAATGGCGGAGAAAAATTAGAAGAGTCATCAGAAAAATAAAAAATGTCATAGTACTAGTCAAGGAGGGAAAATTTGTTCCCGATAGAGAGGACGACGAGCTTTCACAAGCCCTCGGGAATAAAGAACACTGGGGGCGATGTCGAGCCAGAGGAGGCGGGGTTGGTTTTCTTGAAGGGTTTCCGGAAGACGTTGCAACTTATAGAAAACATTGCAGAAGTAAGAAGAGGGAGGCGGAGAGGGTTACTGCATTAGAACGCACGGTGCAGGATGTGCAGAAGCAACTGGCCTCAATGACCCAGACCAGGGAATCTCAACTGCGAGTAGAAGATCCTGCAGGCGATGCCTGCCCATCTCAGCGGAAAAGCAGCGTGGGTTCCACGCAGCTACAAGATCCTGCAGTTGATGAACCAGTTGCTGAACCATCGGCGGCTCACTACCCCGTGGATGATATCACGGAGAAGACAAATTGTGAGTTACATGCGCCGATGATGAACATTACTTATCCGGTGGCGACTGGCTATGCTTTACGACATCAACCTGGAGAAACCTTCCATTTTGGTGTGATTCCGCCTGGATTTGCTCGTGTCGGGGTCACGAAAGTTATGCCGGGATTCAACGCAATACGTCTTGAAATTCCTGGAGCTGAAGGCGAGAAGACATTGGGAGAAGTTGAGTTGGTATCGTTCTATGGAAGAAGAAATACATCAAGTTTCCAGACTCGGAGCCAAGGCCACCGACTCCTCCCGTTAGACATTCACCACATCAAAGTCCACCCGCCTCCCCCCACGAAGTTTGGGATCCCGCCGCGAGTCCATCTCCCGCGCTGTCCCGTCAACCGACTGATGCGCCCACTAGTAACTTGACAAAGCGGAAGCTGTTCCCGTCGTCCACCCCTGTCAAGAAACGTGGAAAAAGTGTGCGGGCTCCTGAGAACCCCAAGGAAGTCAAGGCTCCTGAGAAGTTAACTTCTGAGATGACTCAGCAGGAAATAGCTGAGAGCCTACGTGAAGGGTCGAGAGCCTTTTTTGAGCAGAAAAAGAAGGAAAGAGTGGAGGCAAGACTTGACCCCATAAAGGAACTTCTGAAGACTATACCAAATGAGGTAAAAGATCACACCGTTGACAACCTATATGACCCTCCACCTCCGCCCATTTCAGACTACGAGCGAGGTATTGACAAGGTACTTTCCTCGCAGAATGAGCAAGAGAAATTGTGCGGGAAAGGAGTTGCCCAGCTCGGAGAACAAGAAGCACAATCGCTCGCCCCGCTCATTGTACCTTCTGAAACTCGGGAAATCGAGCATGGAGAAGTTGTCCTTGGCGACTCAGGTTACCCCATGGCGGAGATTGCCCCACGATTTGATTTTGAACTCGGGCTGCCTATGGTGGAAAATCCGAGCCAGCTAACAACACAGTTATGGAATTTGAATCGCTGGTACATGACCGCCGCAAAAGAAGGGAAATTCTATCTCATGGCGGCGGTTAAGGAACAACACTACTTCCGAGAATATTGTGTGCATGTTGAGTTCCGAGAACTTTTTCAGATGTACAATCAACGTGCTCTCGACAAATCTCTCATCAGCTGCTATTGTCTGTAAGTAATTTATTCGTGTAATTTAATTATCTATAGTTATAAGCTCTCGTTCATTGCTTGTAATTATCGTCACAAAATTCTTTTGTACGCTAATTATGCAGAATGAAGATACGTGAATGCAGACTCGAAGGAATCTGGGACATTGGTTTCATTGACCCGGATAAAGTTCATGTCAAGACCGTGGATGAAAATCCCGTGAACACAGAGGACGTTTTGCTAACGTTCTTTAAGCGACAAAGTACCAAAAAGGAAATACTATTTCCTTACAACTTCGGGTGAGTTTTACCGTCTTCTACACATTCTATTTTGCTTCCCCGATATAAAGTGTAATCGATAAGTTCTGAATACCTGCGTATATAAACGTGCGCAGGTTCCACTACATTCTGCTAATCATTAGACTCGAGGAAGGAGAAGTTGAAGTCTGGGACTCACTAAGGAAAGATCAAAATGAATACAAAAGCGTGCGTCTAATGCTCAAGAGGTAATTTCAATCGCACTATATCAGCCTCTTTCGTTCATTTCCGGATATCAAAAGTATAAGTAATAACTACTCAATTCATTTTCTTTTCCGGACAGGGTTTACAGAAAGTTCAAAGCGGAAGAACGCGGTGTATGGCCAGAAAAGCTGGAGTTCAAGTCTAACAACGTAAGTACTACTACGTGTATCTTTCTAATACCATTATCATTCTCTTGATTATTATTTGATTAAATTATATTCTTGTATATATAGTGGTGTCTGCGACAACCACAGGGGACAGAACTATGTGGATACTACGTTTGCGAGTACATTCACACGAAGGTCAATGAGAGAGTCAAGAGTGTAAGAAATCGAGAGGTACGTGAACATCATACACAACTTTTATTTTGCCACCATGCATCAATTGTGTTTAGTTTCGATCATAGCTGATTTTATTTCCTTCTTTTAAAGATGTCAAACAAGCGGACCAGCTCCTACCACGCAACCGCGTAAAAGCTATTGCGGAGGAATTGGCGGGATTCTTACTTACACATGTCATAGATGAACACGGTGAATTCTACTTTGACGAAAGACCACCTCCACCCCCTGCAGTCGATGCTACAAGGGAACCGCCGGCAGTCGATGCTACAAGGGAACCGGCTCCATTGTAATTAATTAGGAGTACTTAAATTTATATGTGACGAGAGTACTTTGTATGTGTATAATGACTACTTTATATGTGTAGTGAGTACTTTATACGCGATCTCCTCCGAAACCCTGAAAAATGAGCGAAAAGGAAAAAAACAGAAACCCTAAACCCCGAAAAATAATCGAAAAGAAAAAAAACCAAAACCCCCCTGAAATAATAAGCAAAAAAAGCAGGAACCTTTAGTACCGGTTTGTATTACAAACCGGTACTAAAGGTCCTCAGGGTCGAGCTCGCCTGTGCGCCCACGTGGAGACCCTTTAGTACCGGTTTTATTTAGGTGCCGGTACTAAAGGGTTACCCCTTTAGTGCCGACCCTTTAGTACCGGTTGTGTGGCCGGTACTAAAGGCCATCTAAACCGGTACTAGAGGTGGGTTCTCTACTAGTGATATTACGCCCAGGAGCTCACATCCAAAGCTAGTGAATCGCTGGTTAAAAGTGTCCCAAACCATGAACAGGGAGTAAATAGATTCCTAGTATGGAGAATTGCCATTTACCAACATGTGAAACACCAGCAAGATAACTTAGTTACAAAATTAACCATGAAAATGTGGCAAACATCAAAATATACTTCATGCATTTTGCCATCAGACTGCATGAGCAAAATAGCTTATCCATTTAGCCACCACTCTAGTCCGGGCTTCTTTTGAGATGATCACCCCAGAAATGGACGAAGAGATCGTAGCCGATTTCCATGTACTATCACTGATAACACCATTAGGGCACAGAAAAACACGAAAGACAATTCAATCTCTCGAATGGCAATATTGTTGGTTTGACATTTATGTTCCTCCTTAGAGCTAGCACATGGAGGACTTTGAAGTAGCTAAATTGTAGATGGTGAATGAATATGTGCTACAAAGAAGAAAGTTCTCTTTGGAAACAGGAGAAGCAAAACCAAACCAATAGAGTAGCACTTACATAACCCTTTTATATTTCCAAATATGTGCAGTGGCCTTTTCATTAACTGAATTATTCAGCATATTGAATATTCACAATTCTAGTACTCTTTCAACGAAACAATTGGCTTTAACTCCCAAACAAATACTGCGCAACAACTTTGTGTTTGGAAACCAAATATGCTAAGCTTGTCTGAAACCAAGTCTCATATGATAAATCAAAAAGTGCTCTCCACAACAATATCATTACTAAAACATAAATTGGAGCAGATAAAGCACGGACAGAAATAAAGCCTTACATATGAACTTGTGGAATTTTGATTGAGCAGCTAGAGCCCGGAGAGCATTGTCCAGGTCCCCAATGCTGCAATGCGTACATAAAGCAATAAGGTGGTAATAAATTAATCAGCAAATATAACAAGCACAAGGTGGATTTCTTAGACAAAATAACGTCAAGCCATGTAGTACTTATGCGTTTACTTGAAAACTATTTTTCATTACTTCCAAGTTTCTCACAGACCCATATAGGCTATTATATCATCATCTGCATCACACACGTGCAAAGCCTTTAAAACATAATATTTGAACAAACTTTCTCATATATTACTCACACCGGTAGAAGAACTCACATTTTGGCAAATAACATAATCTACTGGATGTTCCTAGCTATTGGGAAACTTCAGAGTGGGATTTAGGCATTGACTTTCTCAAGGTAGCATTAATAACATAGAGATTGTAATTCATTTTACTGCCATAAAATCTTCTAGGATGATAAAAGAATGGGACCTGTTACACATTAGTAAATTACCATGTGGGTACACAAAGATGCAAAATTCCAACTGAAATTGATAGAATTGCGCACATTGGAAACTTGTTCCCATAAAAAAATGGTCTGGTGTATATTTTACAAAGCTAATGCACAAGAAAAAAGAGATAAACAAACGATTCCCTGATTACATAAGAACTAATTCTATGATGGATGTAGCCGTTTAACCAATATGATCAAATATGGACTTGTGGCTTAATTTGTTACTTAAAATGTATGAAATCTAGAAAAGGATTGTCTAATTTGAAATCAAGTGAAGACACAAATATTTTAGACTTGAATCAAACAAATACAGATATTGACAACATAAGTTTATTAAGGAAATAAGGGCATATGCTCACAAATTTAACCAGAGATAAAATAAAATAAAATTTTAATCGTGTGCGTTAAGGAAATAAAGGACAAATGCTCACAACTTCAACCAAAGATTTGGTTGGCCCAGCCCAACCCAATTGACGCAGTGCAATTTCTCGCCAAACCGTGGACCAATGGCCCTAAGGAGGATTCATTTGCCAAAATATTTATCATGGGCGGAGGATTCATTTGCCAAAATATTGGTTACACCAGGATTTAGTGGGGCTGGGCAGGGCATAAACCAAACGTACCCTACAATCAGAATATGACAAAACAGGTTAGGCGAAAAATACGCGTGATAAATATATACAAAAAATGTCTAGCTATAGATGATTTATCAGTGGCTTGATGCTACTACTCCCAATACAAATAATGAGACATGATAGCAATAATCAGTGCCACCATTAGCATTTCGACCATTGGCACTGCCTTTGCCATCCTACAAAAATAACGACAGTCAAGCTGTCAAAAAGAAAAGAAAAAAGTAAGTTAGCTTTCAAGCCCAACCTACTCCCAATGAGGCCCAAAGAGCTACAAACAATAAAAACCTCATCTAGTTGGTTGGTGTCAGCATATCTGAACATACGTTCTTTATATGTAAAAGAAATCTAGCAATTTGAAAGGAAGACGCTTCATATGTAAAAGAAATCTAGCAATATGGCTGCGAACTGGGCATCTAGCCCCTTGCAATTTTATATCAGCTTGCACCAAATCCATGAGCCACTGATTTGTGGGCCCAGGACGTGGATCAACCACAGAGTAGCAATCCTAGGGAGCTTAGTTGTTGTAGAGATGACTATAGCGTGGGTTAATACAATACAATTGGCGGCATGACGATTTGCAGGATGACAAGACGAGTTGACAAAATGTATGCACGCAAGCTGCAGCTAGTAGCGTTTTAAATAATGGCCGAATCGAGGTGAATTACTATGAGCTTAGTAGCCCTCAGCGTTTTAATCTATATGAGGTTAGTGGTTAGTCTCGTTTGTTTATTTGCGGCTACTACCGCCGGTAGAGACGCCGAGAGATTCCGGCCAGCAGCAAAGAAGTCCGCCACTCGTGCGGGTTGTTCCACCACCACTTGCGCTCGCGTACGCTCCGATCGATGGCGTTCAGCTTCAAACATCGAATGGACTTTTTCTTGTCTGCGTGGGCGGGTGGTTTGGAGAAGAAAGTGGAAAGGTCGAAGGTGATGGACTAGCGTGTTACTGTGTGTGTGGCGACTGATGGCTTATTTTTAGATAAAGAGATTTTATTATTTAAGAGTTTTGAGCATTACATTCGGCATCTGCATAACGAGGATGCATACATCCGCAAGTCCACGAGTTAACGAGTACACAATACTGAAAAATAAAAGGCGAATTACATATCATGATGAGAAATTGTAAAGCCGCCTAAGAAGATGGTAGATCTATCCGGACACTATGTTGCCATCCATGCCGGGAGAATAACTCCCTACCCGCTGCCTCCAAATGTGACGACACCTCCAAAAACAAGTCGCGGTACTCCACACGTTTTAGGGACGACCAAGATCGAAGCATTGATGTACTTCGATAAATAACCTGCATAAAAGAAGCCTTTTTATTGTTAAAACCCTTTTTCATTTCTAAAAAACCACAACGACCAAATAACGGCAATCGCTCCTCTCTACTGAACAGTTTAAACCTAGTATGAACCCCGTTTATCCAGCTGCCAAAAATGTTTGCAACAAAATTCGGGGATATAAGGTAGACCTTATCTAGATGGCTGACCATATAGACTTGGCGAACTCGCACTGAAAGAATAAGTGTGTAATAGTTTCGTCGTGGTAACAGAAGACGCACTTTTTGCTTCCTTGCCAATTGCGTTTGGCAAGGTTGTCCTTTGTAAAAATTACACCTTAACGGATCTCAGCTTTAGCTGAGCACATTATATCTTTATACAATTGTCTTGAATAAAAAATAGTATATTCATCTTTATAGGGTTTAGTATATGCACAGGGCCGACTCTTGCCCTAGTCGACCCTCTGCAATCGCACAAGGGCCCATGTTTAAAGAGGGCCCATTCCTACATATGTTTATGCATATTGGTTGCTATTTGTCTACAAAAACATTTAAAAACATAAAGAGCCCAGGTGCCCAGCAGGCAGCAGCCCATTAGGGGAGAGGAAAAGGCTAGGCATGTACGCGCTAGCTACATGCAATCGATCAATCTGCTGGTTGTTCTCTCGTCTGTTCATGTTTTAGCCTGCCGTCTTCCGCCTGAGAAACAATTTTAGGCGTTAAAATGTGCAAGTTTCAAAAAAAAAGGTGTTAAAATGTGGAAACATAAGGCCGATGCTTAGAAAAGGAAAAAAACGAGAGAATCAATTCAATGAATCACAAAAACACACTATAAATTTATTGAATCACAAAAATGCCCGAAGAAGTTTTCATGTGAAGTGCTGAACTATTATTGATGACAACTCACTAGAATTTGGTTCTTATTTGAGATAATCAAATTAGAAGGGAATACAAACTGTTATATTTGTAACCATTTTAAATTTTGTGACGTTGACATTGCTTGATCGGTTATATAGATAATTAAGAAACTGCTCGGCAAAATATGTGGTTTTTATGTCGTATACGTAGATTTATAGAACCTATTGGGGCCAATTTTTCAAGCTTGCACAAGGTCGCCGTAAAGTATAGAGCCGGCCCTGTATATGCAGACTCTTCGTTTGTACAGGAAACTAAAATGAAAGGGAATTTTCAGATTAGGAGCATGTATGGTTTGTTTTGCGACCTGTCATATAATTCGGTTGTCATTTCACGGGACCTACGGCTCTGGTCAACAACGATCAGAAGCCATCCAGGTTAGGGAGTTTGCGAACGGGAGCGGCGACGATGGTGATTCGTGAAACGGCGGTTGATTGCTGGGCCTATGACTACGAGGCTACGAAGTCAGTTAGATGGGCTATTGATTGCTGGGCCTCTTTGCGTACAAAGTACTTGTATTGCTGGTGTCTCCGGCCGTGCGTGCAGGATACACGCGGTTGCGAGTACTGTCCAGATCCAGAGCTGAAGCTGATGCGGCCACCGCTAGTACTGTCAAATGCAATGCTGCACCTGCTCGATCCACTATAAAAAAATTGCATTCCAGCGATTCTTCAATCGATAATAATTTAATCCGAATAGAAGACAGTAATGAAACTAATAGAAGCCCATGATGAACTACTTAGGCAGCATGCCCATGACCAAGTCTTTCATAACAGGAGGGCAGCTTCTGCAGAGACGATCAAACCCTTCGGTTGCCACCACCGCCTTCAGGTTCGCCGGACAGCGTAGAAACTTGTAGCACTCCTCCTTTAGGCCGTCAGATCTGTGCTGCTCGGCAAGCGAAAGGATGGTCGTCGCCGTGTTCACGCCGATGTGCTCGCACAGCTGCTTCTCGCACATCGCCTTCAGCCTACGGAGGTCGTACATGTCCGCCGCCACGAGCAGGTGCTGCAGCAGGACGACGCCATCTTCCTCATCCTCGGCCTTAGCCTGCACTGAAAGCGAGTCGCCGTAGATGAACGCCAGCAACGCCTTGAACACCGTCGCCTCCATGTCATCAATCTGCACGACGGCGGCTGAGGACGTGCCTTCCTTCATGGGGCCGAAGAGCAATGCCTTGAAGACTGGAGAGCGGGCTGCAAGGACACACCGGTGGGCGGCAAACGTCTCGCTGCCTACCTGGAAGACCACGTCGGTGCCCTCGCCGGCCATGAGGAGGTCGGTGAGGTTTTGCTTCATGTTGGACGGCGGCACCTCAATGCACGGAGAAGCCAAGTCTTCCTCGGAGACCACCACGTCGCACCGGATGGTGAAACTGTCGTCCTTGAAATGCTTGGACTTCAGCAGGGCATCCCTTTTCACGAACCGGTTGTTTTTCCCGCAATTTGATAATACTCTGCTCGCGCGGATGTGTGAAGGGTCATGCTTCTCTGTCTCGTCGACGAAACTGAACTCGAACTGCGCCTTCACGGCAGTCTTTCTCACTTCGTTGCAAAGAAGAAGTGAGATGAATCCATTATCTTCCGCGGCATAGCCGTCGGGGCAGTAGTACATACGCCAGCGATGTCCTCCCACGGTGAAACTACGACACGTTATGTGCTGTCCCTGAAGCGGGCAGCGCGAGTGGCCTTCAATGCAAAGCAAGTGGTATCCGCTGGGTGCGCCAGAGTTGACGGTGGTGGGCGCGGAGTAGCCACCCGTGAGCTTGCCGTCGGAGATGAGGGATACACCAGCGAAGGCCATGATGGACTGATTTGCAACTGGTAAATCTAGCTACAGAGTAATAGAGATCTCCCTCGAGCCAGCAAATATATATATGCAGTGCTGCCACCACGGAGAGAACTGATCGGCCGTGGCGCCTCAAATCTTGCGTAAGTTTAATTAGGAGAAAATCTCTTCGGGAACTGCCCGGCCGTGACTATTCCCATTTCCCAATGTTCATGGATGAGTGGGATTTCTGAAACGCCGCACGGATAGAAAGAGGCAAACTTTAAACACGTTCAGAAGAAAAATGGTTCCACGTTCAACATCACCAGCACGCGTCTGTGATGGCAAACTTGCTGAACAGAAAAAACATTCCAGTGTATTGAGCCAGATTAGCAATTGCGCGATCTAGAGTAAATACAGCGATCGTACTGTCCATGCCGTGAGATCTGGCTAATTAACCGGACGTTGCTACTTGAGCGCTGAATGGGGAAAATGCACCTCCACAATTAGGAGGATCTCTACCACTTATCGTGACTGTCCAAATGCTTTATGATTGGTGCACAAATTTGCAAAAGAATTTATGTACATGCATCGGTAAAGAAGAAATTAAAACCACGCATTAACATTTTTTGTTTGTTTTATCAACGCATCAATTAGTAGAAATTATATCGTTTGTTAGATGCAAAATCAATTGTCACGATAAGCGGTGGAGATCCTCCTAGTTGTGAAAAAACTGTGTGGGCTGAATGGAGGGAACAATCGGAAGAGGGAATCGCCAAGCTAGTCATCATGGATTTGGTAGCGTTACTCATTCTACCAACCCTAGGGGTGATAGTCTCTATCACAAGATATAAGTGCGGGTGGAGCCAGACCACCCTTACATGTCCGGCTTGAGATTTCTTGTCACTCGTAGCCATACTCGTTTGCGCTATCAACTTCATCATATAACTCTCATCTAATATGGTTAAGGGTTAGCCGCGGGTATAACACGATGAAGCACCTCCTATCCATCCATCTCCATTTATGTGAACGCTGGTTATCGCCTTCATTGTTCACGTCCATGGCATTAGAATGCGAACGCGTCTACCCTACATTTCGAACGCCATGGGAGGCCTGGCTCTGGCGGGAAGACGCCATGTCGCCCATGGCGTTAGAATGCAGACGCTTCTTCTCCAGTAATTTGTTTTGAAGTGCTTGGTAGGTTGAATTTAAGTTTGGCATGACATTTTTACCTGAAGTAAACACCATGCGTAAGAAGTTGCAATCTCCATAGATATGCCGTGTGTGACTCTATAATAATAGATTAGAAGGATATTATCATGACTCGTTTGTATCTGATAATAGAATCATTAGTTTATTGATGCGTGTATTTAGTATAATCTCCATGGTGCCAAGGTGTGACAGTGCAGATGTTGTGAATGTATTAGAAAGGTATTGTTCAAGAGATATATTGTGGTGTTTGTTTAGTACTATCTTTTTACTCTAAGAGTGATAGCGTGATGTGTTCCTAGATTTGGAAGATGGACTTTAAGGTGTGATTTTGTACTTTGATCCCTAGGAACAAATTTGGAGTAATAATTACAATGAGTTCTTTTGTAGGAAATATCATGCTCTTAGCTGCTCAAATTGGCTGCAAGCACACTACAGGTTGCATCCATGGACCTGCAAAAAAGGCGGATTAGCATGATTATTTCACTGGGATTGGCTAAGCAGATATGCAGATGGTCCATGTATATACGGCGCCTTCTGCAGATGGTCCATGTATGTTGTCGCCACCTACCCCTTCATCTACTTGCTTAAAACCAACAACATGCATTTTTTTTGGGGTACGGCGCCTTCTGTCAAATGTATCCATCATCTGCTCCATCAATCATAAAATTGGATTCCATCGATACACGTCGCTCGGTAGTTCAGTTACATCTGATCCTAACCGATGATACTAGAAGATAGTAGAAATAAAATAAGCCTTATGAACTACTCATAGGCGGCTTTACCATTCGAACGGCAACTATCAGATCCTTCATGGCAGATGGAGAGGTCCTGCAGAGATGATCGAAACCATCTGTGGCAAGGACAGCGTTTAGGTTTGTCGGACAGCGCAGGAACTGGTAGCAGGCCTCCTTCAGACTGTTGGAGACTTGGAGCCATGCTGCTCAGCTAGTGCGAGGATGGTTGTCGCCGTGCCCACCTCGATGTGCTCGCACAGCCTCTTCTCGCACATCGCCCTCAGTCGCCGGAGGCCATACCTGTCCGCCGCCACGAACAGGTGTTGGAACAGAACGCCATGCCCTAGTTCCTCCTCCTCAGTTGGCGCCGGAAGCGAGTCACCATAGATGAACCCTAGCATCGCCTTGAAGATTGTGGGATGTATGTCATCTATCTGCACAACAGTCGACGTGCCCTCCTTCATGGGGCCGAAGAGCGCCGCCCTGAAGACGGCAGACCGGGCAGCGAGTACGCAGCGGTGGGCGGCGATGGTCTCGACGCCTACTTGGAAGACGACGTTGTTAGGAATAATCTTGAGCTTAGAATAATTAGGTTTCCTATTTTGGTAAGTTTGCATGTAGTAGTACTACATGGTCACGTCATGTATGAGTAGTAGAGTTGTATTAGGATCGGAGGCCTCGTACGAGTTGGTTAGCAGGTTTGGTAACTGATTTGTTACCAAGTCGTATTAGGTGTCCTAGTTCTAGTCCTAGTAGGTTTAGGCGGTTTTGGGTCGGCTGGGTGCGTGTATATATACATGCATAAGGTTGTACCAGATTGTACCGAGAATATTGAGAGAAATAAAGACAAAAAGAACGGGCACGATACGTGCCCTTGGCGAAAGTTTTTCGTGCGTGTGTGATCGTCTAGTTTGATGTGATCGATCCTATGGGCGAAACCCAACAATTGGTATCAGAGCGAGGTCGAAGATTTGAATCCACGCTTGCCCCGGGGAGGCGACCCGTACTAGCGCCTCGGGGCGGGCGATCGTTGTTCGGCGGAGCGACCGAAGGAGGCGGCAAGGAGATGTCGTCGGAAAGCCGGTGGAGGTGGATGATCGTTGATGCGAGTGGTGGTGCCAAGATGCGGTGTCGGGAGTCTCGTCAAGATCGTCAACCGGGGTGTTAGAAGAGTCGAAGTGTGTGCATGTTTGCACGTGTGGTCGTCATCGTGTCAGTGAGTCGTCGTTGTGTCCAAGTGCTCGTCTCTGTGAGGATCCGTTGCAGTGGAAGCGTGGATGTCTATGTGTCTCGCCGAGAGGATCAATGCCAAGTATGAAGGGGGCGGTAAACCAGAGAAGGTGAGTCTCTTCAATGAGGCCATGACTCTACATGAGGCTGGAGTGGGCGGTGTAGTCCACGAGGTAGTCGGCATGTATCGCGCTAGGTGGATGGTACGATCCACGGGTGGTGTGTTCCACAAGGTTTCTAGCGTGGCTGGGTAGTCCAGGTCATGTTTGGATTGGCCGTAAAATTCGCCAAGTCAAAATTGGGGAGAGCCAATAAGACTTGTCGTGGTGCGAGGCCCGGACAAGACGAAGATCTGCAAGGAGTCAAGATCAGAGGAGCATGAAAGACCAAGAGTCAATATTAGGGAGAGAATGTTAGGAATAATCTTGAGCTTAGAATAATTAGGTTTCCTATTTTGGTAAGTTTGCATGTAGTAGTACTACATGGTCACGTCATGTATGAGTAGTAGAGTTGTATTAGGATCGGAGGCCTCGTACGAGTTGGTTAGCAGGTTTGGTAACTGATTTGTTACCAAGTCGTATTAGGTGTCCTAGTTCTAGTCCTAGTAGGTTTAGGCGGTTTTGGGTCGGCTGGGTGCGTGTATATATACATGCATAAGGTTGTACCAGATTGTACCGAGAATATTGAGAGAAATAAAGGCAAAAAGAACGGGCACGATACGTGCCCTTGGCGAAAGTTTTTCGTGCGTGTGTGATCGTCTAGTTTGATGTGATCGATCCTATGGGCGAAACCCAACAGACGTCGGGTCCCTCGCCGGCAATGAGAAGGTCGGTGAAGTTTTGCTTCATCTCGGACGGTGGAACCTCTATGAACATAGAAATCACGTCTTCGTCGTAGACCAAGACATCGCAGCGGATAGTGAAACTGTCGTCCTTCAAATGCTTGGACGTCCGTAGGTCCTCTCTTTTCATGAACCTGTTGTTCCCCTCGAGTGACCACTCATGAAACTCGAACATTGGGTTGCTTGCACGGATCCGTTGAGGCTCTTGTTTCTCGGTCTCGTCGACGAAACTGAATTCGACCTGCGCCTTTACGGGCTTTAAAGTCATGTGGTAAAGGCGAAGTGAGATGAAGCCGGCGTTGTCCGGGCCAGAGCCGTCGGGGAAGAACAGGATGGACCAGTGATGTCCTCCCATGATGAAAGAGCGAGAGCTGATATAGTCAGGGTCAGGCCAGCCCCAAGTGCTCGAGTGGCGTTCGACGGCAAGCAAGTGGTACCCGTTGGCGGCGCCAGCATCGATGGTCGGCGGCGCCGTAGGACCCTCGGTGAGCTCGCCGTCGGTGATGACGGATACACCGGCGAAGAAGGACATGATGGACCGCACAAAAAAACCTGAGGCCAAGGGCACATGCCGAGCCCTCCTTTTGTCTTTCTTAGCGTTGAGAATTAGGCCCATGATCGTGTATGCACGCACCCACGCCAGGACTAGAGACCTAGTCGAATAAAGGATGGAAACGGAACACGGTTAGAGTACTCTTGGACTTCTAAAACGACCTAGAGTCTAGTACTACTTCCACGTGCATACGTCGCAAGTAACAAAATCAGGAATCCTGCTATTACGAACTCATTTCGCGTCGGACAAGTATACGGCCTAGACTCACGACCTATCTCAGAGACTAGGAATTGATCACCAAAATACCACGTGCTGCGGTAACCTATCTTGGGACCATGGCGGCGACGAGTGAGCTCATGCCTCCGCCAGCATAATCTCGCCCCATCGGCCACCTCTCCCACTACCTCCGCATGAACCCTCCGCGCCCTCACTACAGGAATGCCGATCTGTGCCGACGGCCAACCTCTGTGCCGACGACTAAATGTCGTGGCCGTCGGCATAGACCCTCCGAAGATAAAAAAAATTGACAGTGGGCTATGCCGACGGCAAGGCCGTCGGCACAGGTCCAGCAGGCTATGCCGGCATAGGTCCCTCTAAATTTTTCCTATTTTTCATTTTATATGCACCAGGCTATGCCGACGGCTTTGCCGTAGGCATAGGTCCCTCAAGGGCACAGCTATGTTTTTTTTCTGTTTTCGTTTAATATGAAATAATTCATATCTTTAAATCTATAAATCGAATTTTAACAAATAAAATGTCTAAATTGATTAAAAAATGAAATAAATCCAAATATTACATCCATATCATCATGTATATGACTTTTTGCAACATATTTTTTCTATTTGCTTAATAAAAGAAAGTCATTTTGGCACTTAAAAAATGGAAAATGATATTTATAATAATATTTTAACAAATTGTTTTTGGCAGCAATGTTTGCCATACCAAGAGACACCTATGTGTAAAATATGGACACATTATCACAAAGTATGGCACGATGATGGTCATAACTTGATCATTTAGCATGAAACATATACATGTTTATAGATGATACACATTTTTGTGAAGGAATTTTTTGCAAACAAGGTCAAACTCAAGTTTATCATTTTTGCTAACAACTAGTACACATAAAAGGACTCCATGCCAAAGGATTTCCTTTTTTGAGTATTTATTCACTTTCTTTGATTTTTCTAAAAGAATGGTCAATATGGGAAGCACAACCGTTCATTTAAAGGGGACAAATTTCCAAGAAATATGGACAGTTCTGTGGTATAATCAATATTTGTGAACCTTAATATGATTTTTACAAAAACATCAGAGCAACCTATAAAACACTTGAAGTTCAAATTTTATTTACTTTCGGAAAATCACCATAAAGTCATTTAAAGAGGGAAAACTAGGTAGAAAGCGATAAAATTTGTAATATTTGTGAATTATCCATCAAAGATGGTATACTTTGTGATAAATTTGGATGGGTACCATTTTGCACCATATTTTGTGTAGTTGCTTCACAAAAAAGTCATTTTCTACACTTAAAAAATGGAAAATGATATTTACAAAACTATTTTGAAAAACTCAGTTCTGAACATTGTTTGTCATACCATGATACAGCTATGTGTCAAATATGGGCACATTATAACAAACTATGCCACTTGAATGACCATAACTTGGTCATTTAGCATTAAACCTATACATGTTTATAGATGATACACCTTTTTGTGAAGCAATTTTTTGCAAACAAGGTCAAAAATTAAGTTTATCATTTTTGCTAACAACTAGTACACATAAAAGGACTCCATGCCAAAGCATTTTCTTTTTTGAGTATTTGTTCAATTTCTTTGATTTTTTTGAAAGAATGGTCAATATGGGAACCACAACCATTCATTTAAAGGGGACAAATTTCCAAGAACTATGGACAGTTCTGTGATATAATCACTATTTGTGAACCTTAATATGATTTTTACAAAAACATCAGAGCAAACTATCACACACTTGTAGTTCAAATTTGAATTACTTTCGGAAAATCAACATAAAGTCATTTAAAGAGGGGAAAACTAGGTAGAAAGCGAGAAAATTTGTAATATTTGTGAATTATCCATCAAATATGGTATAGTTTGTGATAAATTTTGATGGGTTCCATTTTGCACCATATTTTATGTAGTTGCTTCACAAAAAAGTCATTTTTTTACACTTAAAAAATGGAAAATGATATTTATAATACTATTTTGAAAAACCTCAGTTCTGAAACATTGTTTGTCATACCATTATACATCTATGTGTCAAATATGGAAACATTATCACAAACTATGCCACTTGAATGACCATAACTTGGTCATTTAGCATGAAACCTATACATGTTTATAGATGATACACCTTTTTGTGAAGGAATTTTTTGCAAACAAGGTCAAAACTCAAGTTTATCATTTATCCTAGAAACTAGTACACATGAAATTACTCCATGCCAAAGGATTTCAATTTTTGACTCTGTTAAAGGGGTACACACAAACTTTGAATTTGTTTCCAGCGGGTCTAGGGTTTTGCCGAAGCGGGGCTTCAGAGCGTCGAAAACCCACCAAAACCTAGTTGGTTCCATACCATATGTATACAAGTGTTTTGGGTATTGTACATGTCCAAGATCCTACTCTGGTATGTGACCGGCGTCACTTTCTCTCTAGTAAGTTGGTGGACATATACCTGAAAACTCCCACTTCGGGAGAAACGAAGGGAAACTTTGCAAGAGTTGGATGGATCTTCATATGGATTGCATATTTGAATTCCTCTCATTTTTCTAATCGACTTAGATATTTTATTTGTTAAATTTCGATTTACGGATCTAAAGATATGAATTATTTCATATTAATGTAAAGAGGAGAAAATAAATTAAAATAAATTTTATTGTTATTTATTCACAAAATATTATTACATAATTATTGTTATTCATTCAAATAAATCTTCAAAATTTAAACAATAAAAAGTGTAACATCATGACACATGGGTTAACAAGGTTGATAAGATACTAATAGCAGTAAGTTCTAACATCTCATTTGATACCTAGTTTGAAAGGAACTCAGAAGTTAAGTGTGCTGGGGCTGGAGCAGTTTCATGATGGGTGGGTGACCGAACGGAAAGTTTGACCAGGGTAAGTAATTTGACTAATGATTAAGTGTCTAATATGTAATTAGAAATTGTGTGCGGCTAAGTTGAAAATTTTGAAATAAAAAACATAAATTAGAAAAAAACATTTTTTTAAAAAAATAAAAAATTCAAGAAATAATTTTGGAAACATATGCCGACGGGTTTCTGCACTGTGCCTACAGGGCCCTATGCCGACGGACCTATGCCGACGGTGGTCGTCGTCATAGCCTATGCTGACAGTAAAAAGACCTATGCCGCCGTCGGCATAGGTGGCCATTCCTGTAGTGCCTCTTCCCTTTCCACTCATATGTAGAAGTCCAGTCCTGCTTCCTGGGTCGCGCGGGGTAGTCACATTCCTGTAGGATGTGTGCTCGCTCATTTTATCTTAAGTTATTTAGATAAATCTTTTATCACATAACATTTCACCATAAATATTAAATTCTAACTCTGTTTCCTAATATAAAAAAACGTTTTGGGAGATAGTTCAGTTTACCAAACCGTTTTATATTAGGGAACACATGAAGTCAATAACAAAATACCCAACATTCTCCAAAATTTCATAATGTGTGCATATTATTGTAGTTTAGTGATTTATTTGTGTCCTTAACCCTAGCATCCTCTACTTCACAGCTCTCTGAGTGTCTTAGAGTGAACAAATCATGACGGTAAGAGATAGTTGTTTCCAGGGCCGGCCCATAGGCCGGGGTGACGGGGCGCCCGCCCCGGGGCCCTGGGAGCGAGGGGCCCTGACCCTGGTAGTAGCCAACTGGGGCACCCCTTTATGCCGCCTGTAGGCGCCCCGGAACGGGGCGCCTACAGGATTTCGTTATTGGGCCGCGGCCCGGCGCGTGATTTGTTTTTTATTTATTTCAATCGTTTCTAATTTTCGAACAATTTTAATTTAAAATTTAGAACCATTTTCAAAATGAAACCATTTTACAAAATGAACCATTTTTTGGTCCGGAAACATTTTTCGGTTCGGAACAATTTTTTGGTCTGGAACCATCTTTTCGGTTCGGAACCATTTTCAAAAATCGGAACCATTTTTTGTTCGGAACCATTTTTCCAAATTGGAACCATTTTTTCGGTTCGGAACCATTTTTTGTTCGGAACCATTTTCCAATTCGGAACCATTTTTGTTCGGAACCATTTTCCAAATCGGAACCATTTTTCGGTTCGGAACCATTTCCGGTACGGAACCATTTTTCGGTTCAGAACCATTTTCAAGAAAGGAACCATTTTAAAAAATTGGAACCATTTGGTTCGGAACAAAAAATAAAACCAAAAAGAAAACAGGAAAGGAAAATAAGAAAAGAAACAAAAAAAAGGAAACATGAAAAGAATCTAAAATAAAGAAAAGGAAAAACGAAAAATAAAAAGGAAACGGAAAAAATAAACATAATATAAAATAGAACAATGAATAGTTAACGTCAACGCGTGTGTAGCCTAGTGGTTAACACCCTGTTACATGCTCGCGTTGGTGCAGGGTTCGAATCCTGCCGGCGCCACATATATTTCGTTTTTAAGCGTTGTCAGAGTGATAATGCATGGGCCGGTCCAAATAACTCGACGCCAGCGAAATCCTGTAGGCTCCCCGGAATTCCGGGGCGTCTGAAGGCGGCATATAGGTTTTGCCGCCAACTACATCAATACAAGGATAATTCAGCATTTCGTCCAGGAAAAAAAAAAGAAAAACATACAAAAATGGCCCAAGCCCACCAGGCTTCCACGCAGCTAGAACTCACGGTCACAGACCAAAAGAACTCACGCAGTTAGACTGCTGCATTCCAGCTGGACCCAACACCCAATCGTCTCCTCTGTTCTTATAGTCGTTCTTCTAAAAAAAAAATGTTCTGATAGTCGTCGACTCCTTGTCTCCCCCAAATTTCAAAACCGGGAGAGAACAACGCCACCGCTCAGGTGCCTTTCCAATTCCGAGTTCGCCGCAGCCATTAATGGACCAACATCGTATTTCGTTCCCTAACCATCTTTCTTTCCATCCCAACGTTCTACTCATTCCCCATCAAATTTTACGTTTGAGTCATGAGAAATCAATCAGAGATGATGGTACGTCTCCCACCGTCACCTAATATAGTTTCTAGTTTTCTAGTTTCTAGTTTCTAATCATGGCTATTTTTCTACAAATTATTTGGTGCTTTGTTGCCTATATTAACTATTTTTCTACAAATTATTTGGTGACATGTCTTTTAAAAGATGTATCTAGTAGTGAGAAAAGGAAGAGAAAAATAGAATCCCAGAAAGGCACTACAAGAGATCTGATATATTGTGACGAAAATCCTCATGACAATGGAACGTAACGTCACGGAATATGGTAATGTGTGACGTTACACACCTAGCGTCGCAGAATTTCTCAAATACGTGACGATCACATAATCACCGTCACTTATTGCCACATTCAGTGACGATGTTGTTAGTTTACATGACGAACATGGTTGGGTCACAAAAGAATTTAATCGGTGATGTCAATATTTCGTCATAAATTATCTAGCGATTGGATCAAAAAGGTGGAACCCACATATTAAAAAAATTAAAAAAGGGAAAGTTGATTATAAAATTCATAAATTGGTAATTTATGTGAGGAAGGATATTTATTTTCACATGCACTCGAAGATGGACATGGAAAACCCTCTTGTTAAGAAGTGTGCATTTAAAAAATAAAAGTGGGCAGCTACCGCGATCGATTGCGGCACTGTGTACAAACATGACTTTTAAAACGTTTTTTTTTAATTTAAAAGCACTTTATATATAATAAGCATTCTTTCCATAGTTAGAAACTTAGAATAACTAACCGAGCAGATCGATCTGGAATCGTGATCGGGCCAGACTTGGTTATATCGTTATCGTCGAGAGGAGCACGCAGGAACGTACCTTGATTACCGGGTACGGCGTGACATTGCTGGCCTCCTCTCTTGACTCTTGTTGATCTCATCGAGACGCCGTGTTGTTTCCGAACAGCCGGCCTCATCTCTTTCATCTCCGGGACGCCGCCCCATCGAAGAGCACATCGCATGCTCCTCCCTTCTTAGCGGCGCAAGACGTCGCTGCCGAGAGTCATCGTGGTTGCCGGATCTCGTACGTGTTGCCGCCTATTGGTTTTTCCTTTCTCTCGACACATGAACTTGTTTTTCGAATTGGATTTGTATAGCTGTTTAGGTGCTGACGGATTAGTATTATTGTTTGGGATTTGTGCAGTTTGCTCCGAAAACTAATATCTATGTGCCGATGCATGTTATTGTTAGATATGCTCTGAATATCATATAGCTGATAGCCACGGATGTACCAACGAATTAGCAGCACTGAACATCTAGAGGAAGTGCACTAGTTGGGTCTTGCTCTTGTATAGACAGTAATATTTGACTTAAACCTGGTGTGATTTGTCCATATTTTCGAGATGCTCTCTGAATATAAGTTGAACAACATGTTTCAGGCTTTGCATAGAGTACTTAGTTGCAAAGTTTGGTTGGACAGTCAGCACGCAGTGATTATTTTTGTAGCTTTCAGGACTTCGTAACGTTCTAAATTATAGTTTGGAGATTAAAGTTCTGTGTGATGTTTTGCATGTACTTACGAATATTCTGCTTGCTAGACTTCATGGTAAATTATACTTTCATGTGGTAGACAGAACCAGAAACATATTGAAAGTCTACGGATCAAAGTATTTAGTTTCAGTTTCTGTGAATGTACGAAATACGAGGAATACTGTTTTGTTTACGAGAATTAAATATTTTTTAGATGTCATATACACATATGTGTGCTAGTTTATGGTGTAAGCATATTTTTCTCACAAGTAATTAATTTGTTGTAGGAGAATGGACCGAAGCTGGATACATAATGGAACTCGTTTCATAACACCGTACTTGAAAGGTGTTGAGGAGTTTATGGACGTTGTTCGGAAAAATTTCGGAGAAAATCAAGACATACTATGCCCATGCCGGGACTGCTTGAATGTGCAACACCAGAGCCAGTCAGTTGTTGATGAGCATGTACAGTGTGCTGGTATGTCCGACACGTATACGAGGTGGATCTATCATGGTGAATCGAGTGACGATGAAGGGGGTATGATGGAGGATGTTGCATACACTGATGAGTTTGATGAAGACAATCGAGCCGAAGGGGTAGTAAGGTTCATCCAGGATTTATTGAAGACAAAAATATTACAAGTTTGCCAAAGGGGTAGTAAGGTCATTCCCCACATATTTTCGGATTTGATATTCAAAATTCGCAAAACCATAAATAGGGCAAATTATTAAAGAGTTTACCTAATGTGTGGAAAATAACCAACTAATATGTGGCAAATCATAGGTCCAAAGTAAAACCTTGCAAATTATCAATAGTCAATCTAATGTGTGGCAAATAATCAAAGCCAAACTAATATGCGGCAAATGATAGGTATAACGCAGTTTGCCCGCTTGCAAAACCGCCATTAAGCAAGACGAGTAACACATGGCGTCCATACAACACGGTTTGCCCGCTCGCCAAACCGCCATTGAAGAAGACGACCAACACATGACGTCCATGCAACACGGTTTGCCCGCTCGCCAAACCGCCATTGAGGAAGACGACCAACACATGACGTCCATGCAACACGGTTTGTCCGCTCACCAAACCGCCACCGAGGAAGACGATCAACACATGATGTCCATGCAAAGCGGTTGTCCTCTCGCACCATTGACATCCCATGACACCACCTACCCATGCGCATAGGTGCATCGCAAAATCCATAGTCCGAGGATCCGTCGCCGCCGTCAATTGTTCGGTCTTCACCCAACAACATCCTCTGGCGGGGTGCTAGGGAGGGAGGGGACACTTGAGTAAAGAGAAATCGCCTCACCCAGCCTCCCCGAGTCACGTACCCTGGGAAGAGCGACAAGGGTATGGGTTATCGCGACACGCTGAATTTATAGATGCCCTCGATTTCAAATGACATGACATCAAATTTGACAAGATCCAGTACTAACAGTACTTCTAAAATATTATTTTCGTTGAGACATTCTCGATCAACAAGTTTTATTTTTCCACTTGATATCATCGCGCTTCTTTGCAAATTGCAACTATGGTTGGAGCACATAGAAAAATACGTAATGTCATTGTCAACTTTGCACATGACTCTCTTAAGTTGACATGATCCAAAGATTAACTTTTGTCTCTTGATAAGAAGGACACCTTTCATGTTGTGTACTTTTCTATTTTCTATAATTCCACTTCTTTTCAATAACGGTCAGAGAACAATAAAAATTCCGCAAATCTCTCCGTCAATTTTACATATATGACCTCATATTGATATGGTTTAGTATTTTTCATCATTAATTTGCATATGGCCTCGGATCGATATGATCAAGTTTTTTTATATAATCTTAATGTGATGGAAAATTTCCATCTTGATGATAGTCAAACATGATGTTTCAATTTTTTGAAATCATTTCCTGTTTTTCATACCAAATGAATGTAACGAGATATTTTTCTTGCACCAAAATAATTATTCCCGCTAGTTTTCTGAATATATTTTATTTGTATACGTCAAAGTGCCATTTCCCTCCAACGAAAAACACATTCCCGCCATTTTCCTCCACCGAATAATACATTCCCTCCATTTTTTTTTCTAATTTTTTGGCATCCCGCCCCACCAGTCGGTCTCCAATTTGCCCACGATCTTATCCCGCGCGCGTAGCAATTAGCTCGTTCCCCACATATTCTCTCTTTCCCCATTATCGCCACCACCAAATTGGACGTGCTCCGATCCACCTGCTCCAGTCCGCGCCCTCCGCATTTGCTAGGATACGGGCATACGGCCGCCGCCTCACTCACGACCTCCGCGCCCAGTCTTAGCCTCCTCACCGGCGGGATCGGAGATGTCTGCCTCCTCGCCGGCGTGATCGGCGACACCGGCAGGATCGGCGACGCCGGCCACACCCAAGATAACGCCGCCGCCTGCACCAGAGAGACGCGGCCACCGGCCAGAAGGTAACATCCTCACTTCATGTACTTATTGGTTTCTCTGTGCATAGGATTCGAACTGTTTTTAGTTCGTGATTCCAAGGCGTCGCGCGGCCATTGTCTAGCGCAGTACCTACATACTCTGATCGATTGTCCTGATGGAGTATAGCTTAGCACACTTGATCGATTGGCAATAACAATCCCCGAACGATTCAGCTTGTATATCTCATGTTCCTATCTATCGATCAGAAACCCAACCGTCAGTTTATCCCACGTTTCTATCCCCGAACAATTAGTATTGTAAGTTTTTTTAACGCATATCTCAAACTAATTCTGCAGCTTTTCAATTTAATTCTGCTATATCATATTATGTATTGCTTCTATATCATATTTCAATCTAAAATTTACCATTTTTCAATCTAAATTTGCAAGCAACCAGCTCTCTGTTTTTAACTGCTCTCTATTGATTTGCTAGGTAAATGTGAAACTGCGAACTGCATAATTGATATGTGATGGATTGATAGGTTCTTGCCTACAGTATGTTCTTGTAAAAGAGTAGTCCTATTGTACCTGTTAATTTTCGGTCCAATACTTTGGTATGAGAGGAACATGTTAGCTTTTGTTGTATGATGCCCATCTGACCTGTAGGTAGGTTTTGATTTGTATCATACGTAGAACCTTGTCTAGTAGATTTTGAAAGAGGAAACTGAACATTCCTGCTGAGTACTGTTTGTGTTGCTTTTTTATGTATGTATGTATCATCATATATTAACATATTGGTTCCTAACTTTCATATGATCCTTGTTGTCCAACATAGTACAATCATGCCAGCAACTCCGGAGTATGAGAGGAACAGGCTGGCAAGGATTGCGAGGAACAGGGAAGAAGGTGCAGCGCCTCTTGCGCACATTCAAAAACTAGCTGGTCAACTGGTATACGATGGGAGTATTCATGACAAACAAAGGCGAAGAGGTGAGGATGCTGGAAGTGCCTCCGAATATGAGCCAAATGATGATGAGGAGGACGATGACGTTGATGAGGTTTCTGGGGAAGAAGAGGAGCAGGAGCCAACTCTACTTCTTTCAAAGGCAAGAGTACTATACATCAGTGTGAAACATAGTAGACAATACCTTTGTTTTTTACCTGTTCATAAACATGTGTTTATATCATGTTAAATCACAGTGCTGACTAAGTAACACAATTAATTGATATCCCCTGATGATCTGTTCTAGCAATATAAAAGTTAATTTTACCTACTTGTTTGAATCAGGAAAAGCAAGCTTCCACCAAGCCACAAGGGAGAAAACGTACTCGTTCCAAACCTGTTGTACCTACTACCACAAGAACAACAAGAGCATCCCAATCTAAAGCACAGCAGACGGAATAGACCCCATTGAATGGCAATGACACTTCACCTCACCAAACTTCCAAGGACAGCAACTCACCTCAGGCTGATACGGAGATGCAACATTCTCAAAACATGACAAACACCTCTCGCCAAATTGATAACGCGGATACACAACGTGGCCAAGGTATAAACAACATCCATCTCCTATCATTGTCTGCTTTCTAGTTTCCACTTCGAAATAATAAAGCTCCACTTTTTCTGCTACTTTGAGATGTAGGTGCTTTAGTGCCCTCCACTGGTCCAGAAACCTCAAAGAGAGTTAAACGTAGACCAACTACGGGACATGGACTACGGGATTATGCTAAAAGGAATGGAGGGAGGAAGATGAAGATTGATTTCTCAGCTGGTAGAGTGAGACCTCTTGACCCTGTACAAGCAGCCAAGCTTACTTCTCAGTGTGGCATACATGCCCGCAGCCATCGAATGCATGTTGCTACACATTGGAAAGACTACAACGAAGAAGGCCTAGACCATCATATTCCTAAGGCTATAGGTCATGTTGCGGTGAGACAATTTTCTTTATTCTTTTCATTCCCGTTTTCACATTTCGTGCTGCTACTTAATGATGTATCTTATTTGCTTTCAGAAAAATTTCGAAATGGATCCAAAAGAGGAGCTGTCCAGAAGTGTATGCACGAATATACTCCAGAAAGGTATTCGAAACCAACGGTATAGGCTGAAGAAAAAATACTTCAATGGTCTTACAGCTGCAGAAGCTTTAGCCAATAAGCCACCCAATTTGAGTCAGGAAAACTGGGAGGCCCTTGTTAACAAATGGTCAGATCAAAGAAACAAGGTTTGTAACAAAACATGCCACCAGAAACATCTATAATGAATCTGAAGTTTACGTTGCTGATTTTCCTTTTGTTGTTAATCTGATACTAGCAAAAACTCTTAATGATAATGCTTATATATATATATATATATATAGGCAAGCTATATTCTACAACTGGTTGTAGATTAAGTATCTACAACCAGCGTCCCCTATAGGGCGCGGAGCGCCTCGGACCGGTAGGTGGCGACCCAGTCTTTTCCCCCACCAAAACCACCTTCTTCCCGTCAGGCCGTGCGAGCGAGCGAAGCGAGGGAGCCCTGCCCGCCCACGGCGAGACGCCCACCAAGAGCACCTTCTTCTCCGGCGGCGGGCCCGACCTCCCGCGCCACGGCCCTCTGCTCGTCGGCCTCCCTACCCCGCCGTCCATCCCCAACCTCCTGCTCCGCCGCGCGCCGGCCATCCCGACCTCCTGCGCCGCCACGCACCTCCTACTTCGACCTCTAGTGCCGCCGCAGGCCGACCCCACGACCTACTGCGCCTCCGTGCGCCTCCCATCCCGGCATCCAGCGCCTCCGTGCGCCGCCCTTCCCCGGCCCCCAGCGCCGTCGCGCTCCGCCCCTGCCCCGAACTTCAGCGCCGCACAGTGGCGCCCCTCCCCGACCTTCTGCATCGCTGCGCGCTGAGCCTCCCTCAACCTCCAGTGCCGGCGCGCCTCCCGTCCTCAATCTCGTGTTGCCGTGTTTCTTCTCCTGCCACAGATTGCAGTCAACGAAGCCTCGGTGAGCGCTTGCGCCTGCCCCGGCCCCCCTGGTCGGCGCTTGAGCCTACTCCGCGTCAACGGCAACCTCAACAGGACATGAGGCCGCCGGGATCCCCATCTCTCCGACCTGCACCAGGGCCTTCCGCCGCCGTGCCGACAGGTTGCTGCTGCCGCTGGTCCCCATATCCCCCATCCCTGTCATGGCTCTGTCAACCGGCGCACCTCCCCTCCACCGGCGCGGCTGCTCTCCGCCGGCGAGCCCTCACTCCACCGGCGACCCCTCCCCTCCAGCGGTGCACTTCGTCATGGAAAATTCGGTCAGGTAAAGCTTGGTTCAGTCGGCCATGGTAGCTCACCTCCGCATGGGCAAAGCATTCACGATCCCGGCGTCCACGGTGCACTGGGCCAGGGCCGTCGCCTTGGCGGCCGTGCTGCAGGCAGTGGCCATGGCGTCGAGGAAAGGAAGTACAAAACTTCAGTTTGCAGTACAAAATACACAGAGCAACTCGGAAGTGCAGGCTCCCGATTGAAATTTCCCAATGTGATTATTAGATCTTGTTCTGTTCTGCTGGATTTTGCCCCCAAGTTGATTGAGCAGTACACATGGATCAATTAGGAAGTTTACGGTTTAATTTCGATACGTACATGTCTAAGCTTCAGTGTGCAGTTTTTATATGTTTGTATGACTTTGATCGATCATTGCAGACCTGCCTGTAGGTGAGGAGGAAGCAGGTCGATGCTGCTACTGCCGCAGCTCCCTCTCTCCCTGCGTAGCTGCTGCTACTGCTTCTCTCACACTCACGCAGCTCTCTCCCTGTCTTTTTTGTGTTTCTGTGTTCTTGCTTGTGCCTCTCACCACCCCTCTCTCAATTGGCGTTCTCTGCTTCTATTTTATCTCCTGACGGTTGTTTTTATTTTTGATTTTACAAGGAAGTACACTACATGCATGAATTTGGTACACTTGCAATATCATGGCAGTACAAGCTCGTTAGAAGAAAAGTACATGTATGCTGTTTTGACTAAGTGCAGACCAACTGTTTGTTATTATGTCTAGAGTTCAGATTTCAAATAGGTTTTTCTACTTAATTCATTTATAAATTTTGCAAGTCCATTAGGTTTTATACCTAGAAGTGCTAGTCATGTAGATCATCTACCTACATTCGGATCAGGCTGCATGCATGAATTTGGTACACTTGCAATATCATGGCAGTACAAGCTCGTTAGAAGAAAAGTACATGTATGCTGTTTTGATTAAGTGCAGACCAACTGTTTGTTATTATGTCTAGAGTTCAGATTTCAAATAGGTTTTTCTACTTAATTCATTTATAAATTTTGCAAGTCCATTAGGTTTATACCTAGAAGTGCTAGTCATGTAGATCATCTACCTAGAAGTGGTAGCACTGAAGTGCCTGATTTTGGTTGCCGAACTGCTGCCTGGTCTGAATTGCTCCCTGTTTAGCACTAAAATGGCCTGCAGCTTTTATGTATTTTCTTAAGCTGGTTAATCTTGCTGCTATTTTACTTTTCTGATTGATTTGCCGGTAGCAATTCTGGATGATTGCGAGTCTCGGGTAGCTTCGTTTTTTGTGTGTGTCTTGCAGGCAGCTCCGATGTTGTATATCTACCGCTACGGCACATCGGCTACTCTGCCGGCTGCAGGCGCGGCGGCGCCTCTCTTCGCCAGCAGCGCAGCAGCTCTAGGCACGACGCCACTGCCCGCTCCATTGTCCAGCTTCCTCTTCCTAGACTCGAGGTCTCCAGAGTTTGTGCCCAACAGCTATTTGTGACAATACCTGAATAAAAAATTGCTTTGTGTACTGTCACAACCGATCAGCTTTCCCTTGCCAAATGATGCAGAAAATTTGTTTCCTAATGTGCTATCACATCTTTCTCATAATTCATGAGAAAAATTCTAGCGTTGGTTGCCTATTAGAAGCTAGTGTTAATGCCTGGGAGGAGTTGTTACAGAACTGAGAGCTGCTAGGCACGCCCCCCCTACGTTTGTCTGGTACATTGAATGTTTGCTCTGTTAATTCCATTCGGCCGGACAACATCGATGCCACAGTACTGCCGGAGAAGTGCAAAAATATGGAAGTGCGAAGCCCAAGGTTTGGATTTGGGAAGTGCAGAAAATTCAGAATCTGAAAGTGCACATTGTTGCTCCATTAATTGTCTTGGTGTTTCCTTGGTGTTTGGCACATTCTAGTTTTGGTTTCATACTCTGAAGGTGCTTTTTGTCATGCCTCGGAAAGTTGAATAAATTGTACGGTTTTTACTTTTATTTTAAAAGTACAAACATTTATATCAGGGAGTACAATGTTTCATTTCCAACGGTGTCTCTGAATTTGCATGAGATAGCAATGAGTGAGAGCAGACATTACTTTTGGCCAATGATTGAGAATTCGATCCTTATTCACATGTGCAAGTTTGTATGTGCACAACCCGTTTTTGTCATTGCGTGGTATTGGAGCATCGCCTTTGGTTTTCTTTAGCTGATCAATTTCTTGGTTTTAGGTGTGATATAGGTACACCTGCGTGCATACTTTGGTGCATTTTATTTTCCAATTTTCAGGAGACATCGTGTGTTTCAAAAAGCGCAGATAATTGGCTTAGGAAGTACAACCATAAGATTTCAGCAGTACAAACATAAGAATTCGCGGGGAACTAGCTAGCTCCAACGATTGGGGGCATGATTGTGGTTTTTATTTTTTGGTCAGGGACATATTTGTAAAGTTTAGAGACCTGTTTGTTATGCAAATATTGAGAAGACATTTTTCTTTATTGAAATTTTGTGGAATGTTTCTTGATGTTTTGAGGTATTGTAGAAAATCTCACCGGGAACTTGTGGGAGCAATCCAAACAGTGACCAGAATTTTCTGCCACACAGTTTTGGCAGCAAATAAAACAATGGCAGTACAATATTGCCAATGTAGACAGTACAAACTTTGAACACGTGAATTATATGTACATGACATAATATTATATTGAAAATAATAATAAACCCAAATCTACAAAATAATTAGATTTAAATATCTCCTATGTAAAGATATATAACTTGGGATTACTACAACCCCACCCCAACCATAAGTCACAATGAATACACATTACAGGATTTTGTTGATCCAACGGCTCGGCTTCGTCGCCCGTCGCCGTACGGGCGGACTCAGCCTCGGTGGCGTTAGGGTTCGGAGGTTTCAAACCCTAATGCCATTGCTAACGCACCATGGGTTAGACATTTCTCCCATTAATTGGTGAAAAATAAAACTTGTGAATTAGTTAGCTTCACATATGGGTGATGCACAAAACGAGCATGAGTCACAAAGAAATAATCTTGAGTTAGACTCACAAAACAAAGGGCAGTACATTATTGTCAACGTAGACAGTACAAACTTTAAGCACATGAAGTACATGTAAAGGACATAATATTATATTAAAAATAATAATAAATTGAACTTCTTGTTATTACCTTCGCGTCGATCGACGACTCAGCCGAGCTTGCTATATTGTTCTAGAAAAATAAACGACGACACAAAACAAGGCAATACAGTGCTGCAAAAATGGCAGAACAAACTAATCAACAGAGAAGTTCAGGTATTTGGTTTGTGAATTTCACATCCCACCGGAAAGTTTAACGTGGTGGGAAAGTTTAACGAACGGTAAATATAAAGCCTACAAGTACACATAAATAACCCGGGAAGTACAAAACTAACTTTCGAGAAATACACATAAATGTCGTATGAAGAAGGTTTGACCGAAAAAAACCCTACTTAGAAATCGTTCTTTGAGATTTTCGTTACCGGTTCTACCGATAAATTAATAGATGTGCATTCTCCGGCTGAACATTTCGAGTGGTCATACATCTAAAATGGACACTGTATGAGAAAGTTGTCATTGATTTACTGAACACTAATCGTGAAAATACCCATCGGCAGTACACACGCATAAACCAAAAAGTTCACGAATGTTTTTAGGGAAGTCCAGGTAGTTTGTTAGAGAATTTCACATACCACCAAGAGGTTTACACAAATGTAATTTGGTAAGTACAAAACTCACTTCCGAGAAGTACAAGGGGGTATAAACATGTTTTTCTGAATAATACTAGTAATTCAGCTACAAAGATTTTTTATTTTCATTTCATTTTTAGTAGATATTTCTTGACTTCATCTTTCCGGCGCAACAAGAATCACTCAATTTCGATATCGGATGATTTGCCAAATAATTTATCAAACAGGTAATTATGGGTTGACCAAACTTTTAACCGGTAAAAATATCCACTTAGAAATTGATTTTTGAGAATTTCGTTTTGCTGGTAAATTTAATAGATGCGTCTTTTCAGTCTGAGCATTTTGAGTGGTCATAGATCTAAAACCGACACCGTATGAGAAAGTTCTCGCTATTTTAGTAAACACTAATCACGAAAACCCAGTGGCAGTACACACGGATAAACCGAGAAGTTCAGATAAGTGTCGAGGGACGTGCAGGTGCTCTGTTTTTACGGGGCGGAAATCTATCGTACTAATCCCGTCGCTTTGAATTTGAGCTCCGAAACGGCTCAACCGCCGCTAAGAAAGCATTTTTGGTGTAATATGAGTCTAATCTCAATAACTAATGCACTTCACGACAAATCATAAAGCTGTACCGGAGAAATAGATTCACACTATACGGCAATCGATCTTGTTAGTCTCAGTAAGCAAACTGAGATGCAAACATAGAAATAGAATGACACTATAAACGACAATCAATCTTTTGAACATGTGCACTCCTCTACACTATGTGTTTGATTTTCTCCTCTTTTTTCAAGAGCATAGGTTTTCTGAATTGATCCGTGCTGCCGAGAAGTAAAGCAGAAAATAAAGACAGAAATAGAGAACCGAGCATGCTGTCCGTTTGCCGCTTATTGATTTGTACTACTTCTTTACAAATATTCTGATGCTTCTCCATGGGTTGCAAGTGTACTGCTTTTAATTAACAAGTATAAAACATAAATTTATGTATATTAAATCGAATAGAAATCTAGAACAGCTAGGAGAAAGAGCAACGGCCGCTTGCAATACATCGCAGCGGCAGTTTGCAGGAGAGACAGGGAGCAGCCGCAGCAGAATCTGTGCACCTTTTTCTGAAGTTGTAGGAAAACACCACGAACAACATGTGCATCGATTGAGTTGAAGATTACTGCCTGAGTTGAAGACTACTGCCCGCCCGCTGGACAGGAACGAGCGACGGTCGGCCGTCCGGCTGGACTGGAACGAGCGACGGTTGGCCGTGCGGCGCTCCTGCTGTTGAGCTTGAGCAACCAGACGCTGGTAGCCATACCGGCGGCTGCGGACCTCAGAGGTGAGAGGTGACACATGGGTGCGGGATGGTGGTGCGATTTCTGAATCGGGGTGGCTGCAGATCAACTCGCGAAGCCCATGACCAGCAGAGAGAGAGACCAAGACGGCAGCAGCGGGCACAATGGCGGCGGCGAGGAGGTCCGGGCCGGGGGCGGCCGTGGGGAACGACTGCAACGACGAAGAGGTCCGGGCCGGGGGCAACGGCGCACGGCGGCGAGGACGAGGAGGTCCAGGCCATGGGCGGCCGCGGAGCACGTCGCTGGGGAGTGGGGACGAAGAGGTTCCGGCCGGGGGCGAGGAAGAAGAGGTCCGGGTCAGGGGCTGATGCGGGGCACAACGGCGGCGACGAGCAGATTCGGGCTGGTGGCGCGGCCGTGGAGCACAACGGCGGTCCGACAGCGGCGAGTGGCCTGTAATTTGTAAATGATTTAAGACACATCAGTCGAGGCTAATTTTTTTTAAATAATACACGAAAATTAATTAATTCTGGAATTATTACGCAAATTTTATTTTTTTCAAAAATAGAATCCAGTCGGCGTCGCCGAAGCCGACTGCCACCAGTCGTCGTTAGCGAGGACGAGTACATGCTACTCGTCGTTGGCGAAGACGAGTACCTGGGCTTGTCGTTTATGGCGAAGCCGACAAGGGGCCATGCATGGGTCACGTCGCCGCTCACGTCGCCACGGTCACGTCGCACCGACGGAGGAGACCAGTCGTCCTCGCCCACGCCGATTAGAGGCCTGTCGGCTTTGGCGATGCCGACAAGGCCACAGAGCTCGCACGCACCCTTTTTTTCTCTTTCCTTCTCTTCTCTTTCCTTCGCTTCCTCTCTGGCTAGCACCTCTCTGCACTCACTCATGCGAGTTCTTGCTTTCCTCTCTGCACTCTCCACACAAACCAAATTAAACCAGCCATTTAGACCAATAATCTTCACGTTTGCCACCATTAATCGGTGCTAGAAGGTTGAGGGAGGCTAGGGCAACTCCGATCTCCTGATGGGATAGCTCGTGGTGGTGATGGTTGGCGGGTGGTGGTGGTGGTGATGGTTGGCGGTGGTGGTGGTGGTGATGGTGGTGGTGGTGCTGGAGGGCTGCGTGGTGGTGCTGGAGGGCTGCATTGTGGTGGTGCTGCTCGTGTTGGTGCACCGGTGATTCGAGACCGCCGGACGCCGTCGCCTCTCACGCTTCTAGGTATAATTCGATTTATCAAAATTCTAGGGTATGAACTTGTGTTGTTGAAAAATAGTTTGTGACGGTAGTAAAAATTGTAGCTATATTTGTAGGTTAATTTGAAAAAATGTAGCTATATTTTTTAGGACTTTATTTATGCGGAGTAATATTAACGATGGTAAAATAGTTTGTGACGGTAGTAATAATTGTAGCTATATTTGTAGGTTAATTTGAAAAAATGTAGCTTTTTTTTAGGAGTTTATTTATGCGGAGTAATATTAACGATGGTCAATATTTATTTATGTCAGCGGAGATGTCTGATTTAGTGAAGATCAGGTTTTTCTATGGTCCTGGTAGAGTCCAAATGTGTGATACGGGAGCTGATCTGAGTGAGTTTCAGTATATAGATGTCGACCTGCCAGCTGCTGAAACATGGTCTGTAAGTCAGGTAAAAGATTGGGTGGCGGGAAGTTTAGGGCTTGATAGTCAGACACAGACCGTCAGTGTTCATGCTTGGTGGAGTCATTCAAGGACAAATATTTACTTCGTTTTGAAACCACTAGAGTGTGATACTGATTGGGTGCGATGGTTAAAAGGCTGCGCAAAAAGGAATTGCTGTCCTTGTGCCCTAGTTCTTCCCGCCCTGAACGAGGTCACTGCCCCTGACGACGAGTTTAGTGCCCATGAAGGTGAGGGTGCTTATGATCCTGGACATGGAAGTGAAGAGATGGACATGTCTATGTCACATTATGGGTCTGATTTTGGTGGTGGTGGTAACGAGTCGGGGCAGAGCAGTCAAGTACATGGAGGGGACACTGAGGTATATGACAGTGCGGAGGCGGATGGCGACGAGGTAGACGGGCACATGCAGAACGAGATGGAAGATGAAGATGCAGATGGCTATAGTGCTGAAGGCGATGATTCCGATGAGTCAGACGGGGAAGAGAACGAAGATGAGGTACCTAATCCTGCAGCATGGAATCAGGACCACTCTTCGGCGATGACTATAAACGATGGTCATGATTCGGCATGGCAATATCATGAGAACAACATTGCGAAGGGTGCTTTGTATACTGACAAGCAAGCTTTGAGGGATGCAGTCGTTAAATGGGCATTGTCCACCCACAGGGTTATGAGAACTACCGTGTCAAGTCAAAAATATTTGACAATGGAATGCGAGACAATAACTTGTCCCGGCAGGGTGCATGGACATCTCCCAAAGAATGGCTATAGTTGGAGGATAAGTGACTTCGTACCTCACTCCTGTCGAATTGAAAATATCCCTGCAGAGCACCGTAATCTTTCTTCCACGCTTATAGCTCGGTTGCTGTACAGGGAGATAGTGTCCTGCGCATCGATGGAAGTGAGTGCCCTCCAGACAAAAGTGGCTGCCACATTTAAGTACGAAATATCATATGGCAAGGCTTGGAGGGCTAAGCATACGGCGCTTGAGAACAGATTTGGTTCATATTTGGACGCATATGACTCTGTTATCCGGCTGCTGCATACTCTGCAGTACCGGAATCCAGGCACCTATGTAGATATCCAAGATTTGTTCAGGCCAGAGTTCCCAACTGTGAGGGTGCTGCATCGAGTGTTTTTCTCATTCGGCGTATGCATCGAGGCTTTCAGACATTGCCGTCCGGTGATATGTGTAGATGGCACCTTTCTCACAGGCAAGTATAGGGGACAGATCCTGACTGCAATTGGTCAAGACGGTAACAATATGGTTGTGCCCCTCGCATTTGCTTTTGTGGAGAGCGAGAACATTGACAGTTGGACTTGGTTCTTCAGGCAACTGAAAATAGCAGTTGTGAAGGATAAGCCGAACGTGTGCATCCTTCATGACAGGCATGCAGGTATACTCAACGCGATAAAGACACTCACCAATCCTGTGCCTGAGGAACAGACTCCATGGCAGGACATGCAGAGCCGTTGGTGCATGCGCCATCTAGGTGCCAACTTTTCTCGCAGTTTAGAAATAAGGACCTGATGAACCTATTCAAGAAACTCTGCAAGCAGAACCAAGAATGGAAGTACACGAAGATACGTGAAAGACTTGATTTGTGCACGCAGAGACATGTTCGGGACAGGAAGAGGGCACGAGCAGCAGCTGTTCTTGCACATGCAGAAGCTGTTGCTGCACAACTAGCTACCGGACCACCTGCCGAGGAGGACGAGCCTGTTGGTCTTTGCGACCTACCCGGATTTGACCCGCCAGGAACTAGGAGAAGAGGTGGGAGGACAATTAAAACTTTTCAGCAGTGGATAGAGCATGAACCTTTAGAGAGGTGGTCTTTGTTGCACGACACACATGGAGCAAGATACGGTGTCATGACAACGAACCTGGCTGAAACATACAACTTTGTCCTCAGAGGAAACCGTGCCTTGCCACTAACAGCCATCGTGGAGGGTATTTTCTATGGCACATTGAAATATTTCAGAGATAGACGTGAAAGAGCTGAGAAGCATAATGTGGACAACCCGACCTCGCCTTATTGTGAGAAGGTTACGAAGTACATGAATGAGAAGCTGGCAAAATGTTGCTCCCACAGTGTAACTGCCGTTGGGAATCAAGAAAGGAGATTTGAGGTCCGCTTAGCCCACAACAAGTTCGGATGTGCAAACGAGGTGAGGACGCATGAGGTGAAGATTGGTAATGAGGTTTGGCCAACTTGCGAGTGCACCTGCAACAAACCAAAATTGCTTCACCTTCCTTGCTCCCATGTCCTCGCTGCCTGCAGCAGTTACGGTTGAACGCAATCTCCTTCGTGTCTCCATATTATATGAAAGAGGCAGTTATCAATACTTGGACAGGTGAGATGATGGGATTTCGATCAATGGGTAACTTCAACACTGTAACCCCTGGTGAGAGGGTGTACATTCCAGCTCCTGAGCTATTGCGTGATGGGGTAGGCAGACGGCAGTGTCGTCGCATCAGGAATGATATGGATGAATCGAAGCCGGAGGCCCCAGGGTGCAATGCCTTCAATGCAACCAATTTGGCCATAGGGACCCTGATTGTCCCACTTTTCCTGGAGAGAGACCTCCCGTGCGTGCGCGGGGTAACGGGCGTGGGCGAGGACGAAGAGCGAGAGGAAGAAACTAGGTGGCACTATGTTCGAATTTGTATTAAGTGTGGAACTATGTTCGAATTTGTATTAAGTGTGGAACTATGTTCGAATTTGTATTAAGTGTGGAACTATGTTTGAATTTGTATTAAGTGTGGAACTATGTTTGAATTTGTATTAAGTGTGGAACTATGTTTGAATTTGTATTAAGTGTGGAACTATGTTTGAATTTGTATTAAGTGTGGAACTATGTTTGAATTTGTATTAAATGTGTCACATTGTTTGAATTTGTATTAAATGTGATACTAACTCTGGGATTCTAATATGTGCAGTGATGGAGGGAATGTGGTTGCTTGATGCTACCATAGATCGTGGGCACCGTGCTAAGGCATTAGAGGGGAATCCAAGGAAACTTAAGCCCCTAATCACTCGCACGCCTAAGGAAAACTGGAGGATTCACCCGGCGTGGGTACAGAGGTATTGGTCGTATTTATTTATTTTATGGACGCATGTTTTCTATTGTTATGCTAGTGTGCTAAACTAGATTGTTATGTTCTTTTGGATACGCAGGTTGAAATGGGCCGGGCTCTTACCTTTCGCGCGTCTAGTAGAGGCCACTGAAACTCTACGCGTATGAATATGGACGCATCTTTACTCAGCTGCTTGGTGGACCGATGGAGGCCGGAGACCCACACGTTCCACTTTCGCTGGGGAGAGATGGCTCCTACTCTACAGGATGTATCATTCTTGCTAGGTTTACCTTTGGCGGGTCAGCCTGTTGGACCTTTGGAGAGGCCGGTGAATTGGCAGGACGATTTGATAGCCCGTTTCCAGGGTATTGGTCCACCTTTACAGTATGATTCTCACGGACCCAAGCTTGATTGGTTGGTTGCCTTTCAGGTTAGTTAATGTGTCTCATAATCTGTTATTTCTCATTTGTTGTTATACTAATATTTTTTTTACCATGAATATAGGTCCAGAAATTTCCAGGGTATCCAGATCATTTGACACCGATACAACTCAGTCGCGGCTTGGAGGCATACATCATGTGGCTTCTTGGTAAGGTGATGTTCACCGAGAACCATGTCGACACTATTACCGCGCGCTACCTCCCTTTCGCACGGGAGATCGCTGATGCTACTGAGCCAGCGCACATCAGACAGAGGAGTTGGGGTTCGGCTGTCTTAGCGGCTACGTACCGAGCTATGTGCAACGCTTGCATGCTGACTTCAGGTAAGTCAGCCATTCTCGGATGCCCTCTATTTCTGCAGCTGTGGTCGTGGGAGAGGTTCTCTATAGGACGGCCAGCCATATCTGAAGACCCTTTCCCATTGTGGGAGATCTTTGACGGTGACCACATCGACTTGCCTACTATTGCGACCGTGTATACACGCAACAAGGTACGTATCTTGTTATAATTTAATACATCGACAAACTTACTATTGCGACCGTGTATGAAAATAACTTGTGTTCTACGCAGAGACACTTTGCTACTGAGCAGACGAAGCAGTGCTACATTGCTTTTAACGAGCAATTTGATATGTACACTTCGGTGATCTGGGAGCCGTACACGGAGGAGCTCATTACGCGAAGATACCCCGGAGGTATTTCTGCTCTCTGCAGACGTGACCAAGCGTATTGGATGACAAAATCGAAGATCATCTTCGATGTCTTCGTGGAGGAGATGTCTCAACAGAGGGTTATGAGGCAATTTGGTCTTCGACAGTTGGTAGAGCCTCCACCAGCAGAGCGTCCCCTCCCAGATGCGCACCACAGGTATGTCGAACGTAGTTTTTGTCCTAAATTGTTCGCACTCAATCAATATTTACTGATAGAACACTCACCCAATTTTTAGGATCTCAAGGAAGGGGATTAGTCGGACCGCGGCAGAGTGGCTACGGAGGCTACAACCTTACGTTTCAGAGTGGGACACTGCGGCGACACGGCTTTGGGTCGAGCCTCTCGGGTTTGATATCACTCTATACAATACCTACTTGCAGAGGTACATGTCCGGAACACGGATACGTATCGTTCTGCACTCTGACCCGGAGGTTATACCTGCCCCTACTACGTGGGATACATACCCGATATATGACACTTCTGCGTCCAGACAGCACGCGGTAATATATTTTCACTAATTCATCTAACTGCTACATGCTTTGACGTATATATATTTAATACTTTTTATTTCTATTGTCAGGCCTATTTGACACAGGAGATTCAGAATGAGGCCGCTCAGTATGGACGTTCTCTTTCCACTGGCCCTCTTTTGGTACCACGGGAGCAGCCGATATCCTGGTTCAGGAGGCTGGAGGGGAAGCTACGGGACGTCTACGCGACACTCACGTGCACCCGCACAGAGGACGTTGTTCGCGACCCGGCAGGACAACGCCCCCCGCGCCCCCTGTCACGACGCCAGCAGCAACAGCGGCAGCAGCAGATGCATCAGGAGCAGCATCAGCACGAGGAGGAGGAGCAGCAGCACGACGACCAGCATCTCCTGCACCAGCACCACGAGCAGCAGCCGCATCACCGACATGAGCCGCGTCCACGTATGTCACCACAGCCCAGGCCACCTCCTCCTGACCAGGCAGGAGGTTCGGCGTGGCAAGGTTACGGTCCCACTTCCAGTTACGAGTATCGGCCACAGTCTCCTCCTGAGTACCGAGGTCCCGCCCCGGATTACGGTACGTATATTGTTTTCATATTTCAATTGGGAGTGCGTATTTCTTATGTACTAATGATTCCATCTGTAGGAGCCTATGGCTATCACACGGCTACGTCCGGACACCAGGCGTCAGGATCTGGATCAGGGTGGGGGAGTGACCAGGAGGCTCGGGCTCACGCGGGGGAGGAAATCTCCAACTGGATGAACATTTTCAACACTCCAGAATTCCCCACGCAGCCGCACATTCAGCAGACTCCTCCACCATACCCCACACAGGGTACACAGGATGACGACGACTTGACAGTGCCTCGTCAAACCCGGGCACCAAACAGGTACGGGAGGACGCCGCCCGTCCAGCCCCCTCCTCGTGATCCTCGGCCACGCAGGCGTCAGTGATATCTTCGGGACATGTTCATATTTATATGTGAGACATATTCATATTTATGTTTGTATGAGACATATTATCTATGTATGAGACATATTATTATCTATGTACGAGACATATCAGAGGAAAATAAGTTGTACGAGACATATTATTAAACAAACATTGCAACTTACACAGACAGCAAGAAAAGTGGTAGTACCGACAACACAACATAAATTGAAAAAGAAAAGTCATCTACCATCGACACAGCCTCCCGCGTCACTCTTCCCCTTCGACGATGCTGCACCCTTGCCCTTCGACGACGCCGCACCCTTGCCCTTCGACGATGCTTCAGCCTTGCGTTTCGACGACGCTGCACCCTTGCCCTTCGACGCCGCCGCCGCTGCTGCTCTCTTGCTCGCTTCAGTGGGCATGAAGATATCATCTTCGTCCTCGCTCTCCTCGACCCATAACATCGGATGATGAAAAGCATCCAACATATATGCTTCAGTGGGATATGTTAGCTTCTTCTTCTGCCACCTAGCATGCAGCCTCACGAGTTCCTTTTCTATTTCCTTGTAATTCCTCCATGGCCACCCATGCCTAGCTAGCTTCGCTGATAGCTCACGAAGATGAGGTGGATGACTAACAATATCTTCGAATGGGATCTCCTTATTGTCTACCTTGAACTCGGCCGTAAACTTCAAAAGGAGTGCCGACATTCCTGCCGGGAAACTACCATCTGAATTGTATCTCGACATGTTCGAGTGAGTGGACTATGCTTACCAACTCGACATCTCCTCCCGGGTTTTATAGGACGAGCACATACCAATTGGCGGGAGAAATAGGCGGGAGCAAGGCTGGCGGGAAAATACAAGGCGGGAGCAAGTTTGGCGGGAAAATACAAGGCGGGAGCAAGTTTGGCGGGAAAATACAAGGCGGGAGCAAGTTTGGCGGGAAAATTAGGCACGGCAGAAAAATGGCGGGAGAAAAAAGGCGGGAACAAAATGGCGCGAGAACTATGGCGGGAGAAATATGGCGGGAGAGGAAGGGCGGAATAAAAGCCGGGAGCGCGAAACAAATTTGGATCAGCCAGGAGTTGCATGCACGGCGGAATAAAAGCTGGCAGCGTCGGCGAGCTAATCATCGTCGGCAAAGACGACTACGAGCTTATCGGCGTCGCCAACACCGAGTACGAGCAAGGTCGTACTGCGTACAACTGCATGCATGCATGGAGGGCCCTGTCGGTGTCGGCAACGACGACAAGAGCTAATCGGTTTCGGCGAAGCCGAGTAGCCCTTGCCGGCTTCGGCAACGCCGACTGGATTCTATTTTTGAAAAAAATAAAATTTGCGTAATATTTCCAGAATTAATTAATTTTCGTGTATTATTTAAAAAAATTAGCTCAGTCGAGCCCGTAATCACCCATTAAATAAAATGAGAAACATAACCTGTACTTCTGAATCAAGCGAGCAGTACAGGTAGAACAGTCAGGAAGTACAACTTTGGTTGTAGATCCTTAATCTACAACCGGCTGTAGAATAGCTAGCATATATATATATATGTATATATATATATATATATATATATATATATATATATATATATTTGTGTCATATATGAAATTTGTCGAAAGAACAAGGATAACCGAGAAGCTGTCAAGCATCAACAAACTACAGGCTCTAGGTCTTATCCTTCCCATTTCCACCAAATTGTAAGTATTTAGCTAAGTCATGGTTGTCCCATGTCGAATAGAGTATGACTTCATATACGGAATACTAATTATTTCACACATTTTGTAGAAAAAAGACAAGTACAACAATGAGGACCCTAGTCCAATTGACTTTTTCAGAGAGACCCACACCAAAAGAAAGACTGGATGTATGAGCACGGCTGCACATAACGCTTATGTGAGGTTTCTTTCTCTGTTCATGATGACTTGAATAACTATTGTTGTTGCCTGATTGTTCTGCTGTTGGCTGCTTGCTATACTTCTGCTGTGATGCTGGCTTTTATTGCTGTATTGCTTCTGGTGTTATCTACTTGCTATGTTGCTGGTATGGTGCTACTTGTTCTGCTATTGGTTGCTGCTAGCTAATCTTCGGATCAAATGTCTCCATCATCTGTCATGCAAGTTTCTGATTAGTTTGTTTTCCATCCGTTTTTGGGAGTATGAAACCGTGCACAACACATGATTGCTTCTTTATATGAAAGTCATTTGCTTACTTTTCTCACTCTTTCTAATTACCCATTCAATCTACCATCGTCTTAGTATTCTTACCACTAGTTCTCTGAATTAATAATGAACTAGTACAATCTGCAGGATATAGTTAATTAGATGACATGTTTTTATATATTTTTGAGTTAGATTATATAGATAATGTACCAGCATAGTTTCCATGATATGGCAATCCTTACTAGTTACTACCATGAGTTTATAGTTGTGTACTGAATTATTTTTTAAGTAGAATACATTCTAAATAAATTGATATCAAGGGCCCATTTTTATTGTCTCGCCCCGGGGCCTCGAATACGTGTGGACCGGCCCTAGTTGTTTCGAGAGCGAAGACTATCGAATTTAGGTTAATCTGGATAACTCGGAATTATATGAACCGGCCCTGGTTGTGCAGAGATGATCAAAGCCTTCTCGTGAACACAGCTGCCTTCAAATTTGCCGGACAGCGGAGAAATTTGTAGCACACCGCCTTCAGCCAGTTGAAGTGGTGCTACTCGCCGAGCGTCAGAATGGCTGTCACTGTGCGAGTTATTAGCATAGAACCACCACATTAGTCGTTAATGTTCGGAAAACCACCACTTTACGTTTGAATCGCACAAAACCGGCGGTATAGACGAGATTTTTTGCAATTCGCACTAAAACTCAAATGATCACGAATTGACGCTGAATGTGACAGTGGGACCCACCGGTCAGAGTCTACGTGGCATCACATGTTGACTTTTGCTGAGGTGGCACCATGGGCCCACATGTCAGACACTAAAAAATAAAAATATCTCCAAAAAAATTAAAAAATCCTCTTCTTTCTTTTTCTTTCTTCTTTCCTCTCTTCAGCCGCCGCCGTGCAGAGAAGACCACGACGGTGCCCTCCGCCCTCCCTCAGCCGTGCGTACAGCACGCGGAGCCTGGCGCGGCCTCCCGCGCCGCTGCGGCGGCTCCTTTGGCGGCACCAACTCCGGGCGCGGCCGGGGATCTCACGTCGCCATGGTTCCCTGTCGTCGATCTCCGTCCGCGCCATGGCCGCCCTGCCTTCGATCTTGAAGACTGCCGCGGCGCCGAGCGGCGCCGCCTGCAGGCGCCCCTCCCCCACATTGCCGACGACCTCCGCCTTCAGGGCCGCCCTTTTCGGGTGGCGAGTGCGCCCTTGTCGTGGCGGAGCGCGTCGTAGTCGGAGCACAGCGCGTCGTGGCGCGTGGAGGGCGTTGAACTCGCGCTCCAGCTGCTTGGTCTTCCACCGGGCGCGGCAGTTCTGGAACCATACGCCGACCTGCCGTGAGCCTCCTCGGGTGGCGGCGGATCCCTTACAACATGGCGTCCGAGGCTCGAAGCGGCGCGGGGCGTGGCGGCCGGGGTGGGGCGGGCGGCGGTGATACATGCGTTTTATATCATCATTTATGCAACCTTTAGTAGCATATTAGAATGTTATATGCACTGATATATCATTGTGTTTACATGTTTTAGATGATTTAGGGAACTTTCATGCAAAGTCCCTATTTTTGGTATTAAATTTATGGGAGGCACAAAACCCCTTTTCTTGTTTTTATTGTTTCAGGAGTTTCAGGAACCCAAATAATAAAAGGAAAAATACCACGGAGGTTTTTCATCGGAAGGAAGGCAATGGAAAGAAGACCGAAGAGAGGAGAGCCACGAGGGCCAATAGAGGGGGGCCCACGCGGCCAATGAACCTGGCCGCATGGGGCCCACCAAATCAGCCTCGGCACCTCCTCGCCTGGGGCTTTTTACAACGCCTTCGTCTCGCCCGAAAAGACGCCCTAATTTTCCCAAACCATCCGAGGCCGCGGCGGCGAAACTCCTGATTCCCTCCGAGGGGGATCAGATCCTGCTGCTCCGGAGCTCCGGAGAAGGGGGAAATCATCGTCATCGTCATCACCTCTCCTCCTTGGCGTGGGAGGAGGCCTCTACATCATCACCCCCATCAAGACCAGCACCATCTCCATCATCATCACCGTGATCCACTCCGTTCCCCTCAGTTTGAGAGTTGCTATACCCTAGATACTTGTCTTGTGCTACTATTCATGTTTGTGATTGAGTACTTGTCATTATTTGGTGGTGAAGTTATATTTCAGATTGTGTTGTACCACTTATGCCACTGATTATGATCATGTTTGCACGTTGTGAGTAGTTCCCGTATGTTCCTGAGGGCATAGGATGAATTGGCAATGATTTATATATGACATGTGTTGGTATTTTGTCAAGAGTTTATCTTTTATGTGATTCTATGATGGTGTTGTGCGAACGTCGACTGCACAACACTTCACCTTATGGGCTCATAGGAGAACACCGTAGTATAATGAATTGAGGAGACTTGGGAGGACACGTAAACCTGAGACCGAGTCATGAAGTTATATTATGAGGGTATTAGTATCGGGGACCTTAGAGTGTAATGCTATGGTGGGACTTTATGTCTTAATAATTCTTGTGCAGTCATTTACTTGGCCACATGATCCATCATAAGGGGTTGTAGTTTATTTATTTAGCTATACCTAATTATGGCTCCGTCCAAAGAAGATTAAAACTTGACAAGATATTCAACGTGTTGTTTAATAAATCTCTATGCCTAGCATATCCATGCCGCCCTCGGGAACGTTTTCCACATATAAGTTACACATCACTTGAGCTTGTCCTCTTGCACATAAGAGGATTGGGCTTTCTCTCTTTGAGAGCTTTCACTTGCTACTGTTACTTGCTGCATTGCAATATACAACCAAAATACCAAAAACACTTGCATCTTTTATTGTTTTATTTATCAATCTTACTAACCAATACCTTCAGCTCCTCGTGGGTTCGACAACCTTTTCTAATTGAAAGGTACTACAATTGATCTCCTGCACTTGGGAGTCATCAAGATACTTTTCTGGCGCCGTTGCCGGGGAGCGTAGCGCTATTGGTAAGAAGTTTGGTAAGGAAACTTGAAAGCTGTTTTATTTGTTTTATCTCATTGTTACTATGGCATTTATGAATCGTGCCTCGCTGCATCTTGCTCTATATGAAAGTGCTTATGCCACTACTGCAAAGTGGTTGAAACTACTGTGCCTGAGATACCTAAAGTGGGATATAAAATTCCCATGGTCATGTTAAAAGAGTTATGAAAAATCCATTTACAGGGATGGAACTAAGTCTGCACGTGAACACATGGAGTAATTGAAGACATATGTGGTTTATTTAGACTTCCTGGTATTTCTGAGGATCAGGTAAAAAGGAAGTTATATATTTGTCTTTATCTGGTAATGCTCGTGATTGGTACAGGTCTCTGGATGAAGAGGTATTGAATGGAATATCTTGAGGAAGGTTTTCTTTCTTAAATATTTTACTCCTAAAGAAGCTTATGAGAACCGCTGCTATATATTCAATTTCTGGCCACATCTGGGAGAGAGTATTACTCAAGCTTGGGGGAGGTTAAAGGAACTCCTTCGCAAGAATCCTTGTCATGATCTTACAAGGAAACTTATATTGATAAACTTTTATGTGAGGCTACCTATGAAGCACAAGGAATTCTGGATAATTCATCTGGTGGAAGTTTTACTAATACTGAAGAAGAAGCATGGAATTTATTGGAGACTATTTCTGAAAATACTAGACATTGGGATCTTGATAAAGGTAATGAGCCTATTTTGATTATGGATATTCATGTGTAGAGAATTCTCTACTTCTATTTGTTTAAAAATCTGAGTGATACTTTTCTTGATCCTTATGTTATAATTGAAATAGCTAAATTTTGCTGAGCATATCTGTGTTCCAAAAGTGGATTTGAAGTTTATGTTGAACCTGTTAAACAATCTATTGTTGTTCCTAAAGTTATTAAACAGGTTGAACCAGTCATCTGTGACAATTGAGGAGTATGTTGAACCACCTCCTATCCAAACCAAGTTAAGGAGAATTTACTTATTGCTGTTACTAACAAGAGTAAAAAAGATGTTCTCAGCCTTATGAACAGGTGGAAGTCAACACTCAAATTTCTGTTATCAAGCAACTAAATGAAGAAGACCCTGTTGATGTTTATCTATGTGAAGATGCTACTAAAGTCATCAAAGGTAATTCGGCCAAGTTGGGAAACCTGTTATATCATGCTCTATTGGGACTTCAAGTTATCATGGTCTATGTGATATTGGAGCAAGTATTAGTGTCATTCCATATTCTCTTTATCTTGAAATCAAGCCTGATATTGATCCTATTGTTATGGAAGAGACAGGTATGACAATTCAACTTGCTAATAAAGATTATATTAGTCCATTTGGAATTGTTAGAGATGTTGAAGTATTGGTTGGCAAAATAAAATATCCTGCTGATTTTATTGTGCTTGGTTGTCCTCAAGATTCATTTTGTCCTATCATTTTTGGTAGACCTTTCTTACATACTGTTGGTGCTGAAATTAATTTGCCTAAAGAGAAAGTGTTTATTAAATGTGCTGGTGAGAAACTTGAATTCAACTTTTCCAAATTTGCTGATAAACATGTTGAAAGAGCCAATTTCTGAAGATTTAATTGAAACTCTTGCTTCAACAGATGTTGTAGAACGTTATATGCTTAATCAAGATGAACCATTTAATGATGAGGAAAAAAGGCTTTGGAACAAATATTATGGCAACAACCACCACAATTACAATTGCATATCCCACCTGATAATTTAGGAGTGCTACCACCACCTAAAGGGGATCCTAGTTTTGAATTAAACCTTTGCCTGCAAATCTGAAATATGCATATTTGGATGAGAAGAGCATATATCCTGTCATTATTAGTGCTAACCTTTCAGCTGAAGAAGAAGAGAAATTACTTGATGTGCTAAAAGCTCACCGACCAGCCATTGGATACTCTCTTGATGATCTTAAAGGTATAAGCCCAGCTCTATGTATGCATAAAATTAATTGGAGGAGATGCAAAACCTGTTGTTGATTATCAACGCCGTCTCCATCCAAAAATGAAAGAAGTGGTAAGAAAGAGGTAATAAGACTTATTGAAGCTGGTATCATTTATCCTATAGCTGATAGTAAGTGGGTTAGTCCTGTTCATTGTGTTCCTAAAAAGGGTGGAATGACTGTTGTTCCAAATGATGAGGATGAACTTGTGGCTCAACGTACTGTAGTTGGTTATAGGATGTGTATTGATTTCAGAAAATTAAAAAAGCAACTCAATAAAATGTTAGAAAGGTTATCTAAACACTCTCACTTTTGCTATCTAGATGGTTATTCAGGTTTCTCACAAATTCCTGTCCATAAGGATGATCAAGAAAAGACCACTTTTACTTGCCCATATGGTACATTTGCTTATAGGAGAATGCCATTCGGTTTATGTAATGCTCCTGCTACTTTTCAAAGATGCATGAATGCTATATTTGCTGATTATATTGAAAAGATAATGGAAGTTTTTATGGATGATTTTTCTGTGTATGGTACTTCCTTCGATAATTGCTTGTTCAACCTTAACAAAGTTTTGCAGCGTTGTGAAGACCAACACTTAGTTCTTAATTGGGAGAAGTGTCACTTCATGGTTACTGAAGGTATTGTTCTTGGGCATAAGATTTCTGGAAAGGAATAGAAGTTGATCCAGCAAAGATAGAAGCTATTGAAAAGCTACCATACCAAGGGACATCAAAGGTATAAGAAGTTTTCTTGGGCATGCAGGTTTTTACCGTAGGTTCATTAAAGATTTCTCCAAAATATCAAAACCTCTAACCAATCTTTTGCAAAAGGATGTTCCTTTCTCTTTTAATGATGATTGCATTGAGTCCTTTAATATTTTGAAGAATGCTTTAATAAGTGCCCTATTATTCAACCTCCTGATTGATGCTAGTGATTATGCAGTTGGGGCTGTTTTGGGCCAACGTGTTGATAAGAAACTGAATGTTATTATTATGCTAGTAGAACACTTGATGCTGCTCAAAGAATTATGCTACAACTGAAAAGAATTTTTAGCAGTGTATTTGCTTGTGACAAGTTTAGACCTTATATTACTGATTCAAAGTCACAATACATACTGATCATTCTGCTATTAAATACTTGATGAATAAGAAAGATGCTAAGCCTAGATTAATAAGATGGGTACTTTATTGCAAGAATTTGATTTACACATTGTTGATAGGAAAGGGGAAGATAATCAAGTAGCTGATCATCTCTCTAGATGGAAAATATACCTGATGATCCTATTCCTATTAATGATAGCTTTGTTAATGAACAACTTGCAATTGTTAATGTTTCTAGTGCTAAAGTTGCATCTCCTTGGTTTGCCAACTATGCAAATTTTATTGTTGGTAAAGTTTTACCTCCACACTTCACTTTCAACAAAGAAAGAAATTCTTTATGATCTTAGACATTATTTTTGGGATGATCCTTTCCTTTATAAGAAAAGTGTGGATGGTATTATTAGACGTTGTGTACCTGAGCATGAACAACAGGCTATTATAAGAGATTGTCATGACAGTCCCTATGGAGGGCATCATGCAGGAGATCGCACAGGAGCAAAGGTATTACAATCTGGTTTTATTGGCCTACTTTATTTAAGGATTGTGCTGAATATGTTAAATCTTGTGATAAATGTCAAAGAGTAGGAAATTGGTAGGAAAATGAAATGCCTATGAATTATTCATTGCCACTTGAACCATTTGATGTGTGGGGTTTTGACTTTATGGGACCTTTCCCAGAATCAAAGACAAAGCATACTCACATTTTGGTTGCAGTTGATATGTTACAAAGTGGGTGGAAGCAATTCCAACCAAAAGTGCAGATCATGCCACAGCAATGAATGCTCAAGGACATCATTTTCCCCAGGTTTGGTGTTCCTAGGTTTTTAATTACTGATGGTGGTTCTCATTTCTTGCATGGTGTTCTTAGAAAAACTTTGGCAAAATATGATGTTAACCATAGAATTGCATCTCCTTATCATCCTCAAACAAGTGGACAAGTTGAATTAAGTAATAGGGAAATTAAACTCATTTTGGAAAAGACAGTGAATAAGTCTAGATCTGATTGGCCAACTAAAATTAATGATGCTTATGGGCTTATAGAACTGCTTTTAAAAATCCTATGGGAATGTCTCCTTATAAAATGGTTTATGGAAAAGCTTGTCATTTACCTGTTGAATTAGAACATAATGCTAGATGGGCTATTAAACAATTGAACTTTGATTTTAAACTGCGGAGAGAAGAGAATTCTTGATTTAAACCTACTAGATGAATGGAGAAATGAAGCTTATGAAAGTGCTAAATGTTTAAAGAAAAAGTTAAAATTTGGCATGACAAGAAAATTAAGAAAAAGGAATTCAAAGTAGGTGATCAAGTTTTTATACAACTCTCGTTTCAAGTTTTCTGCAGGAAGTTGCTTCAAAGTGGCAGGGACCATTAGTGATACAGGAGGTGTACCGTTCAGGAGCTATCCGTCTTCACGGTGACATGAAAGGTAAACCTCATGTAGTCAATGGACAACGCCTTAAACCTTATATTGCAGGAAAAGCTTTCCGGAATGGTGGAAGAGTTGAACCTACAAACACCGGAGGAGGTAATTGAGAGAAACCGTGCAGTTTCAGAAACCCTAAATCAATAGAAGGTAACTTACTGTTGGAAAGTTTCTCGGAATTGCATAATATTTTATGGAAGTCATTTTTTATGGAAATCAACGTATGGGACAAGAAAACTGAATGAAGCGGAGACCCGAGGAAGGAAAGAGGGGGTCCCACACGGCCAGGTATGGCCACGTGGGCTCACTCCTTTTGCCCTCGGAGTCCCTTTTCGCCTCGTTTTCGATCCCGACGCTTCGTCTTGTCCTAAAAACCCTCAATATATACCATCTCTGCCGATCTAATCTCGCACCGAGCATCCTCGAGCGATCTTCGTTTTTGATATTTCTGTCTGTCAGGTTTTAGCCATGTCTTGCTTCGGATCCAACCAAGGTGGGGAGAGCCCTCCCAAGGAAGGTGTTGTGAACCGCTACTTCAACTCCATGATGGAACCACCGAAGACCGTGTGCTTCAAGGAGGGGTGATGCTCGTGGAGGAGGTGAAGGCTCCCAAGACCACCGGTACAGTGGAAGAAAGGTTGGATGAATTGGAGGACAAGACCGTCAGGTATGGCACTGTGGTCTACCGCAGCCTTGATGCTCATCACTTCATGAACCTGGAGCTGGAGAAGAAGGTTGAAGAGTACAAGAAGAGGCTTGAAGATCTGGAAGATAGGTACAAGGACGTCATCGACAAGTGGAAGAAGTTCCAATGCTTCATGTGGGATGTGGAGAACCAGAACTGCGAATATGTAGAACGCTTCAAGAAGATTGCAGCAGCCGCCACCCTCAGGTATAATGATCCACCTACATCTTTCCGTGATGGAAGGCCTTTCCCATGGAAGATGGCCGAATGGGAGGAATAATATGACAAGGAGGAGGCTGCAGCAAAGAGAATCTGGAAGAACGTCAAGCTTGGGGGAGTTCCACCTAGTCTTTCTCTTTATCAGTCTATCATATCTATCTAGTTATGGTGTGTTTTGCTTTTATCGTTTAGTTATCAATATCTCTTAGGCGTGTGTAAGCTCATGGAGCATTATCATGTATCTCTATCTTATGGCACTAGTATAGAAAAGCCTATCAGTGGCGCACAAATTTTGAATTCCGTGGTGCATGGCCGGTGCGCCACAGAATTGTCGCCACTAAATTTTTTTTTCTGTGGCGCACTGGCTTGGTGCGCCACAGAAATAGCCAGGGTTTTTTGTGCCGCACTAGGTAACCATGCGCCACAGAATCTCGTTTTCGATTTAAAAAAAAAATACACCGCCGCCACTGCAGCCACCGTGGCCGCCGTGGTTTCCCTCCTCGTGGTCCACCCACGGCGAGCCCACAGCCCGGACGGCGTCGCGAGCACGGGAGGAGCGTGCGCCACCGTGGTCGAGATCTCCGCCGCTCTCATGCGCCGGTGCTGGCTCGCCTCCGATGATGAGCTGCCTGGTGACGGCCCTCACGGACGCCGCATCCCGCGGCTCCATCCTGTGCAGGGAAGTGCTAGAGGAAGTAAGAGGCAGAGCAGCAGGTCCTCTCTTGTGCAGAGGAGAGCGGATCTCTCTGAGGTGTGGGTGCGGCATGAGGGGTAGGTCGCCGGATCTTGGAGGCGAGCAGGATCACGACCTGATGCGGCGAGATGAGTGGGAGAGAGAGCTGCCTCTCTGATGCTCGGGGAAGGCCAGCGCGATGGAGAGCCCGGGCGCCATGGCGTCCCAGACGGGCAGCACGGGCGGCGCGCTAGGGAGTCCGCGCGCGTAGGCGGCGCATCGATCTGCTGGGCCTTGGCCTCCTGTAGCAACCGGCGACTCCATCCCCTGCATCGTGGCGCGGCCGGCGGCACACCCATCAGCGCAAGCACAAGTAGCGCAAGCACGGCCAGTCTCAGGCGGAGGCCGGCGGCGTGCGTGCTGTGCGTGCTTGACTTCTGTGCGCGCGTGAAGAAAGAGATAAGGCCAGGAAGAGAACGATGAATGAGTGGTGTGCGTGGAGGAGAGAGTAGAAAAAAAGATAGGAGAGGATAACGTGTGGTGGTGAATTAGGATAAGGAGAGAGAAAGAACATGCATGCGGTGGGCACAGTCCAAATTACCTGTGGCGCACGGGTCCGTGTGCGCCACAGAAAAGACCATTTCTGTGGCGCACGCGACTCAGAAAGCAGCATTTCTGTGGCGCACGGGACTAGGTGCGCCACAGAAATTGATTTTCTGTGGCGCATATTCAGGATGCGCCACAGAAAGCCATATTTTTGTGGCGCATCAGGATTTCGTGCGCCACAAAATTCTAAATTTCTGTGGCGCACCAATTAAGGGTGCGCCACAGAATGTCAACCTACCTATAAGCCTTTTCCCAGTAGTGTTTATTAATGAATATTAAAGTATGGTGTCATCCATGATTCTCTTGTTTGGAGATTTATGGGTAACACTCATGCAAATGAGCGTGGCATATTTAGACTTTCAATCACATCTTGCCTTGAAATTAATTAACTTGAATATGTTGGACAATTGTAGAATTATCTCATTATAAAATAAGTAAAAGTCAACATGACATAGGATTAATAATTTGAAGTTGAGATATATTCTTGTAGGATAAAAGGTTGAGAAGGGATAATGAAAAAGATATAAAACACTCTTGTTAGACTCTAGTATTTTTTGAGCAAATTATGATCATGGATATGTCAATACTTATGCTCTTGAATGTGTATGAAAATGAAGGCACCTGAAGTTTCAGTTAGCCATGGAAAGTGTAATATAAAGGGGGTATAGAGCATAGGAACGTGATTGATATATCCATGACTAAGTTTGCACTAGTTACTAGTGAAGAAAGGTTGAAAACAATTTTTATATCTATCTATCTTTTCATTTGTTTTCTTTGAACTTGTTATCCAATGAGAGCTTATCTTGTCTTTAAATTTCAGAGAAATATAAAAGATTATAATGCTTGCCATAGAGAGCAAAAGCATGTGAAAAATATATGATTCGATTGTCCAACATACAATGGTTATTTGCTTTCAAAATTAAGGGGTGATTGCTAGAGCTTCTACTTTTGTTGCCCTCATATGCATGAGTTTTGTTCATTAATCTTATCTTGCAAGTGATTATGATGATGATACAATGCTCGTATTTATTTTTCAATCATAAGTTCTTTGATGCATGTAATGATCTATGTCCTTATTTACTCGAGGACGAGTAAAGGTTTAAGCTTGGGGGAGTCGATACGTGCATTTTATATCATCATTTATGCAACCTTTAGTAGCATATTAGAATGTTATATGCACTGATATATCATTTTTTTTTACATGTTTTAGATGATTTAGAGAACTTTCATACAAAGTCCCTATTTTTGGTATTAAATTTATGGGAGGCAGAAAACCCCTTTTCTTGTTTTTATTGTTTCAGGAGTTTCAGGAACCCAAATAATAAAAGGAAAAATACCACGGAGATTTTTCATCGGAAGGAAGGCAATGGAAAGAAGACCGAAGAGAGGAGAGCCACGAGGGCCAAAAGAGGGGGGCCCACGCGGCCCATGTACCTGGCCGCATGGGGCCCACCAAAATCAGCCTCGGGCACCTCCTCGCCTGGGGCTTTTTAGCAACGCCTTCGTCTCGCCGAAAACCGACGCCCTAATTTCCCCGAAACCATCCGAGGCCGCGGCGGCGGCGAAACTCCTGATTCCCTCCGAGGGGGATCAGATCCTGCTGCTCCGGAGCTCCGGAGAAGGGGGAAATCATCATCATCGTCATCACCTCTCCTCCTTGGCGTGGGAAGAGGCCTCTACATCACCACCCCAACCAAGACCAGCACCATCTCCATCATCATCACCGTGATCCACTCCGTTCCCCTCATAGTTTGAGAGTTGCTATACCCTAGATACTTGTCTTGTGCTTCTATTCATGTCTGTGATTGAGTACTTGTCATTATTTGTGGGTGAAGTTATATTTTCAGATTGTGTTGTACCACTTATATATGCCACTGATTATGATCATGTTGACACGTTGTGAGTAGTTCCCATATGTTCCTGAGGGCATATGATGAATTGGCAATGATTTATATATAACATGTGTTGGTATTTTGTCAAGAGTTCATCTTTTATGTGATTCTATGATGGTGATGTGCGAACGTCGACTGCACAACACTTCACCTTTATGGGCTCATAGGAGAACACCGTAATATAATGAATTGAGGAAGACTTGGGAGGACAAGTAAAGCTGAGACCGAGTCATGAAATTATATTATGAGTTATTAGTATCGGGACCTTAGAGTGTAATGCTATGGTGGGACTTTATGTCTTAATAATTCTTGTGCATTCATTTACTTGGCCACATGATCCATCATAAGGGGTTGTAGTTTATTTATTTAGCTATACCGAATTATGGCTCCGTCCAAAAAAGATTAAAACTTGACAAGATATTCAACGTGTTGTTTAATAAATCTCTATGCCTAGCAATATCCATGCCACCCTCGGGAACATTTTCCACATAATAGCTACACATCACTTGAGCTTGTCCTCTTGTAACATAAGAGGATTGGGCTTTCTCTCTTTGGGAGATTTCACTTGCTACTGTTACTTGCTGCATTGGAATTATACAACCGAAAATATCTAAAACACTTGCATCTTTTATTGTTTTATTTATCAATCTTTCTAACCAATACCTTCAGCTCCTCATGGGTTCGACAACCTTTTCTAATTGAAAGGTCCTATAATTGATCTCCTGCACTTGGGAGTCATCAGGCGGCCAGGCTCGGAGCGGCGTGGCGCGTGGCGGCGGGGGTGGGGCGGCAACGCGCCCACGCTCGCGGCGGCCGGGGCAGTGCGCCGGCGGGAGGCTGCTCTTCTAGCCCACACTCCCTTTCAATTCTGGTATTTTTTATTGTCTGACATGTGGGCCCATGGTGCCACCTTAGCAAAAGTCAACATGTGCTGCCACGTAGACTCTGACCGGTGGGTCCCACTGTCAGATTCAACGTCAATTCGTGATCAATTGAGTTTTAGTGCGAATTGCGAAAAATCCCGTCTATACCGGCGTTTTTGTGCGATTTAAACGTAAAGTGGTGGTTTTCCGAACATTGACGACTAATGTGGTGGTTCTATACTAATAACTCTCACCGTTCCCACAATGATATGCTCGCCAAGATTTTTCTCACACATCGCCTTCAGCTGCCCAAGGTCGTACTTGTCCGCCGCCGCCGCACGAGCAGGTGCTGAAAAAGCACGCCGTTGTCTTCTGATTTCGGCTCAGGCAGGGAGTCTCCATAGATGAACCCGAGTAATGCCTTGAAAAGACACGCATCCATGTCATCTATATGTACAACTATCGTTGTGCTGCCCTCTTTGATCTTGACGAAGAGCAAGGCCTTGAAGACAGCAGACTGGGCAGCGAGCACGCAACGGTGAGCGGCAAACATCTCACCGTCGACTTGGAAGGTGACGTCCATGCCCTCCTCGACCAGGAGAAGGTCGGTGAAGTTTTGTTTCATTTCAAATGGGGGCAGCTCGATGGACACAGAAGTCAGAAGTCACGTCGTTCTCAACAACAACAACAACAACAACAACAACAACACACCGGACTATGAAACTATTGTTTCTCAAATGGTTGGACTTCAGTAGGGCATCCCTTTTCATGGACCTGTAATAGCCGTATACCGACAAGCCATTGAATTCGAAAACCATTCTGTTTGAATGGATACGTGCAAGCTCCTGCTTCTCGGCCTCATCTATGAAACTGAACTCAAACTGCACCTTTACCGTGTTGTGCCCTCTGTGCTCAAGAAAAAGTGAAACGCAACCGTCCCGCCAAAGCCATCAGGGTAGTAATGGATGCACCATGTATGCTCACCGACAGTGAACGGGTTTGACGTACGTTATGGGAAGACCGTGGACCAGCGGTATGGTGCGCGTGAGTGACATTGGACAACGAGCAAGTGGTACCGGGTGGGGCTCCAGCGCCGAAGGCTGGCGTGGTAGAACCCTCCAAGAGTTCGCCTTTGGCGATGACGGCGGATACACCAGAGAAGGTCATGATGAACTAATATGAAACCTCTTGGAGCTTCGTCACGGCTGGTTCACGCACCAAAACCTGTGGCCAAGGGGGCGTGTGGTGCCCTTTATTTTTTTCTATACGGTAATCCGAAATAAGGCTCGTGGCTGTACTCATATACACACACCCACTCTTGAACCAGAGTCCTAGCCTTCGGACATGATTTGAAACCGATACAAGTTTTAGAGTACTTGGGAATTTTAACAACCATTCATCCACTCTAATCGAACGGTGATAAAATAAGAACTACCGGAAACTACTAGATTAAAAGAACCTGAAACTACCTGAAACTACCAATAATGTTTTATTTTTAATCTAAAATAAAAGGTTATTTAGGTAAATTCATATCAGTGACCCCACAGTTAGTATTCTTCCCTTTCCTATCTCAATCTCTCCCCCCAAGATTGAGAACGGGCGTGGCCGGCGGACGGTGGCGGCATGGTGGGAGCAGCGTCGGCCGCGGCCTGGGGAGAGCTGCGACGGTGCTCAATCTGACGCCTCCGGACCTCTTCCGCTCCTCGGCAGTTGCGCGGGGACCTCTTCCTCGTCGGCATCTGGGAAGCAAACTCCCCTAGTCGGAAGATGCGCGCGAGCTCGTGGTCGCCATTGGCGGCGGCGCGGCGAGCTCTCCCACTTTGAAAGCAGCGCGTTGACACCCCCCCCCCCCCCCCCCCCCTCTCCAGTGGACACGGACCCAGCGACCTCAACGGATCACAAGCATCGGAGGACATCGGGCTTTCGTCCAGGGCTAAGGAATAAAATTTAGCTGTACCTTCAGGGATGATCTTGGTACCGGGGTCCGGGGCAGAGCTGCTCGGAATGCTTCCAGCTTTAGGAACTACTCCTAGCATTCATTCTCACACAAAAAATCACCACAAAGTTTCTATATTCTATCAGGATTTTGGATAAGTGTATCTGCACTGTTCAGAGACGTGCTCTTGTGTTTGTTCAGTTATCAAGAACATGTAGCAACAGACTAACAGGTAGTGTGCTAAAGTGAAATGATTTCTTCCATTAATGTGCTTTAGAGCGCACTATGTATCTCTACAGAATTTTGAATGCATATAGTGCTTGGTCTAGAATGTGTCTGTTCAAATGGTGCTTCAGTAACTTGGTAGTTCTAGTATACTGCTACTTGGTTTCTAACGTACAGTTCTGTTATCACATAAACATTGGTCGCTTAACAATTTCTCGATGTCAGACAAGCTGTTAAATTGGTGTTCTTGCTGAAGCAATATGTGCATAGGATTGAATGGTACATCATCTGAAGCAACAAAATTGATTCAGATCATTCCCCGCAAAAAAAAGAGGATTCAGATCATGTGCACATCAGTTATGTTACCTGCTGGCTGATGCAGACTGTGTGTGCATTCCCGACTTAAACCAGTTCTTCTCTTTGACCACTAGTTTCTTAAGAACGAAAATGATGTTTAATGGTTCTTTAATATGTTTTGAGTTTTCGTAATTTGGCCTAAGTGACATTTGCTTCATGTTTCCTTGTAAGAATTGATTGAAACATGTTAGCATTTTTTGTATCTATATTTGTGTCGTACGATTAATTTCCATTATTTGTACCGAATGACCGGATAATCCATTTATTTCTTCCGTTTTCATTACTATCCTCTGCAGCTACTTGTCGTTTCCCACTCATCTGTTTGATCTCAGTTTTGTAATAGCTAGAATATTGATTAGTTTAGAAAATGCGCATGATCAAGTCAGCTAGCGCCAGATGCAAATTAACGAGTACAGGTTCAAATAAAAAACTTTTCAGGAAATACACGAATCTGGTCAGGTTTAGATAAAAGTCTTTCAACTGATAGTACTCTAATGCATAGTATCAGTCCTAGTTGCCTTCAGTCTTCAGAAGGACCAGAACCTGGAGTACTCCAGCTCCCGCTAGCGCCAGATGCAAATTAGCGAGTACAGGTTCAGATAAAAATCTTTAATGTGGCTATGGTTTCTTCGAACGTTCACAATCCAGAAAATTTGTAACATCCTTCTTGAATAATATCAAATCGGAAATGCTTGATGTTTAAGCGTAAAATCAAATCAGTAGTGATCCTTCACACAAGTGTCAAAGCACAAGTGTCAATGATGAGACGCACTGTCTGAGCAGAGGCGAGGCACAAATGTTGTCCAGAAGTTCAGCACTTGTAAAGCATAGGGCATTCGGTTCAACATCAAGCCATCAGGCCGAGAGCATTTACAACAGCCGACTTCCATAACTTACATGGTTCCGTCCAAAATTCGCGGCTCAAAGTGGTTCCTTTCCCAGGGATTATAACGCTACTACCAGGTATAAATAGCTAACAAGCCAGGTTTCACAGAGGTACGATGTTTTAACACCACCATACGGACACAAAGTATCAAGCGCCTCTGAGGCACGGCATCGACATAGTAAAAGACCCGACACAACTTAACCTAAGTCAGCAAAGTTCTAGGACACTCTTTGCTTTAAACGACCATAAGGGATAACTATAGTTTGGTTAGGGAACCAACTCCGTCTACTCCATTTCGTCACCATCCGTGATGCTAGGTTGGATCTTGCAGGTAACATTTACCAGTTGGAGACCCCAACAGCCTTGGGAGGACTCCTGCTCCTACGGTCACTACCTCGCGAAGGGCCGCTGTAAAACCTGCAAATTGAATTAAGAGGATCATTAAATAGAGCCTTTGTGGAGTTTTATTTATAGATAAATAAAATATAGAACAAAACATGCATAAAGTTACTTTCCGATTCAAGTAAAAAATGGCATTAAATCAATTGTTCAATCAAAAATCAAGGTAGTCACCAAAGTGGTGACTGCCTCGTTACAAGCGCATCAAAAATCAGTGAGGGTCGAAGAATTTAAAAGTATACATAAGGCTCAAGATGATACACTCCTAGTCCAAGCCACCAGAGGAGCCACCAATGCAGTCTTCACTCTATTTTGATGGAGCAGGAGATCACTCTGAAATTTCACCCGCCAGCCACGTAGCGTGGTTCTTTCTTTGTTGAAGATCAGATCATTCCTCACCTTCCATATGTTCCAGGTGACACATGCCATCACCTCCATAAAGCAGGGACCAACAAAAGAGGACTTAGCAAGTAGAATCCGTTGGGAGCTCGGCAACAGAGGGTTCCATGATATATTAACCGCCATCCAGCACGAGACAGCAAATGGGCAGAAGTAGAAGAGGTGGTCTCTAGTTTCTCGTTCCTGGTTGTTACTATTATCTTGCTTATTACTACATGAATTTAAAGGACAAAGTATGCATGCCTACAGGTCAACTATAAAGTTGGTCACCATGTGTCCAGTGGGATGCATTTTTATGAGGCAGAACCATATCTTATTGGATACAGTACCTTCCATGAACTGTTCAACCAGATTTTCACCCAATCACCACAGATGATCTTAAGAGGCTAGAGAAAGATCACTTCAAATACTACAATTAGATATTTGCTTGTTTATTCATGAATTTAAAGGACACAAACCATGGAAACATGATAACTAGTTGGCATCCACGCATTCAGATTGAGAAAAGGGCATAAACTTCAATACATAGTTGGGATTATAGATAAGAAAGTCAGCACCTACTCAAAGGATATTTACTTGTCATGAGAAGTTGCAGGTGCATGCTTGCAGATTGAAAAAAATCTCACATATAGTGAGAATGCTAATATAGCAGGGGACAACAGTGGCCTGTGACGAGAAAATGTAAATGAAAATTCAACTATGCTTACAACATATCTCTTCCTTGACCATTTATATGATGGTGGATCAATCCCCAACCATATATGAAAACACTGGATTTTGCACAGAAAAAGCAGTAACATATAATTTTGTTGTCCTCCCATAAGCTAACAAATAGGATAACAAAGTATTGAATTGTAAAGCACATGAATTCGGAAGCATAGAAACCACGGAATCAAAGCATAATGTGTGCAAATATACAAATAGATTTAGCAATCTGTTTGTGTGAAGATATATTGTAGCCTCGAAATATGGAATTTGTATGAAGCGTTCTGTTCACGCACAGGTTGCACATACACACACGACACAAGCACAGTAAGAAAATGCAATTTGCATGATTGCATCCAATAAACCTGTCATAGTTCTAGACTCTAGCCTGGTACATAGCTGGAGAGTGGGTAATGCATTGTCACCATCAGATAAGAGAAGAGACGATTCCTCAGCTGTAGCAAGGTAATCAATCGGCCATGTTCGCTCTGTACCTGGAGATTGAAACTAGTGCTACGCTGGTTGACAATGGCTTTGTACCTGGGGAGAGTATGGACAGGGGATTCCCGATCGGCGACGGATCGGAGGCCTCCGACGAGGCTCTGCAGGTGCAAGGGTGGCGCACCCATCCACACCACCGCCTCCCTTGACGGCGACGGCGTAGTAGATGTCGAGCGCTGGCAGCGTCTCGACCAGCCCTCATCGCACGCCGCGCACCCGGCCGCGGCCGGCGGCTCGAACCGGAACCCCAGATCGATGCAGCCGCGAAGCTCGTCGAGGTCGTCGTCGCCTAGCAGATCCAATCCGCAGGGAGATGCCGGCGGCGCTGATCCACCTGGGCGACGGACAGAGGGCTGCTGCGGATCAAAGGTGGAAGCAAGATGAGAAACAGTTCGTGACAAATTACCATAATACCCCCAGTAAAAAATACTCAATTTACTGCTTAATGATTGGACGGCTGCAATAATTTAGGAGGGGAAGATTGAAATCAAACGGCTGAAATAATTTATGCTGGGAACTACCGGAAACTACCAGCGGTAGTTCTCCAAGCACCGTAAAAGAGCTCTTGAAACCGAACCTGGAAAGTCTCTTGGACTTCTAAACCGGCCTAGAGTGTAGTACTACCTCCATGTGCATACGTTGCAAACTAAATTAACTCAGCAAGCCAACCTGTGGTTGGATGGTTAGCACTTAGCAGGGTGGTTGTACTCTCAGCTATCAGAGTTCAAATCCCAGTTTTGACATCTATGTGTTGCATTTAGGCGGAATATTCTATCAGTGAGAGGCGACGTTCCCGTCGTTAGCGAGGTGCCCGTGGTGACTTCGTCAATCTCAAGACTCGATCCGTCGGCTCAATATTTTGAAGGTGCTCATAAGGGTGGGGTGTGCGTGCGTGTTTTCATAGGGGTGAGTGTATGCGTGTGAGTTATTGTTTTAAACACAACAAACTGCAAACATTTGGGCCCAGTTGTGAGTTATTGCGCGTGCCAAACATTTGGGGAACGTCATGCCGCGAGATTAGTGCCTTGTATCTTGAACTTTACTTTCTTATAATGTCCTCTCTTAATTAATATAATGGGGCAAATCTTTTGCCCAACGTTTCAAATAAACAGACTGCAAATAATCAGCCTAACCAGGATGTCCTGTCCCACACGGAAAATATATAGAGAACCACATATAATCATGTCAAAGAGAATAAAACAACCCATTCTATTCATGAAACATCATTGTCTGATCATTTGGAGAACTTTCTGCGTGATTAGTACCTTCATTTCAGATGGCGGCACCTCGATGGACAGAGAAGTCACGTCATTCTCAACAGCAATGACATCACACCGGACTGTGAAGCTGTTGTTTCTCAAATGGTTGGACTTCAGTAGGGCATCCCTTTTCATGAACCTGTGATAGCCATATTGTCAAGCCGTTCAATTGGAATACCATTCTGCTTGAACGGATACAGGCATGCTCCAGCTTCTCGGTCTCTCGGTGAAACTGAACTCAAATTGCACCTTCACCGTGTCCTGCCCTCTATGGTCAAGAAAAAGTGACACACAACCGTCCCGCCAAAAGCCATCGGGGAAGTACTGGATGCGCCATGGATGCCCTCCGATGGTGAAAGAATTTGACGGATATACCAGCGAAGGCCATAATGAACTAATCTGTGACTTGTAGGAGCTTGCCCATAGATTGCTCACACACGAAACACATGTCGTGCCCTCTATTTCTTTTGTCTACGTTACGAAATATAAGGCCTATGACCATACGCATACATAAGGATGGCAATTTTACCCGTGGGTACGGGTACCCGCAGGTACCGTACCCGCATGGATAGGGTATGGGTACAATTATATACCCATGGGTAGTACCCGTACCCTACCTGTTTAAGTCGTGGGTAGGGTAAGGGTATAACCTCGTACCCGTGGGTATACCCATATCATGCTCGTTTATGTACTTTACCCGTGGAGGTCTAACATTTATACGCGTGCGTTTGTGAATCTATATGAAGTTGTTATCGATCGTCAATTTAAGTTGACATAATTATCACGCACTTAAATATATGTTATTGAGCTGAGATAAATGTTTTTTAAAACAATTTACCGATGAATGTAAAATTATGAGTAACTTGTGTATTATTTGATCTACCATTTGGGTACCAAATGGGTATGGGTATCTGTCGGGTATGTGTACGAGTAAAGTTTCATACCCACGGGTACGAGTATGGGTAGAATTTTATACTCATTGACTATACGGGTATGGGTATGGTATTGGTCTACCCGGACCATACCCTACCCATTACCATCCTTAGAGCATCTCCAACAACTCATCTAAATTTGGTCATCTATATCTGCATATAGGAGATCATCTAAAAAGATTCCCTTTTAGATGCTCAGTTTTCCAGTAGAACATCTATATTTAGGACGTCTATATTCTCTCTCATATATTTTAGTATTATCTTACAACTATCATTCAACAGTTTTCTTTTCACCTACTCGAATCCAGCCAATGAGAGCGAGCAGTTTGGTTTGGGTGATCATCTATGCGTCCCCCAAATGTGGATGATGCATACATGACCAGGGAGGACATCTATCGATAGATGACCATATAGATGGGTTGCTGGAGAGCGTTTTTGGACCTCGGTCCTCTATATTTGGTTTAGATGTCCATGTAGACGAGCTGCTGGAGATGCTCTTACTCATACACACACCCACGCTTGCGCCAGAGTCCTAGTCGAACATGATTGTCATCCATACATGTAAAGACTCTTGGTCTTCTAAATCGGCCTAGAGTCTAGTACTACCTCCATGTGCATGCGTTGCAAACTAAACTAACTCAATCCTCAATCCGCATCGGACAAGTACTATTTTGACTAACGAACTATCTAGGATTCGGCATTTATAACATGGCCATTAATAGAAGCAAAGACTGCCCCAAGTCGGCGACGACCCACACACATCAATAGTTAAACTACGGATTATTTCCAACACAACAAACTGCAAGAATTTGAGCCCAGTTGTGGGTTATTGCGGGTGCCAAACATTTGGTTAACTTCATGCCGCGAGAGTAATACCTAGTATCTTGTACTTTACTTTCTTGTGATGTCCTATCTTAATTAATGTGGCGAAGCTTTTGCGCCACATTTCAAATAAAAATAAATAGACCGTAAGTGATCAACCTAACAAGGATGTCCTATCCCACACAGAAAATACATAGAGAACCACATATAAGGATATAATTATGTCAAAGAGAAAAACACACCCCATTCCATTCATGAAACATCATTGTGCCTTGTGCGATCGTTGTCAAATATTAAGTTGCATTTAACGTTGCAACCATGCCAGTTCTCAATCGACTGAAATTGTGTAGTTGCATCGCCGATTCACGGAAGATAACAAAATAGTCTTACAGAGAGTCATGGCATGTATAATTGCGTTATGAACTACTTAGGCGCCTGCATGCATGATGGACATCATCAAATCCTTCATGACCGGGGGGCAACTCCTGCAGAGATGGTCAAAGCCCTCTGTCCCCAAAACCGCCTTCATGTTCGCCGGACAGTGGAGGAACTCGTAGCAGGCTTCCTTCAGGCTGTGGCACTGATGCTGTTCGGCCAGCGCTAGGATGGCCGTTGCCGTGCTCACGCTGATGTCCTCACACAGCTTGTTCTCGCATATCGCCTTCAGTCGCACTAGGCCGTACATGTCCGATGCCACGAGCAGCCGAGCAGGTGCATGAAAAGCAGACCATCGTCCTCGACCGGCGCTGGCATGCAGTCGCCGTAGATGAACCCTAACATCGCCTTGAAGACAGTCGCGTTCATGTCGTCTATCTGCACCACGGTGGAAGCGCTGCCCTCCTTCATGGGGCCGAAGAGCAACGCCTTGAAGACGGCAGACCGGGCGGCTAACACGCTGCGGTGGGCTGCTATGGTCTCGCCGCCGACCTGGAAGACAACATCTGTGCCCTCGCCGGCCAGGAGAAGGTCTGTGAAGTTCTGATTCATCTCGGACGGCGGCACCTCGATGAAGTGAGAATTCACGCCCTCTGGAACGACCGTGAGACATCACAACGGATGGTAAAACTGTCGTCCCTGAAATGCACGGACTTCTCAAGAGCCTCCCTTGCAACGAATCTGTTGTAGCCGTCTGCCACCACGAAGCCACGAAACACGCGTTTTCTTCCGCTTGCACGGATACGTGGTTGCTCCTGCTTCTCGGTCTCGTCCACGAAACTGAACTCGAACTGTGCCTTCACGGGCTTTACCGGGACGTCCTTGAGGCGAAGATAAAGTGAAACGAAACCGTGGTCGGTCGACCATAGGCCGTTGGGGTAGTATTCGATGCACCATCGATGCCCTCCGACGGTGAAAGAATGAGACGTTATGGGACTGAGCGACGATACGACGGTGCGTGAGACTAGTCACAATGAGGAGTAACATAGTAGTAACATCAGTGCCAAATAGGCAAAAAATATGATGTGGCGGATAATTAATGAGGAGAGAGATGATTGTGATAACTAGCTATGTTACCATAACATCACAAATTTCAAGACAAGATGAGTGTATAACCTATTAAATAGGACACTACACACATGTTACTCTCCACTATGGAGGTAGTAACTTAGAGTAGTAACATATGCATGTTACTAGTCTAAGTTACTCCCCATTGTGACTAGTCTGAGTGACCTTGGACGACAAGCAAGTGGTAACCGCTGGCGGCGCCGGAGCTGAAGGCCGGCGTGGTATAACCATTGAGGAGCTGCCCGTTGTAGATGACGGATACACCCGCGAAGGCCATGCCGGATTGATGTTGATCCGATGAATCTGTTGGGGGGCAACTAATCAGCGAGGCGAACGATCGGCTATGGCGATTATATATGCACGCGAACGCCTTTAGCTAGTTTGGAGGAGATCTCTTTGGCCGCGTACTACAGACCTTGCCCTGCACGGGTAGACAGACGTAAGAGGACGGGAAGGATACGGACAATGCATTGCAGCAAGGCCCACACGGCGGTGACATAAACACGGCCGATATATTGCTTCCCTGATCCTACAGATTAACACAGCCCTTGCGTGTATATATAGACATCCATAATCATATATCTATTGTAGATGCATTTTAAAATTATTATAGCATTTGAAAATCATGTTAGTATATGGTTTCTGAATGTCAGTCTGGCAGCTCATAGCCGACTTAACTTCGTCAATGCCCAAATAATTCATAGATAATTTTTGCCTTCTCCTGTCAGCAGACGCAACGTGTTATTCATGAAAGTCTGAATGTTCATTTCAATACCACTAGCCACAAAGTCCATGTCTATATGTGACAAAAACTCACTTTTAGTACAAGATGTTGCTACTCATTACACAATTTTTTTCGGCATATTTTTACTTCCATGTTTGCTTCATTTTCTAATACATGTTTTTCTTGCATGTTTTGACTGTAATCCCTTTTTCATTTTCTTCCCGCCAACACTTAATGTTCAAGTTCTACACTTTAAGAGAGAAAAATAGTGTATGCGCAGCAAGAGAAGTATCACAGTTACTTCTATGTACAATATTTATATTGAAATCATTATTTTGCGAAAACAAATTTACATTAAACTTTTTACTTCATATTAACCTCTATTAAATTCAATGGTATGTCATATTGCTAATATGTGATCTTAATCGATATGCCTAGGAAAATTAGCGTAATTAATTAAGGCATATTTTTCATAAAATAAGAAATATATTCGTGTTTGTTAGTTTTTGGATTTTTATATTTTTTTTGTTAGAGTGCATTTGACCTAAGTATTACAAAACCAAAATGATCACCTTACACCATAAGTTGATTTTATCCTAGTAAGGTATTATAGCTCTTTATTTACCTCAACATTTATAGAATACATATATATCTACATAAGATATACTCGTCTATGGTATATGAATCGATCAGAAGTAATACAATGCCCTCAAGGGTAGAGATTATGAAGTTTAGATATATCTAGTTAACATTTTTTAAATAATAATAAGTGCAAATGTCACTTTTTCCCAAATTTGCCCTTGTTCTCTCATGCTGGTGATATTTACATTAATAAGCTGGAGATATTTTATATAAAAGCAGATGGTGAATTTTGGATGTAATCTAGTTGAATTTTGGATGCAAATGCCACTTTTTTTTTCCAAATTTGCCCTTGTTCTCTCATCCTTTTTCTCTTTTCGGCTCCGTCAAAGTTTGTTGGAGCGGCTCTTCGAGGATTGTGATGTGGTCTTTAACGAGTTATGTAAAGTACTAGCTAGGGTCTTCCTTCTCAACATCATGGCGCCTATAATCCAGACATACTAACAAGGACCATGTTTGTATATTGTCATTTATATCATGATGTTTTATTGCAACTAGAAAATGTGTATATGCAAACAATAAATAATACCGAGACGAGATTTTTTGCTTCACTTAGCTCAAACAGTCAAACTTTACATACTATACTTTTTACTACAAAGTAGTATCACTATACAAATAGTTGTCTTAATTTTCAGTTATTTACGGATGCAGAGTGCGCATGATATGAAAATTTTGTTTGTGCTAATTAGAATTCATGCGTACTATTCAAGTATTTTATAGGTAGCACTCAACTAGCCGTCATGTCTCGTCGCCATGGACATTGTGATCCCATAAGCTCGAGTAATGTCAGCCCTTATATGATCTCAAACGATTTGGATAGCTTCCGAGAAATTAAAGAAATTGATGCATGCGTGCACAAAACGAGCTAATGGATACATTTGGAATAGTCGGTAGCTGCTACCGGACGGATGGTACGTACGTAGCTAATAATTTGGAAGACGACGACAATCCATTCGTGCGCATATAATTGCACCCGATGGCTCGATCGTTGGATAGATCTGAGAGAAGTTAGGCATTGGTGGTGTGCTGGAGTAGTAGCGCATTTAACTATAATAGGCTGTCATGCCAGTGGCTTGAGCTGTTAGAACTTTTTAATATGGCTCTTCTACTAATAGGTAGCTTAATTAACCATTCAACAGCCGAAGGTTGAGTGTGATCAGCATGTGTTACATACGCAGAGCATGACAATGGCGATGGATGGAACACTGGACATTTGGAATCTCTCGATCGTGTGTCGTGTGTATGAGGGACAAAGGACATAATCTCACGCTCGCACGCAGGGATCCCGATTGACGCGGAGGTCTCATCTCATCGATCTCGAGATGAGTCACAACTCACCAGCCTCTTCTCCGGTTGGCAAAAGATACTCGTAACCGCATGTGCAAGCTCCTTGCCAGACGCAAGCTGTTATGGTCGTCACAGCGCAGGCATCTAGTGCATGCATGTCCAAGTCTTCAGTTATGAAACGGCACCTATAACTCATTGGAAGGTTGAGGAATATGACAACATGGCAACACTGTATGCCACTCCACATCCGATTGATGGCCTTCGCCTTGAGATTTGATCATTTGACTTGTTCGCGCCGCCACCGAGCTGTCCTCGCGGATCATGTCCCCCGCATCGATCTGGCCAACCACATGTGCAATGCAACTACCACTTGCCAACTAGCTTCTCTTCTCCTTGCATATATACAAGCTCCACCTTTTCCACACCATCTCATCTTACACATCTAGCACCAAGAAGAAGAAGAAACCAATATCCAAGGACAATGGCTCCCAGCTTTGGTCGCTCGACCTCTTTCCCTCTAATAACTCCGGAGCTGAATCAAGAACTTGGTCAATGCTTATCATGCTGCCATCCACGGTTTTGCAGGCGATCAGGCAGGTGGTACTGAGCAAGCAACCAAGAACAAAAAAAAATTGATTTTTGGTTCAGCCTCCTCCAAATATAGGAGGCTACTGTAGAATTTAAGACCAAACGATCTAGAATTTGATTTTCACCTAAAACCTAAAGAAGACAATGCATTTGTGCACAAACAAACCAAATAAATCTAGCGTGGTTAGCTGCCACCACACCAATCGTATGGTACCTCGGTCGACAAGAGTTGGACGCCGACGACAACCCATTCGTGCAACATGGATCATGCCAAATGAATACAACTACCCGGTGGATAGACATAATCAAAAATAGAGAGTATGCCAGGTGTTAGAGTTGGTAACTTGTTTTGTAGCATCACTATTAGAACCCTCGTAGTTGTGTACACCAGCTAGCTTAATCAGCCATTCAACAGCCGAAGGTTCAGTTGGAATCTCTCATGTCTCCCAACTTGAAACTCAAAAGGGACAAAATCGCGCGCACGCACGGATTCGATCTCATCTCGATCTCGCCTCGATGTCATTGGGAATATGTCCAACTGTATGCGTGTCATTGCACATGCACGCACGCACCATCCAAGGCCGTTTGCGTCGAGGTCTGACTTGAGGCCTCCTCCAAGCTGTGCTCGCGGATCATGTCCCCCCACTTCTTCTGGCCACACGTGCAACCATCGGTTGTTGAGCACCCTGCCAAGCTGCCATATTCGTACCTTCTACTACCATATATACCAGCTCGGAGCTCATCTCCTACATCATCTCATCTCTCACACACATCTACAAGCAGCAACAAACACAAGAAGAAGAAACCAAGCTCAAGATCCATCCAAATGGCTCCCAGCTTTGGTCGTTCCATCTCTTTCCCTTTGACGCCGGGGAGGTCTTCATCCAAGCCCCGCCACGTCCGCTCCGTCAGCCTGCCGGCCTGCACTACCTCCTCCCACCCGCTCCTCGCCAAGCTCAACACCCACATCATCGCCGTCCGCTCATGCACCAACTCCTCCTCCCACGCCGCCAGCCTCGCCCAAATCCACGCCCTCCACTCCTCCATCGCTGACCTCCTCCTCCTCCCAGAGCCGCAAAACACGCTTTGCGGCGGAGTTGCCGCAGAACGCCTCCTCGATTTCTTCCTCCTCCTCGCCGACGCGCACCAGGGCTTCCAAGAGTCCCTCGTCGAGCTCAAGCACGCCATCGCCGAGTCATGTGCCGCGCTAAGAAGAGGGAACACCGCCAGGCACGCCTCCGCCACCAGATCCCAGCACAAGGCCGAGAAGGACCTCGCTCGCCTCGCTGCCACCGTCTCGTCCAAAAGCATGCGCCTGAACCTTGTTGCCACCCGGGGCGAAGACGCTGAGATGGCGGCCGCTCTCATGGAGGCGGCCGCCGCCAGCGCCGCGGCTTCCGCGGCCGTGTTCTCCGCCGCAGGGCTCATGTCATCAACGGCATCGTCTTGCAAGAAGACCACGGTGTTCGGTTCTTTTGCCAGGAAGGCTGCCGTGCCGGAGATGGCCGAGGTGGCCGTGGAGCGGCTCCTTGCGGTGGAGCAGTGCCTTGACGAGTGTGACGGCGTCTGCGACAAGGTGTTCAGGAGCATTGTGCAGACCAGGGTTTCATTGCTCAACATTATGACGCCCACAATCTAGAGATGCTTACAAAATTTAGTTACTTTGGGCTTGTATAGATCTAGTAGTACAGCAGCACATACTATGTACATATATACAGAGAATACATCAATACAGAGAAGAGGATTTCGCTACATGCATATATACAGAGTGTTCATACATGATAAACTGAATTTCCTTTCGTTATTATAAAGTATGGAAGGACAAGGTGTCTTAATTTGAGTTATGAACGGGTGTAGGTTGCACTTTAATATTTTCCGCTAATGCGAAAAATATGTATAAACCTGTTCGCCGATGATAACACGTTCTAACTATAGTGATGAACATGCTGCTCAAATTTCCCTTCCATTTCTTATGAACATAATTTGGTACCCAGTATCCAATAATTCCAACTAGTTTGACTAAACAAAAATATTTTCATCTCGAATCACAAAGCCAATAAACCAAAGAAGGCCATATTTCGATGAACATGTACTTACTGATTTCATTGCCAACCGCACATACAACATCTTAATAGATAAATCTCTATGATATTGTGTAGCAATCACAGGCAGCAGAGGTTGGGGACATGAACTAGCTGGTTTCCAAATCTATCCAATCTAACTCCTAATTTACATGCGTCCACCATACGGTACTTCGTACGGTCGTATTAAACAGCTTAATCGCACACTCAAACACAAAAATTTACTCCAAGGCGAGCAAAAATACATCGCCTATCTTTTGACCATGTCGTTGATTTATTTCACCTTGATTGACTTCGGAATTGCTGGTAATCAACGCTGACAAAGGGAACATTTCGAATCTTAACTCCAAAAGTCAGTCTATCTCTAGTCTTACTAGGTTGATCTACGGTCAACGTACCTATCCACCCTGATCTATCCACCCTGAATCCCTGATCTTGGGGTGGACATAAAAACGAAGTAATAACCTGTATCAAGTGTGTTGTTAGGACCCGAAAAAATATGTACTTAATGCACACAAATATTAACTTCACATAGCAAAAAAAAAAATACAGAAAGGAAAGTTTTGGGTTGTGTGTATGTCTGTAGTTTGCTCGATTATATACATATATGCTTTCCTCATTTTAAATTCAGATATTTACATACACATGTTTTGGGTAAAGTAAACATGGAATCTCGTGCATACCATTCATGAATGTTCAAGTAGCTTAAAACTTGCCATTAATTTGTGAATTTCTTGCTAATATTGTATCGACCATATGTAATGTGTGCTGAACATTGTGCTGAGTAAGTAGAGTATTCGTAGAAACCAAGCTGTATCGGCCATGGATAATCCTTCTTCGCTGTCAAATTTAGGTTACTTTTGGACTAAAATTTAGCAATTTATACTTGTATCATTCTTCAAACGAAAAATAAATAAATACTTAAAATGTGCAACTTAGTTAAAAAATCTCAAAATCAACTTAGACCAAGAAGAGTATAAGAGATCATCTATATTTTGACTATGATGTCGATCTGTTTCACTTAATTGACTAGGGAATTGCAGCTAGGTATTCAACACTATCAAAGGGGGCACTAGGAATCTTAACAGCAAAGCATGCCAAACTAACAGTTCTAGTCTTGCTAGTTTGATTACCAGTTCCACCTAGCCTAGCCTGATCTAGGCACATGCAGACAGAAACACGGTTTTCTGACACTAATTAAACTGTATCAATTGTGTTTTTTTTTGTCACAGCCACAAAAACATGCATGTACATGTTATTTGCGCACAAATGGTTAACTCTACCTATAAACAGAGATCAAATAAAGAGAGCAAAATATTATTTTGCCCATGTTATTACAAGTTTTAGAGTATTTGGTAATTTTAAGAACCGTCCATCCTCTCAGATCTCACGGTGGAAAAATTGTAGCTACCTGAAACTACTGGGAAAAAACTACCTAAAACTACTTGAAACTACCAGAATTATATTATTTTTAATCTGATATTAAAAGGGTATTTAGGTATTTTTTCTAATATGGCCGTCGTTTTACTTTGCTTTGTTGCTGCTGGTTGGCTTGCTGTGCGCGGCCATGTGCTGGTACTACGTACAGGGCGCCGAGCCAAGCACGACGCGCGACGGCAGCGGTCGGGAGGCAGGGCCGGCGAGCCACGCACGAGCGGTAGGCTGCAGGCGGCGGCAACAGCCGTAGAGGCAAGGCCGGCAAGGCGCACGACGGCAGCACCGCAAAGGTCGGGCCGACGAGCCATGCACGAGCGGCAGGCCACGGCAACCGGGTAAAACCGTGGAACCTCGTCCGCGCCGTAGACAGGGACGGCATAGAGCTCGTCGATGCGCTCATGTCGACGTTATGGTGCTCCGTCTCCGACGCCACGTCTCGGACGCGTGCGGTCGTGCTTCTCGTGGACGTGACGACGGCCATGGCGCCGAGCAGGGCGGCGTCGCTCCCAGAGCAGCTGTCCGCCGAGACTGTGCGGCTGCTAAGCGACGAAGACGGTGGTGCCTTGGCCGCGACGACCTCAGCGGCAGCGACCAAGGCGGTGAGTTGTGTTCTCGCCGGGCTGATGTCGCACTGGCTGAACCAGTTTAAGGCCGCGTAGGCCGGTGCTGGTAGACGTGTTGCTCATCCAGCGGCGGCGCCGGTGCACGGTCCGGCATCGACCAGGGGGCGCGGTGGACGGCGGCCAAGTCGCGCATCGTGACACGCACGCGAACGCCGGACGAGGTACGCGTGGCGCGCGGACGACGGTGCAGCACACGCGGAGGGAGGTGAGCCTGCTCGGCCTGCTGCCCAAGCCGGGGACGGAAAGGAGGAGCCGCAGCCTCCAGCTTCAGCGATCACCATGACCTCCGTGTGCAGCTAGTGCAACGGGAGCTACACGGTGAAGCTTGATCGATCGATGGCTACCAAAGGAGCAGTGCCTGCTTGAGGAGGGCGCCGTGCTAAGGAGCTCTGCTACGGTGCTTGGACGGCCGACATTATTTAGAGTGGATAAGGTCAAATCTAACGGTTGAAATATTTTAGGTGGAGAACTACCGAAAACTACCCGTGGTAGTTTTCTAAGCACCGTAACATAGCTCTGTAGAAAAAATATGTTACGCCTACCTATAAGCAGTACGTACAACAAGTTTCTGAATTTATATTCGATTATAACTATAAGAATGTTTCCAGAGTAAAAGAGAACAAATTGCGACTATGTAAACTGAGATCTTATGCAAAATTAATCATTCACCAGCATGGTTGCTAGTGCTACCGAGTTTATTCTCGGACACTCGGCAAACACCAATCTAAGGCGAGCCTGAGGAAAACCAGTCGAGGACTTGTTAAAGGCGCGAGCTCCGACTTCTTGCCGTGCACCCACATTATTTTGCCGAGTGTACTCACTCCGTCGCACTCGGCAAATGCATCTTTGCCGAGTGTCAAAAAAATTGACTCGACAAAGCTGTTTTTCCGAATATATATGGTTGTCAAGTGTCGTTTGCCGAGTGTTTTTTGCACATTCGAGGTCCCCGGCTCTTGGTGAAGTTGCCGATTCCATATATAATGGGTGGAGATTGTACTGTTTTGTATTAATCCTTGTATCTAGCAAGTTACTCCTCCACCATGTATTACAGTTCTGCAGCGTCAAAGCGAGTTTAGAACTGTAATGATGAACACTGTTATAATATTCCTAGTCTCCATAGAATAGTATTTAGAACTTAACTAATTCTAACTATTTGAGTGAAAAATTATTGCTATAAAGCAATGTTGGGGATATCGCTTATCGGTAACTTATCGGTCGACACAAGATAAGGGGTAAATCGGCCGATTTATGGCATATCGGACGGTTTATCGGCATATCGGCTGACTTATCGGTCAATTTATCTTATCGATCAGACACCGATAAGAATAAATCGGCCGATTAATCGGCATATCGGAAGATATCTTGAACAGTGTTGTAAAGTAAGGAAGACAAAAAACAAAGACTAACATAATTAGATTAACATGTACTTGTTTGTATCAATTAACATGTATGATCTATTCTGGCCAAAATCTCCACGCTATTATGAAAACATCAGAAAAAATATGGCAGATCACATTTATGGCGCGATTTGTGGTATATGATTCTTTTGGTTACTAGCAAAATGAGAAAACAAAATCAACCAAAATGTGGCATCTTATTCTTTTGGTTGCTCCTAGGACACCATGTGTCGGGCTGCCGCAGCAAGAAAGTGCGCCCGGTGGAGCCTCACATCCAGGGTTACCTAAAGGAAGCCGATCACCTATCTCCTATGATCCAATTTATTGGTTAAATATTTACTTTGCAGGGGATTTTTTCCGCATTCGTTTGTGTTGCACCTATTTATATTAAAATTGGTCGTTTAGATAGACTCATTTATATTAAACTTTTTAGTTTATCTAAAACTATTTGCACTAAATGCATTTCATGTTACATATGTTGTCTTAATTACTACTAGGAAAAATGCCTGTGCGTTGCACCGGGAGAGAAAATTCCATGTAGTGTACTGTACTCACACTTGGCTTCCTCAAGTTTTTCTTACCCCACATATAAACATAATTATCGCGTGGAACACGTGATTAGCTACCTCAAACCAACAAAACACATATAAACATAATTCATGAGCATTGCAAGAATAGACACATAATATCACAAAAAAACTGATTGTACTTTGTTTAATTGAAATGTAATTCGTTAAAAAATATACCAATAAGCTTACATGGGATGAACAAACTGTCCCCTTTTATCCCTTTGGGGACGACGAACACATTGTTTGGGGACGGTCGGGAGAGGCTGAATACATCAACAGTATGATCGTCAAAAACTCTGAAGGAAGCTGTGATCTCTGTCCTGCTCTCAAAACAGTTAACCGTATTACACTGCATTGCACAAATTTAACCTGGCCGGGTCTGGGAATCGGGCTGAACATTTTCTGAATACTCTAGTGAATGTTTTTCTTTCCTTCCCGCCGACCTGATTGTAAATCTTGTCATCCCTGTGCATTAGAGCATAGGTTGCATTTAGAAGTGTAACAAAAAAGATATTAGTCTCAGGCTTTAAAATTAAAATGCTGAGAATTGCATTCAGAAGGAAAAATACTACGGCCAAATAAGTAACCGCCTCTAGCCCAATACCTTTACCGAAACCTGGAAACACATGTATCAGAATTTTTAAAGTAATCCCAGGTTAATGATTGGCCAACTACCTCAAACAATCTTTCTTTGTCGACGACATTGTATAAAGTTAGTATAATTTAATTTTCTTGAAAATAAAAGTGAGCATAAAGTTATTTTGTTGATGAACAAAGCTAGAAGCCTGAAAATGGCATACCTATTCAAGCAAAAGCTGAATGGATCGGAAGGATTGTCCACATAAGCCACATGGTCCATGCCCTCACCCGGCTCCATCACAGCATGCTGGTTCTCCAGAGAAGCATCAGGCTTGCCACCCTCGCCGTCCACCGGTAGGGATCCAAAGTCAGTGCAGCTGACATTCGCGTAAGAAAACATCTGGCCGCTCGTCACCGCGTTGCTACGCGCAGTGGAGCATGACTTGTCGCTCCAACGCTCGCGGCGGACGGTAATGGGCTCAACACCGGGCTTGACGGCTGCGAAATGTCCCTCCGCGCCGCCGTTTGCTCCTCCAGCCAGCGCTTAAAGCAGTAATTGCAGACCCTGATCCGTTCGCCGTCCTCCCGCGCGGCGTCCCCCGGCGTGCGCGGCACAGAGTTGGCCGTGCAGCGGGCGCAGAACACGCGGCCACAGTGGCGGCAGTGGTGGCGCCGATTCAGTATGGTGAACTGCGTATCGCAGTCGTAGCACACCCGACAACTCTGGTCGGGCATCCCGCATCCAGAAATCCCTGAACCCAAATTTGCAACTGAATCCGTAGACACACACAGGCAGAACACAGGCAGCACATGCGGACAGAGCATCTGTTGCTGAATCTGACGTTACCGCTCGGTGGTGGTACTGCGGGTAGGAGGAGATGCCGGGGACGTGTCTTGGGAAGGTCGACGCACCAGCGGAGCTCGTCAAGATCTAGTTCGAGGAGCTCTTGGTCGGCGAGCTCGGGGAGCAAACCACACTATCTCGTGGCCGTGATTGGAAGTTCGAGGATGGGAAGAGGCCTCTCCTCGACGACGAGCGGTGGCGGGTGGCCTATCGCGCGGGAAGGTGCAGGAGAGCACCGCTGAGAGAGCTCATCTGGCAGACGTACGATCTCGCAATCCTCGGCCGGAGCTGCCATGGGAAACGGTTTCCCCACCGCTTCCTTGGTCACCCCGATTCGATTCGGTTCGATTTGTAGAAGCGTGCGGGGTGGTAGGAGCAGGGATTGGTTCACCATCCTGTGACGCACCACATGGCCATCCTGGTCTAGGGAGCGGCGGTTTCCACCTCCTTCGGTGCAGGGGTGGTGGCGGTGGAGGAGGTCCCCGCGGCCTGGCCCTTGGCGCCGTCGGCGCCGATATCCTCCCAGCCGCTACGCAACTTGGATGAGCTGAGGAACGACAACATCGCACCGTGAATTTTTTTTTTCCTACTCGAAACGTTATGTGACTTATGGGTGGCAGTCGTGGGTAATTTGTATGAACTTTAGGGGTATTTTCAACGACGTTCGAGAAGAAGACTTAATGCTTTTATTATTAGGTATAGATATCTAGTAAAAGTAGCAGAACTGATATGTGGTTTGTTGTAATATATATTTTGCAAAAAATGTTTAAATATATGTTCTAGTTTAGTTTGAGTTATTGTAGTAAATCTTTAGTAACAATGCATTTCATCTAAACTTAACAAACCCAAAATTATCAAACTATTGCAAATCCATTTATCCCCGGCAAGTGATTGTAGTTCTTCTATTTTCTTCAAAATCGCTAGAATGTGTAACTATCTACATAAATCGGTGGATTGTTTCAGGTGTATAAATCTAGCAAACAATTTACAGTAGCTTCCGCGGTAGAGACTATAAAGTTTAGGTATAGGTAGTTGGATAAACTGAAATTGTAATAAGTGTAAACTTAACTAGCTAAGTTTTCCACAGTTTCCATTGATCTTGTCAATATACTAAGTTTAATATGGCTAAGTATTTCAATGGAAGAATCAAGAGCTCTGCGTAAGAATGTTTCCAGGGTAAAAGAGAATAAACTGTGACTATCTAAACAGGGATCTTACACAAAATTAGTCATTCACCCGCATGGTTGATTTGTGCCACCAAGTTTATTTATCAGACACTCTCGACAAATAACAATCCAAGGCGAACATGAGGAAAAACGCTCGGGGACTTGTCAAAGTCGTGAGGCGCTCCAGCTTCTTGCCGTGCACACACTTAATTTTGTTGAGTGTCTCGTTTTGCCGAGTGCAGCGCACTTCTCCGTCACACGCGGCAAATGCATCTTTGCCGAGCGTCAGAAAAAATAGACTCGAGGAAGTTGTTTAGCCGAATATATGGTTGTGAAGTGTCGTTTGCGAGTGTTTTTGCACTTTCGAGGGTCCCCGGCACTTGGGGAAGTTGCCGATTCCCATATATCCTTTTTAACCGGTACCACCATGTAATACAGCTTCGCACCGTCAAAGCGAGGTTTTTTCTCTAAAATTTACAACCAAGGAGCGCAGCATCAATTGCCATTTATACAAACTAATCCATGAGTGAAGAGGACACATGTCATATCCGTGGATCTACAGACCGGGTCTTACACAGCTAATCAACATTGTTAAACTCGACATTTGGAATCTAAACAGAAAATTAGAACAGTACGTGTACGACTAACCCCTTGACCTGGTAGTTGGTAAAAGTTAACTAGTAAATTTATGGAAGTGATTAAGTCTGGGCATGTACTTGCCAAGTTATTCTGTTCCAGGCTCTCTTCATCTACGACACAAGTGGATAGGTTTAACAGATCACATTTAAGCTTGGATGGATGAATCGGTTGAGTTGTCACTGCCATGAGATATGCACATATTGCACACGCAGGTCTATACGTAGCACAAAGCATGCTGGCATGTCCTGTCGCCGTGGACATTGTGATCAGAAGCTCGAGAGATGTTAGCGCTGATCTGATCTGGAGAACACAGGCTGTTCATGTGTGGAGCAGACAAACAAAATACATCGAGTAGGTGAGGTACCTCGGTGTCCATGGCTTGTAAGCTTCCTCATCTTCCCTAGGTCAATCCCTGCGCGAGTGTACCCATAGTTGCTTTGGCAGAGAGATTCGCTCGTGCTGATTATTATAGCTAGGGGTCGTCGTCCCGTCGTCCAGCGGACCGGTCACCGGCAGCACCGCGACATCCGTAGCTGGCATGCACGGTGCCTGCCAGCAGCGCAGAATCTCCTGCCCCTACGTCGTCTTCCCCAAAGTCTTCTCTCCTATCTACAGTACTCCCCAGATGCATTGGTAAGGGATACTCACGGTTCATGTCCTCTTGTGCGGATTGCGCGTCCAAGGTTCATCTGCGATTCAGCATCCTTGGTCATTCATATGTAAGTTCATACACCGAGTCGGCAGGATTTATAAGTTTGTATGTTACTACTTCAGAATGCCGCATTGTCTATATGTGATGAATATCTATCATAATAGCTATCTAACAACTATTCAGGCCAGTTAACAGCTTCAATATCAATCCCCACGAAACAAGATTTCGCCCAGCTTTATAAATAAAGCAACTGCCCCCAAGTCATACAACAGTTCAACAAGCGGTTCGAAATTGCTGGGCCACAACACAAATCAACCCAAACATAAAGGAAAAACGATACAACTCCCTCAGGAGTAAAGCTCAGCGACTAGACGATGCGTGAAGATGACGTGCCACCACCAAGAGTTGCTCGATCGTCCCATCTAGCCGCGCCCTGTCCCGCCGTCTACACAACGGGTGCCACTGCTGCAGGAATGCCAAGAATTTAAACACAGCTTCAATATCAATTGTAAAGCACATCATATTTATGAGCATATAAAAAACATTAATTAGCAACACCAAGGGTGATTATGAACATTACTATTTGAACCTTTTCGCCGTGTGATCAAGATGGTAAGATGCAGTTCTATGCTGAAAATGGAACAATATTGAATGTGGCCACGATCTCCATAAAAAAAGGAAGTCATTAGTGTTCATACACAATAGGACATTATGTTGTGTGGAGGCTTTTTTGAAACGTTGTTGAAATTCAGTGTATCAGTTTTTCCTTACAACTAGTACACATAGGAGGACTTCATGCCACAGCACAAGATGTTCATATTTTCTTTGTTTCTTTTTTCCAAAATATGGTCAAAATCGCGGCACATCTATTCATGATATTTTGTAAAAAGAAATGTCGAAAACTTATTTCCGCATTTTTTTAACATGACATATTATATTAGATTCCTACTTCCAAAAAAATTAGTACATTTTTTGTTGATTTGTGCATTTGTAGCTATTTACGGGATAATATTTAATTTTGAACTACATGTATAATTGGCTATAAATTAAAGAAAAAATTAATTTTTACGTTCATATATATTTCTAGTTCCATAAAAAACGAAATTTAAAAAGTTTACTCTTGAAAGTTCAAAATCGAAGTGTACCACATGTTTTTAATTTTTTTAAGTGCTTGAGAAATACACTCGGCAAAGTCTATTTCCGAGTGTATTATGAAAATTTGCCGGGCGTATTATGAAAACACAAGGCAAAACAAGTTCTATGTTGGTGTTCTGTGTTTGCAGTGTAGCACTAAACAAGCCATCGATTTTTCGAGTGTATACTTGTTTGTTGAGCATATTTTTATTCGGACACTAGGCAAATGTTGTTGTTTGTTTCTCGATGTTTACTGGAGTATTTATTTTGCACTCCACGAACGAATGAAAACTCTGCAAATTCGTCGATTCCGGAAGCAAAACGCTGGACTTTAACGTCGAGTTTTGGGAATCAAAAAGGCTCTTTGAGTTTCAAACGGTCAGATTGTCAGTTTTCCCTCATGTACAGGCTGCGATGCGATCGTGCATGTGAGCCGTACGTCGACTTCATCTTCACCGAAGCTTCCGTCTCCCACAGTGGCCACGAACGCGACAACTCATCTACTCCGGACAAGCGCCACCGTACCAAACCATGCATGTCTGCGCCAATCAATGGCTTCTTCCCGTTCGTGCATCTACGCCTATATATACCCCGCACGCGCACGCTCTTTCGTCCTCATCGAACACTATCCGGCTCCATCGACGATCAATAGCCTAAGCTGGAGAATACAGAGGCACGATCAATGGCGCCGACGACGATGGTGAGGCGGTCCGGCGGGCACGTGCGGTCGGCGAGCGTGCCGAGCCAGAGGCACCCGCTGCTCACCCACGTCGACGACCAGCTGCGCGCCCTCCGGTCCTGGACCTCCGACCCGGGCCAGAACCCGCTGGCGCTCGCCCACGTCAGGGCGCTCCTCTGCGTCCTAGACGAGCTCATGCTGCTCATGCCGCTCGCAACCACGTCTTCCCACCTCCTCGACGGCTTCCTCGCCCTTGCCGACGCCTACGGCTCCTTCCTCGCCGCGCTCCTCGCACTCCGCCAGCACGCAGCCGAGCTCGGCTCGGCCGTGCGCCGCCGCGACCCTGCCAAGCTCGCCTCAGCGGCGCGCGCGCAACGCAGCGCTGCCAAGGAACTCTCTGGCCTCGCCGCCGCCGTCGCCCGGTGCACGCCGCTGCCTACGCGCGCGTCATCTAGCGACGTCGTCCTCCACCACGCCAGGGCCTCATCCGAGCTCGACGTGGCGCGGACGGTGACAGAGGCCGTCGGTGACACCGCGGCAGCTTCGGCGTCCGTCTTCCTTCAGGTCGCCTCCCTCGCCGACAACGCCGTGGTCATAGCAATGGCTGCGTCGTCTCCCTCCTCGTCCAAGAAGAAGCTGCCACTGCGGAGCAGCAACAAGCCGGCCGCCGGCGATGTGGAGAAAGACCACGCGACCGCTCTGGCGAAGCTGCTGGAGCTGGAGCAGTGCGTGGGCGAGCTGGAGAGCGAGAGCGAGAAGGTGTTCAGGAGCCTACTGCGCACCAGTGTCTCCCTGCTCAACATTCACACGCCAGCAATTTAAGCATAATAAACCACAAATACAATTTGGAAAGATTATTAGATTATTATTCATTCAATTAGATTATACTCAATAACTGGAGCGAAATAGAGACTCCTGCGACAAGAGAGAATGTGTACTCATCTCTCAGGGTCTGCAATAAGAATTGGGTGTTTTTTGGCAAAGATTATTTGGACATGTATTGCGTCTTCGATCTGTTTCATGTACACGATTATAATTGCGAAAGCTTGAATTATTTCTCGAAGTTTCAGCGCTGTGTATATATTGCAGTTGGAGGATTGGATTGGAAAAGGATTTGCAGCTCGCATGGAGCTAGAAACGATTTATATTGATGAACGAATTTGGCTACTCGCATTCCTAAGAAGCCCACGAAAATGGCCAGAAATAACTGAAAATGACTAGTTTTGACGACGTCGGGAAATTAGTTTCTCGGGGTCACGGGCCAATGAAATCGGTCCAGATCGCGAAAACGGTAGGTTATAGCCCACGAAAATGGCCAGAAATGGCTGAAAATGACGAGTTTTGACGACGTCGGGAAATTCGTGCATCGGGGTCACGGGCAATTGAAATCGGTCAGGCTCCGAAAACAGTGGGTTATATCCCACGAAAATGGCCAGAAATTGCTGAAAATGACGAGTTTTGAAGACGTTTTGAAATTCGTGTATCGGGGTCACGGGCCGTTGAACTCGGTACTGGACCCAAAAACAGTGGGTATAGCCCACGAAAATGGCCAGAAATGGCCGACAATGAAGAGTTTTGACAGCGTCTTGAAATTCAGTTATCGGGTCACGGATCGTTGAAATCGGTCCCGGACCCCAAAACAGTGGGTTATAGCCCACGAAAATAGCCAGAAATGGGTGAAAATGACGAGTTTTGACGACGCCGGGAAATTCGTGTATCGGGGTCACGGGTCTCTGAAATCGGTACTGGACCCCAAAACAGTGGGTAGCCCACGAAAAAGGCCTGAAATGGCCGAAAATGACGAGTTTTGACGACGCCGACAAATTCATGTATTGGGGTCACGGGCCACTGAAATCGGTCCTATACCTGAAAACAGTGGGTTATAGCCCACGAAAATGGCCAGAAATGGCTGAAAATGACGAGTTTTGACGACGTCGGAAATTCGTGTATCGGGGTCATGGGCCACTGAAATCTGTCCTGGATCACAAAACTGTGGGTTATATAGCCCACGAAAATGTCCGACAATGACGAGTTTTGACAACGTCTTGAAATTCGTGTATCGGGGTCACCAGCCGTTGAAATCGGTCCCGGACCCCAAAACTGTGGGTTATAGCCCACGAAAATGGTCAGAAATGGCCTAACATGAAAAGTTTTGACAACGTCGAGAAATTCGTGCTTTGGGGTCATGGGCCACTGAAATCGGTCCTTTGCTTAATTAGATAGTTATTATATACTACCAGCGTTCCGTAAAATAAGGCGCGTGAATTTTGTCAGAACTCAAACTATCTGAATTTAAACCATTAATCATACTGTCTGAGATAATTATCAAAAATTATAATACTAAGAAATTATATTCAATAATGTATCTAATAAGACTGAATTGACATTGTAGATTGATAGTTTTTCTGTAAATTTAATCAAATTTTATATGGCTTGACTTGTGGAAAAAAGATTATACGCATTATTTTACGGAATGAAGCGAGTATGATCTTGCGAGAGAGGGGCGGCACAGACCGAGGGACACATGATTTCCACATTGTGTATGTACCTAGGTACCGTATGTATAACGTACTAGATAATTAACCTATAATAGTTTGTTCCGATTTACTCCCATTGTCCCTGAATTTAGTGAACCTGTGTAACACAGAACCAAGTAATTACCAGGGAAGAGGCCACTCGGTTGCGGGTAAAACTTTCAGCCCAAGCAGATATCAGATTTGAGGGGCCAAGAAAGGCCCGACCAAGGTAATTTTGTGCCTTTATTCAACAGCATTTGCGAAATTTAGACTAAAGGGAGCAAGTCGGCCATTATATGCCCTCCAAATCTTGTTTGTATCAAAAGAGAATTAATTTTATTGTCACTCTTCAGCATGATGATGGGAAGGGGTGTGACGATATTGATGTTGTTAAGGAGGAAATTCAGAACTTCTGTTCAAACCTTGACATATCAGATGGAACACCAAATATTTATGGACTTTTAAGAGCATCTTCACCGGCGCGTCCAATAGAGCGTCCGGCAAAGTTGCCGGACAGGCTCTTTTGGGCGCGCCGGCAGCAGTTGGCGCCTATTGGGAGCGGCGCGCCCCACCGGTCGCTCCTAATAGACCGACCCCACAAATTAAAATTCGAATAGCCAGGTTCGGCGATCACACCCAAACGCATCGCCAGGTTCGGCGATCACACCCAAAAGCATCGCCAGGTCCGGCGAAAATATTACAGAACGTCGATGAAGTGAATCAGTCGATCGTCAACACCGGCTCGAGGACTGACTCCTCCTGCGTCTCGGTGTCTTCCCAGCCAGGCCGCAGCGGCTGCGTCGGAAGAAGTCCTGGTCGTCGTAGGCTCCCCCCCCCCCCCCCCCCCCGTGGCGTCCATCGGCATGGTGGTCGTAGGCTCCTCCGTCGTGCCCATCCGCGTCGGCTCCGGCGGAAGGACCCCCATCTCACGCTGATCTGTAACCAAGCTCTCACCTCCGGCATGTACGTGGAGACGTCGGTGGTCAAGATCTTGAAGTCCTCCTTCATCTTCGGGTGACGGATTGCGACGCCTCGGACATGACCTGCATCCTTGCCGTGTCGGCTTGCATGACCGCCGCTTGGGCCTTCTCCTTCTCGAGCCTGATCTTCTCCTTCTCGAGGGCGACCTTCTCGTCGTGCTTGCTCATCAATGACGACCAACTCTCGGCGAAGGTGCTTGCATTTTGCTTCGACATGGCAGTGACGTCGGCGAGGCACTTGTCGATGGACGCTTGCACGGCCGCCGCGTTCCCCTTCTCGTTCTTGGCCTTCTTCTGCCCAACAGGGCGGCCCTTGGACGCTGGCATCGCCGGTCGTTGGGCCCTCACGCGCCCTGGCCGTTGTTGAGGTCGATCCGCGTCCTCTCCCACTTCTTTTTCGACTGTAGCTTGACGAAACAATGCATGAACTTGAAGGACTTGTGATCATTGTTCTCACAGAACAACACCTCAGCGTCGGTGATCATGTCCTTCACCGTCTTGTCGCTTGCTTTCCGGTTTTGAATTTGCTCGAGGTCGCCGTGGAACTTGTTGCATTCGGCTTGGATCACCTGCCACCGATGCGACATTGCATTCCAATTGCGATCCATGGGCACCTTCGCATACTCGCCGTACCACATCGTCTCATGGAATTAGGCTTCCATCCTCTTCCAATACCGTCCGTAGGTTTGGTTGGCGCCAACGATGGAGTCGTTGGTGATTAGCTTCCATGCGTCGCAAAGGCACTCGTCCTCCTTCGTCTTCCAGCGTTTCCCTTTGGTACCCTTCTTCCTCGTCTTCGTTCCCGCGGCGTCGGCGAGGTCGGCTTCATCATCCTCATAGCCACCGTCCGTGTACTCGCCGCTGTCCTCCAAATCATCTTTCTCCTCTTCGTTGTCATCCTCGTCCTCACCGTGGCCCTCCTCCTCCTCACCCGCGCCATTGCCGGCGCCCGCCTGGGTTCCATCTCGGATAATGTAACCCATCAGTTCCGAACCACCCATCTATTGTAATAAAAAACACGCAGGTCGGTTTCATGCAATGAACACATCGATCTAGGGGTAAAAGACGGCAATTTCGTACCATGTGGTGGTCGCCGTCGTTTGGCATTTGGTCGAACATGTGGGTGTCGTCGCCGACCCCGCCGGTGCCGTCCTCGCGAAAGAGGCATTGCCGGCCGGTAACATCGTCGCGATGACGACGCCGGCCTCTCTGCAGCACGGGCGAGTCGGCCGCAACATGGTTGAGATCGATGGGGATGCCAACAGTCGGTCAGTCGGAGCGGCTACCGCTATCAAAGAAGGCCAAGCTCCGAACACGAGATGGCGGGGTGGCGTCATCGACAGCGTCACTAGTGCAGAACGACACATCGATACCCCTCTATGGCAACGGCAGGAGTTAGGCGACGATAAATCGCGACATCCCCTGTTAGGCGACGATAAATCGCGACATCCCCTGCGTGCCCGCACTGGGCCGTAAAGCAGGCCCACAACATCGGCAACGGGTGAATAGTGGAATATATGTTGGCAACGGAGGTTAGTTTACCTCCGTTACCGATGTGTGCTCATCGCACACGGACAGTTTCGTAATCTCCGTTGCCATTAGAAGCAGCCCGACAGCCGGCCTATAAGAACCTACTATGTCCTTCACTCTCACTCTCACTCACTTCCAACCCTAGCCGCCGCACAGTCTCCTCTCTCTCCACTCTCTCGCATGGCTTCCACCGTCGGCGCTGGTAGATCCGGCCATCGCGACCGTGACCGCGGCCGTGGCCGCCCCACCCTCCGGGCCTTCAGGCAGCAGCAGCGTCAGCTGGTGTTGCGAGACGAGCTTGCGGAACAGGCCGCCGCCGATCCGGCCCCCGCGGGCCGGTCCCGCAGCCTTGGCGCTCGTCCGCACGGCGAAGGCTCCGGCCGCACCCGCTCATTTGGACACCATTGCAGCTACCGCGAGATCCGCCAGGCGATGTACCCCGGCCGCCATCCGTCTTCCTCCTCCTCCTCGTCCTCGTCCTCCGACGAGGAGGAAGAGGAAGAGGAGGAGGATCGTGATCTGGAGAATGCTTGCCAACACTCCCGCGCCGATTTCGAGCGCCAGGACGCCAAGCGTCGTCAGGGCGAGGCCGATCTGGAGGCAGCGGTCCTCCTCTCCGAGGCGTCGACCCAGGTCGAACGCGCCGAGGAGGCGGTCTACCAGTCTGACCTCAGGGCCGCTATAGCCCTCTCTTTGGTCCACGGCGAGGGCAAGGCGCTGCCAGGGGAGGCTGGCGCTAGCTCCGTCGCCGGCGGCGACGCTAAGCGAGCCCGCCTCGCCTAATGTAAGACCCCAGTTCAGTAGGATAGCTGTTTTCTAGTTGTAAGTAGCTAATTGTTTATCCATAGATTTTCTCTGTTTTAGTAGGTATTGTTTACATATAGATTTTAGTTGTTTTCTAGTTGTAAGTAGCTAATTGTTTATCCATAAATTTGCTCTGTTTTTAGTAGGCATTGTTTACACATAGATTTTAGCTGTTTTCTAGTTGTAAGTAGCTAATTGTTTGCTCTGTTTTTAGTAGGCATTGTTTACACATAGATTTTAGCTGTTTTCTAGTTGTAAGTAGCTAATTGTTTGCTCTATTTTTAGTAGGCATTGTTTACACATAGATTTTAGCTATTTTCTAGTTGTAAGTAGCTAATTGTTTATCCATAGATTTGCTCTGTTTTTAGTAGGCATTGTTACACATAGATTTTAGCTGTTTTCTAGTTGTAAGTAGCTAATTGTTTATCCATAGATTTGCTCTGTTTTTAGTAGGCATTGTTTACACATAGATTTTAGCTGTTTTCTAGTTGTAAGTAGCTAATTGTTTATCCATGGATTTGCTCTGTTTTTAGTAGGCATTTGATCTGATTTTAGCTTTGTTTCTGTTATGCCGATGATTAAAATTAGGTGACACCGTGTGATCCGGGGGTGGCGCTAGTGATCCTTGTGATATGCACAAATACACATCGATATTGTGCATCCTACTTGGCTCGCTTGCTCCATCCCTGGAATTTGTGTGTTCAATCTATCTATATATGAGGCATTGTTTAGGCTATGTTCTAGTTGTAATTAGTTCTATATTTTCTGTAATGCCGATGAAGAAGCATATGTCTTATGTATAGAGATGAAGGAGGTTACATTTTGATTTTTTTTCATCTCCTTTAGGGCGAGGAGGAAACCTGGAGACTATGCGGCGGCCGTGAAGACGTAGGAGCGGGGCTCCGTCCACACGGTCCACTGAAGCCGGCGCCTCCAGGAGCAAGAGTTTTGTGCAGTACTAAATAGGTAGAAGAAGACCACGCAATGAAGCTGGGCGAAGAGGAAGGTGAAGAACCGGCGGCCGTCAAGCAGGAACCACAGGGCTCCGTCGACGGTGCAGCAGGCGTCATCGGCTTTTTTTGTTTCCTTTAGCCCTCATTACAAACGGTTAAAAACTAATCTCCATATCTGATGTAAAAACTAAAGGCAACGGTTATATATTATGCCCGTTGCTAAACTTATTGCAAACGATAGAAATCTCCGTTGCCATTGTGAGGCTTCACATCAGTGACAGAGGCGGGGACACGGACCCTTTCTCCGTTGCCGAAGGGGTTTTTGGCCCGTTTCCGATGTGTCGTTCTGTACTAGTGCGTAGTACGCTACGTCCGACGGCGAGGCGGCACCGGTGGTGGTGCTCCCCTGACTTGCGCCTCCGCCTCCGGTGTACGCCATCTACAGCAGACGGATCCGATCAAGATCCTTCTGTCGAGCCGACGCAACGACGCGGCGCCCTCGCATGTCGTCGGTCGCCGCTTGACGACGCGCCTTCTCGGCCTCTCAGGCTGCATCAGACATATCCGGCGGCCGCGCGCGAGATTTGCGCGGGGCGACGTAGCCGCTAGCAGCACCACTGCGAGCGGCGCCCCGCGAGCAGCACCTCGCTTCCCTCCTCCGGCGCGTCTGGCGCCGCGGTTCCGTTTGATCGGCGACATCGCCGATGGACGTAGATTGCTGGGAGAGGCGGGAAAGTGGAGGGCGAGGGGAGACAAATGGAGGGAGAATGAAAGTGGCGGGAGGCAGGGAAAGTGATAGCGAGTCTCGCTGGCGCGCCGGGCCCGTCGGTCAGATTTGGACGAGGCGCGCGTTGCCGTGGTTGCCGGCGCGCCCGGTTGCGTTCCTAGAAGCTGGGCGCGAAGCGGGGTTGCCGGACGTTCTATTGGGACGTGCCGGTATCTTTTTTCGTATTGGGCACGCCGGTGCACGTGTTTTGGGTGCCGGCGCGCCCAAAACTTTTATTGGGAGCGGAGTTAGGCGCGCCGATGGAGATGCTCTAATCTTGTAGAAGAGAAGATTGTGCAAGAGGGTCCAGACCGGCAGACATACTTCAATAAACAAATCCAAAACTACGGGGGTGTCTTCTCCACAGGAGAAAAATAAGGACAAAATTACAAACCTGCCAACACCTGCCTATGATGCCATCAACGTCTCCAATATTTTCACTGGGCGCTGTCCACAGCACCTGTAAGGACAGAAGAAAAGAGACATGCTCAGGCTAGGCCCAGTAGAAATTTAAAAACAAATCAAGCAAACAAGCTGTACATAAAAGGCACGAATTAGAGAAGTTTGGATTAACAGGCTAAGAATAGGATCTAGGCAGAAAATTTGCACAAAACTAGTAAAATTTGCGTTAGCAATTAGCATACAAACGAGGCAAGCTAAAGTTTCACCTCTCCCAACAAATATGAAACCTTGTCTAATACTAACTTTTAATGAGAAAGTTGCATGCGTGGAGGATAATACAAAAATGTGAAGGCGAAGCATACTGAAGTGGAGAGATTATCTCACCTGTGGAATAAAAGCCAGTGTAGGGTAAGACAGTTGCACGGACATCAGCCTCGAACACTTTCTTGTACATCATCGACTTGAGCTGGACAGCAAAGACACCAATTCTCGTCCATATGAAAAACAAATCGTCATCCTCAACGATGCCCAGTATCCTGGCCGGCCGCCCACTACTGGCCAGATGATTATTTACCAGTGGCGCCGATGAAACTTTCAGTGGAAGTAATGCATCCAACTGAATGGTCCTGCACAGCACCCATTTCATAACACCCTGATCATCTGTCTCTCGTGCCCAAAGGCGCAGGTTGAACTTTGTCAAGGCAGCAAGGCCTAGCCCGCCCTTCTCTGCCTTCATGATGTGGACATTCCTTCTAAATACAGAATGCGTTTTTGGTGGGCACTCGATATGGTATAATCTAGACGTGCCCAATTCGTAGGCAAGGATGTACTTTGACTTGAGCGGCCAGTATAAGATGTTATCAACAAGGGTGCTAGGCCTTGAATCAACCTCAGATGGTGTTGGCGAAGACACCAAAGAGTACCAACTGCCACTCTCTGACGAGTATCTAGAGGCGTAGGCATAGCGTGTGCAAGTGAATACCCACACTATGAGGAAAGGTCAAGAGTGGCAGTCACCATTGTCCCTGTGGCCGGCTGCACAGAGCACTGCCGCATGGCTCTCAGGAACGATACCATAATTGAAACGACTGTCCGCATCGGGGTTAACTGGCACTCCTTTCATGTTGCCAGTCATTGGATTCCACACTTGGAGCTGGTTCCAACTTGAGTCGACAAGGAGGACAAGGCTATGGCGGCAGCTAAGGACATACCAACAGGAGTCTGGCAGGGAGAAAGCTGTTGTTGCAACGGAATTACGAGGGTTCTCAGTGGGGATAAAACGGGGATGCTAGTGGAGTTGCTGAAGACTCCAAGCACAAATTGGCGATTTTTGATGAGGTAGTGGCATCGCTTGCAGACGAGGGATGTTCAGATCAGGCCATAGTTTTAAAAACCGGACCGGACCGGCGGTCCGACCGGAAAAACCCGGAACCGACGAGCTGGCCGGTTTTTTAAGAGTCAGCGGTCGAAACAGCAAAAAACCGGACAAAAATAGGCTATGCTGGACAGGAATCGACCTCACGACCTCCTGGTACGCGAAGTAGGACACGCGAGGCCCACAACCATCTGGGCTGATGCTGTTTCGTGATTAATAGTTGAAGTATGCTCTATATTTATATTCTATAATCATTTTTTCACGAAAATTGCTTAAATTTTATATAAAATGAACGGTTTTTTGTCGCAAACGAACCGGGTGAGCCGGCGGTCCAACCGCCAAACCGTGAACCAGACGCCTGACCAGTTCACTGACCGGTCTGGTTTTTAAAACTATGGATCAAGCAGGCCGGATGTGCTGAGAGGGCGATAAGGATCTCGACGAGGACATCATCTGGCAGCTCGCTCAGTGAGGTGAGGAAACACATGAACCTTTAATCTTTGGCTCAACAGATCCTACAAACTTCAAATTACTCTGAGCATTGGCATTTGTTAGTAATAACAAGTTAGCAGATCTAAGACCTATACTGAAACACATAAATAAATAGATATTCTAACCCACTTTTATTCAATTTATTAGGATAATCACATCCGGGAAGTTGTGTACAGCCTGCAGAGCATATCTTGCTGGTCTCAACACGGAATTACAGATCAGTAATACTTTCTTAGAACCGTAGCAACTCCTAATAAGAATCTATTTCACCCAAATCGTGCTGCCTAAGGAAGATGAAATTTTGCAAAAAAAAAAAAAAAACCGATCAAAGCCCCGGACCCAAAATTCATAGCTTGATGAAAACAACCGCGTACCTTGACCAAAGATTGCGGACGCGGTGAGAGACAGCACGAACGCGATATCACGATGATGGGGGGCGTTGGATTTGTTAGATATGTTTGTATCGGCCTCCTGTGCCTAGCTAGTCGTATCCGATCCTGACTACTGATCGGTTTGTAATCTATATGACTCTCCACGCTAGAAGCGATGTTCAAACCATCGTATCGTCTTGCTTCACAGGATTGAGGCGCGCGGGCGGCGGCGGCGACGCTAAAATACAGAACTGGCACGGTGGCTCTAGGTCCAACTCCTGCGGTGGCTGTAGGTTACGAGGGATTTAGAGCCAACTCGAATAACTTGCCATATTTGCTCCAATACCAAAGAAACATTTTTTTTACTGAAGAGCGATTTTTTCAAATAATATATTTTTTAAAATTATTCGGAAACTAGCACGTGTTTTTACTAAATTTGAAGAATAGTGCGCCGTCGTCATGGCTACATACGAGGTTCAGTTGCGTCATCCCTAGTTCCCTACACACGAAACCAAGCTTTCATCAACGCCACTGACAGCTAGATTATTCGTTAAGGCCAGATAAGAAAGCTTGCCTGTATGTTGTTCTCCTTCTTAATTTTTTCATTAAAGTAAAATTACTTCAACCGTTTCACGATTCATCGCACTCAGTAGACCGTTTGAAATTTCCATAGATTGTTTTAATGAATTTTGTCAAATCCATCGCACTCAGTCGACCGCTTGAAATTTTCTTTCCCGAGTAGAAGTATCTCACCTTTCACCACAAATTTCACGTTGTAACTTTTTTTTGTTTCGACTGATATATTGATATTTTATCTCTAGTATGCGTGTATTTCTATAGATGCTATATAAAATACATATTTATTTGTCCAAACAACAAATTACAACGTGAAAGTTGTGGGGAAGGGTGAGGTACATCTACACGTGGAAGAAAATTTTAAGGGGTTGACTGAATGCGATGAATTTCGATCCAAAATTAAGAAGTTAGAGTTAACGAAACTCGAAACCAATCACGGGAATGAAACCTACTCATCGACACGCATATGTTTCATATATATTATATCTCAAATTATGACATGGTTGAAGGTTTTTTATTTTAATCAACGAATTAAGAAGGAGAAGAACAGGCACGCTAGGCTCAGCATACTTTGGTACCTGTCGATAACGAAACCAGCCGTTTCTTCAGTCAGTAGGGATGACGAAACTGACACTTTCGTCAGTAACCATTTTATCAAAGCTTTGCATCTGACCGTAAACCTAATCGGATTCCCAGGTCCAACTTAATTCTGTCAGTAGCTTGCACCCGCTTCCACAACATCAACAATCTGGTGAGCAAGTGAAAACTAGAAATGATTTGTATTAATTGGCTCAACCCAATGTCAGTACAGGTTTCTTTACAAGGAAATATACAAACATGTTCACAAAAAGAACATTTTTACTAGATCAATTAATGTGTGGCTCCTACAACAGGTTGGACCCTCGTATAAACAACAGGCATCGAGAGCATTCAGGCGACGAACAACTCCGCCTGCCCGTCGATGAAGAGGCTCATGAACTCCTCGCCGTCCACGGTCTCCTTCTCGATGAGGAGCTGGGCGAGCCTGTGGAGGATGTCGATGTGGGTGTTGATGATCTGTGTGGCCCGCGCGTAGGCCGTCTCCACGAGCTCCCTGACCTCGGCGTCCACGATGTCCGCGGTGGCCATCGAGTAGTCTGACTGGCTCGACATCTACATGCAGAGAAGGCAGGTTAGAACTCAAAGCTATTGCTTATTGCTACGTACTCTACTCACAGCCACACAAAATGAGATGCTAGCCTACACGGAAATGACAGTTTTTGTGTTGCCAATTCCCTCAAGTTTGAATAGACCTTGTATGAAATGGGACATGGATGGTGACTAGATTGGCAGTGTATATAGGAGCAACATGCTAAAGGAATACAGTAAACTGGAAGCAATAGTGTGGTGTACATCGAGGTAAACTGCATTGATAGTGACCAGGCACCCTAGATGCTGGCAAAGACTTCATGAATCAGGATAGTGAGGTAATGAGGACAAGAATTGATGGCAGGATGCATTTTGCAGTTGAAGTTTGCACGTCTCGTTTCTAGGTTAATTTTGACAGATTTATCTTCAGAGCAACAATTTTCCTTCTGGAACCATCTACTCGCATCAGAGTGGCATACCTGCTGGCCCATGAAAGGATTTCCACCGGATGACCCGATCGCGACTTGCCCGATCTTTTTGCTGAACCCAAATCTTTCAACCATTTGTCTTGCGACACGTGAGACCTGCATAAAGTCGCTGGAAGCACCAGTTGTCACATTGTTTTGGCCAAAGATCACCTCCTCAGCAACCCTGCAAAAATGTAAAGACATGTTAGCAGTCATCACTTCCCAATATAGCAGCAACCAGTGGATCCTTATATGAATATAAAAGTCATGGAAACCGTACCTGCCACCAAGGGCTACAGCCATTTGGTTCTCTAGGTAGCTCCTGCTGTACAATCCAGATTCGAGCCTCTCTTCGCTGGGAGCAAAGAACGTGAGCCCACCAGCTTGACCTCGAGGAATGATGGAAATCTTAGCAACAGCATCATAGTCAGGCATGAGGGCACCGACGAGGGCATGACCAGCCTCTGCAAATCCAAACATTCACATCTTAAGAATCTGAGCATTCTAGAATGATTTCTACAGCTGAAACTGATGGCGACAAAATTACCATGGTACGCCACAAGCTTCCTCTTCTGTTCTGAAACAACAGCATTTTTCTTCTCAGGCCCAGCAATGATCCTCTCTAGAGCATCAGAGATCTCATCCTTGCTTATCTCCTTCAGATCACGACGAGCAGCCATGATGGCAGCCTCATTCATCAAGTTTTGAAGATCAGCACCAGTGAAACCAGGTGTCCTTCTAGCAACCTTATCAAAGTCTACATCCTTCGCCAGTGCCTTTCCTCTGGAGTGAACCTATTAGACAAAAGTATTCCATGTTTAAACTCAATAGCATAGAAGTAAAACTAAATATTCCAACAAAAGTCATCAAGCAGGGGAAGTCAAAGAAAATTTCAGCACAGCTTGTACGAAGAAAGTTAGCAGGAGTGGCAATCCAATGAAATTCCTAGACTTGTGAACCAGCTAGGATAGATTAAATACTAGATACAAAACCCTAGACCCGGATACTCGGTAGAAAGGTGGAATCTCTTATGAACATAGAACGTATTTAAATGTGATAACCAGGTTAGGCGCAAACTGATACTACTCTACTGTTCATAATACATGTGATCTTGAAATGTACTTTACACACAATCCTGAACATCCAAGCTTAACCACGTTCTGTTGCTAACTTCTTATTTATCCCATCTGTTCTGAGCTGGATAGATGGAAACTGATTTTCGCTGATAAATGCATTGCAGTTTTTGCCATTAGTTACAAAAAAATAGTAGCCCTAAGGTTAATAAAACATTGTAAGTGAAACCACCAGTAAATACAATACTAGCGACCATTTTGTGATTTCAGAAATACGATAAAAATAATTTGAAATAAATAAAATGTATCTTCTAAAAAAATATTAGCATGCTAGGTAAGATCAAATTATTATTCCGAAATAAATAAGACCCCTAAAACATATTCGTTGAAACAACTTATGGCAAAGTTATGATATCCATGTGTGCTTGTAGATGATGACCTACCGAGTTCACTTTAGTACCAAACTACAGTGAAGTTTCATAGATCAAACTTGTTAGCTCAAGTTCCACTAAGCCTATAAGCCCTGAGAAAATAAGTTGTATAAACATTTTATACTTTCTGACAAAGTGAAGAAAATGACTATGGGGCCACTAAGGAAGTGATGAGTAACTGCAAATCCAGAGCCCTTAAAACTGATCAAATAAGTTGTTTATACAAAAGATCTCTCACCAGAATATTTTTACAATTTGGCATGGAAAATATTAGGTAAATCTTCAAGTTTTATACTCTACCCCAGTTCAAACTACAAAATTTGTTATGCCGAAGATTTCATACAATTTTACTACTATCACAAACATTTAAGGTTTAGAATCAATTGTGAACAATACTAGCAATGACAATACGTTTGTGAGTTGGTTGTGTCAGAATTCAGAACAATATGCACTGCAAGAAAGGAATTCATAAGTAAGCGGAAGCATCAGTGGCTGGGGTAACCTCGAGGATCTTGACACGACCGGCGACATCCGGGCGATCGACGGTGACCTGCCGATCGAACCTCCCTGGCCTCAGAAGCGCCGAGTCCAGCACATCCGGTCTGTTGGTCGCGGCGAGCACAATGACACCGCTGTTTCCGGAGAATCCGTCCATCTCAGTGAGCAGCTGGTTGATGGTCTGCTCCCTCTCATCATTCCCCCCGCCCATGCCGGCACCACGCTGCCTCCCGACGGCGTCGATCTCGTCGATGAAGACGATGCACGGCGCCTTGGCCTTGGCCTTCTCGAACAGGTCCCTGACCCTGGACGCGCCGACGCCGACGAACAGCTCGACGAACTCCGACGCGGCGCACGAGAAGAAGGGCACGCCGGCCTCCCCGGCGACGGCGCGGGCGAGCAGCGTCTTCCCGGTCCCGGGCGGCCCGACGAGCAGGCATCCCTTGGGGATCTTGGCGCCGAGCGCGGTGTACTTGTCGGGGTTCTTGAGGAAGTCGACGACTTCTTGGAGTTCCAGCTTGGCCTGGTCGGCGCCGGCGACGTCCTGGAAGCTGACGCCGGTCTCGGGCACCTCCTGGAACTTGCTCTTGGACCTGCCGAAGTCCATGGGCCCGCCGAGGCCGCCGGGCCCGCCGCCCTGGCCGCCCTGCGCGCGGCGGAAGAGGAAGAAGAGCCCCGCGAAGGCGATGAAGGGGAAGAGCAGGTTGCCGACGAAGGCGAGGAAGCCGCCGGGGCCGGAGGCGGCGTCGCCCTCGGCGACGGAGATGTCGACGCCGTTGGTGGCGAGGATGTCGATGAGGTCGGGGTCGTTGGGGACGACCACCTGCGCGCGGCGGCCGTCGACGGCCGTGAGCTGGAGGACCCCGCCGTCCTTGGAGAAGCGCACGCGCTCCACCTTGCCCTTCTTGACGGCACCCAGGAACTCGCTGTAGCGCCACTGGCCGCCGTCCGGGAGGTCGCCGGCGGCGGCGGGCTTGGGCGCGGTGAGGAGGGTGTCGGCGAAGGGGTTGGCGGCGGGCGTGGGGGCCTCGGCCTGGAGCTGTGGGGTGGGTGCGGGCGGCGGGGCGGGCGCGCGGCGGCGAGCGCCGGGAAGGCGGGGGTGGAGGCGAGCGCGAGGAGGAGCGCCGGGAGCGGCTTGGAGGAGAGCGGGAGGCGCGGCGGGCGGAGGGAGGAAGGCTTGGGGAGCGAGGCGGTGATGAGGAGGTGGGAGGAGGAGAGGGCAGGGGGCGACATGGCTGCTGCTTCTTGCTCGCTCGCTGATTCACCACTGGATGGGAGAGGAAGAAGATATATGGCGAGAGAAAGATTGAATTTTTATGGACGTGGAGACGACGGCAGCCATAGATGCCTCTGGGGTGCTGATATATCTTCACCATTTCTCCTCAACTCTTTTTTGTTGTTGTTTTTCCGTCTTGAACTTGAATGCAATTTTTTCTGAAATTTAACCAAAATTTCTCCTAAAAATTATAAGGACTGACAGTTTGATGATTTCATGTTAATTTCTTCTAGTTTGTTCATTATTGTTCAACCGTAAATGGTTTAGGATCAACTTTTAAAATTGGTAGTTAATAGACTAGCATTTGGACAAGAAAATCATATGGTCAATTTGGTTGTCTGTTTGTGCGAGGTGTGGCACCTTGAGCCAGGGAAGAAGTGAACAAGAGAGCTCCACTTCCACCTTACAACTCTCAACTCTCTACTCAACTTGGCATGCTCCCCTCTCTTTTGTTTTCTAGACTTTTATGTTGACTCTTTACACTTTTCTTTTCGACTCTTCACACGTTAGGCACGCACTTGTGGTAAACAAGATAAGAAGCCCGGGCTTCCACGTTGGCGAACTACCAAGGCCACACACACTCATAAGAGCATCTCCAAGCGGAGCCCCCAAATCCGCCCCCAAACTGTGACCGGACGCGTGACGCGTCCGGGCACGGTGACCGGACAGCCCCCAAAAACTGTGTCATACAATCATAACCCCCAAAAAATCCCCCCCAAAACCATATTGGACATGCACGTAGATCAAATGGTGGATCAAGTTCAAACATCATATGAATAAACATAGTTCAAACATACACAAACAAGTTCAACACCAACATCGGACAGAGTTCATCGGACACGAATCATCGGACACACCAGAGCGGAGCGGAGCGGAGGTCTCACAGACCATGGAAGATCCGGCCGGCCTCCAATGCGTCACGTCGTTGCCTTTCGCGACGGCGACGGGCCCGGCGAACCCCGGCTTCACGTTCCAGCTCCCGGTTATGAGCGGCGAAGGCTTCACGTTGAGCTTCCCGGTCGTGAGCCGCGGCCTCCACACGTTGAGCTTCGCGTTCTCGAGCGACGGTCTCAACACGGTTCCGTGCGTGAGTGGCGGCCTCTACACGTTCCCGTGCTTCGCGGTCCCTTTGCCGAGCACGGCGTGCCTGTCGAGCTTGGCTCTCCACTCGGCGGATCATGTCCCTCCTCTCCTCATCCGGCGTGTAGTCCACGAACGGGCTATCCTTTAGCGCTTCCCAACAATGGCCGAACTTCCACTCCGTCGTCTCCGGCCTCCCCCCAAGCGCGTTGTACAGTAGGATGACATCGTCTATCTATGAAAATGAAATAGGTACTCCATAAATCGGTGCTAAAGCATTTGAGAATTGGATCCAACATTGTAAAAAATTTGACAATAAAAACTTACAGAACCCATTTGGGCAAAGTATCCGGCGAACTTGTTCACTTCCGCCACTATGATGTGCCATCTTTGGCGTAGGGAGCCCTCATCGCGGACAAATTCCGAGTTTGCATTGAAAACTTGACCGATCCGGCCCCAAAACGTAGCACGGTGGAGTGTTCCGGTCACAGGATCCTCTGGGTGGACAACCACGCATTGCACAGCAGCTTATCATCGCCGACGGTGTACGCCGGACCTCTAGGAATGGCCTACGGAGTACATCGGACATCAAATTCCTAATCATTCTACTCCTATCTAAAATGTGAGCATTCCAACCGGAGGCGGAGGAGGAGACTGGGAGGCGAACCTTCGGAAGCACCGCCATTGCCGGGTTGGACGCGGTGGCGGCGGCGGAACTGCCAGCGGTGGCGTTCACAGAGCCGCCGAAGACGGCGCGGCGGCATCCGGCCCGGGGCAGCTCCCAATCTCCTCCTCCGCCTCCTCCTCCGCCTCGCGAACGCATGTCAGTACAGCTCGGTGGCGGATTCGCTGCCGGAGCCGGCCATTGGGACGGAGAAGAGTGGAAATGGAGTGGAGTGGAAAGGGGATCGGAGGAGAGTGAAAGCTAGGGTTCCGACCGGGGTGGGGAATTTTCGGATATATGTGGGGTCATGTTGGGCCGCGTCCGACGTGGCGGCCTGTCCGGGCGCGTCCGGACGCCCACAAACCCTCCCCACATATGGGCTGGGTTTGGGGTGTGCCGGACAGCCCGGACGTTTGGGGTGGCTTTGAGGGGCTCCTTTGGGTGGTGGTTTTTGGCCCAAACACCCCAAACGTCCGGGCTGTCCGCCCGGACGTTTGGGGTGGGTTTGGGGCCTCCGGTTGGAGATGCTCTAAAAGGGCCTTAGTAGTAAGAGTTCTCCCCCCACACACACTCCCAATAGCTCGCCTCCATCACAGCCCAGCCCACTCATACATCTACAATTTCACACACATTATAGGACTTCTTTGGGACATAAGAAAAGTGGAGACATAATATAGAAATAGGAAAAAATTATATGGTTTAAGACAGTTGAGATTTTTTTCCATAATCTCAACTTGAAACGAGAATGCAGAAATACTTGGAACACTTTTTCGAAATCCTACCCACGAAAGTGGCCAAGATCTCTAGTGGCATCATAACATGATAATTATACTTTATCAAAATGTTTGGGCTCTAATTTGACTATTTTTGTAACTAGTAGCTTTGCACGTGCACGCACGTCTTTACAAAGACACATATTATAATTCAGTTGAATGGCACTTATTAGTTTTTTCACACACAATAGGGATTATATGTGGTATAAATTTTTAGAGTGAATCAGTATGTCACTTAGTTCGGTTCGGTCACCTGGGGCACCCCGGGAATCAACAAGGAAACGCTGCATTGCAGCCACGAACTCACAACTGGCTATTACGCCTCCATAACCTCGTCATGTTTAGGCTTCGGTATTGTTACGCAGACAAGTAAAAAATTGTTATTCATTTGTTAAACTTTCGAGCTGCTAGTAGATGCCATCAGCTGTTATTTTTTGAAGAGAACAATCCTTTATAATAAACTTGGGTCATGGAAGTAACTTGAGTTTTTAATGGAAGGCAATGTTTAATACCAAGAGAATAATCCTTTACAAAATATATAGGGAGGCCCTCATGTGCAGGTCAAAATGTGGTCATGCAACACACTGGAACACAAGCTTTAGTACCAACAGTTGCAAATCATGAGCTACCGCATTCCTTGATATAATAGAATCCACACCCTATATCTGCTTCTCATTCATGCACTGATAAATCTTATCACAACAGAACTGATTCCTGTAATAATCAACAATAAACCATATTGAAGTTCAAGACATCGTAATATGAACAGTACGTATTATGCACAATACAGTCAAGTTCGAGACAGTGTAGTCTGCAAAGTAGAATCCATTTGGTACTACTTTCGTCGCATGCAAAGTGCTCGAGATCCATCTTTATGATTGATGAATAACCACATTTCGCACATGCTTCCCTACCCCCATTGTGCACGACAGCTGCCATCTCGAGGTTTTAACATTCTTCTGCACATGGAACATGTAGATAATTCTTCGTTTTAATTATTGGCTTCGATAGCAATAGTAGATGTAATATGTATGGATTTTGATCTTCAAAATAATATATGTATATAATTACACAAGCATTCATTTAAGCAATATTTATCGAGATTGTTTAAGAAAATGTTATTCAAATTGTTAGCCGAGAATTCTATGGAATATTGTAAACACAGGAGAGATTCAATATTCATACAAGCTGACTGTATACTTTAAAGCACGGTCATAAGAGTATATGTTTCTTGAAATCAGAAAGTTAAACTATGGATAAATTAAATCCTACTATTTATGCTTATGCACAACATGTCAGAAAGATGAGAAACAGGCCTGGATCATGGCCGCTTAGGGCATCTTCAGTCGTATGGCCGCTTAGGGACGGCCGGCACGAGGAGAGGCGCGAGCCGGAGGGGCGGCCACGGTGAGCTCCATCTCGCGGAGGGGCGGCCACGACGAGTTCATCTCGCGACGCATCACATGCACCGTGCACCCGCATCGCGAGGACGGCCACGGGGCACGCGAGCTCCACGGCCACAGGGCACGCCGGCGGGGAGCTCGAGAGGCCAAGGGACGTGCCCCGCGAGGGCCACGAGCCGCGAGCGCGAGCTCCGCCCCGGCTGCAAGCACGAGCCCCTGCCGCGAGCTCCGCCTGGCGACGCCGACGCGAGGAAGAGCGCCGCGAGGTCGAGGAGATGCGAAAAAAAGAGGCGATTAATCCGGAGGCGGAGCTGGGCGGAGGGGCGGCGGCACGAGGGACGGCGGCGAGGTGCGAGCACGGCGGCGAGGGACGAGCATGGTGGAAGAAAGAGAGAAAGAAAGCAGCAGGGTCGCACGTGGTGGGATTGGGGAAAAGAGAGGAGAGAGAGGAGCCGAGAGACTGACCGTGGCCCCGTGTGCATGCAATCGCCCCCCAGGCCGAACCCAGCCTGCTGGGTGCGCCGGCGCTAAAACGGCGCTATTTCAAGTCTGGGGGCTGGCTGGTAGATTTCGGCGCTATTTTGACCAAAAAGTGGCCTTGGGGGGCTCCTGGGGGCACGGCTGGAGATGCCCTTAGGAGCTTGATAGGGCGCACGACTCTAAATATTTATATTTAGATGAATTCTTAAGTAAATAAAAGATTCTGAGTTAGTTGCTCAAGCCTAAGCACCGAGGAACTGAGGCTATTCCTTGCAACAATTTAGAAGGTGAACCGATGATCCAATGTATGTCCAGTAGTATGGCTTGGGCTCTGAAGTTCTGAAAGAGGCAGAAATGAACCTTGACCTGATGCCTTCTGGTTTATTGTTTTTTTTTGTTTGAGCAGGCATAGATTAACACTTTACTGCACTTTTGAGATTTCGGATATGATCTGATAAAGAGAAGCAATAAGTTATCATCCGAGACAAGATGCAAACACAAACTTATTTGTACCACATCTACTACTTCGCTAGTGCTGACGGATGTAAACACAATGCTAGTGCATAGAAGCAGGACTCGCAACAGCATAGGTAAATATAGGAATCCGCGAAAGTGCAGCCTTACCATGGCTGACAACAAGTACGCACCAGTACAGCTTCATTCTCTCGTAAAAGCTCCACCGTTATTCCCCTGAGAATGAACAATTTTTACAGCACTGTAATCATCAGTAATCAGTTAGAATTTTGACTCGAGCATTTCGTCGAACACATGACTGGACTTAATGCTGAGGTGCAGGAGTGGCATACAGCAGGCATACACATGCACGCCGGGCGAATATAGAAAAATTTGGCGATGGGGTCGGCTACTACTCTGCAAACTGCACATTGGACTAATTTAATGGTGTATTATACCATGCCATCACCCAATTATAATATTGCGTGAAATATTGCGTGAAATACAATACAATTAACTAAATGTGCAATGGATTACGCTCACCCCTTCCCCTCGCGTCGCCCCCCTGGCGGCGCTAGGGGCACACCACGCTAGAGGCCGCCGGCCCGCCGCCGTCTGGCCACCCCTGCCGCTGCCGTCGCCGGCCCCGGCCGCGGCGGTGGCGGCGCCCCTCTGCTGCCAAAAGGTGGCTCAGGGGAGGCCCTCTGCGCAGGTGGTGGATCGGCCCGGGGGGGCGGTGGCGGTCGGGGAGATGGACGCCGAGCCGGCGGGCTCGGGCGGTTGCGGCGGCGGAGCGGGAGCTGCGGGTGGCGTTGCTGGTGCTGCGGGGCGCGGCGGCCGGTCCTGCGGCGCCTGCGGAGGGGCGCGCGCCCGATGGGCTTGGCGGGCCCGTCTGGGCCCGTCGGGCCCGGATGGCGGTGGGCACGGCGGTGCGAGGAGGAAGGTGGCCGCGCGGGTTGGCGCGTGCGGTGCGGGTGCTGGGTGCTGCGACGGAGGACTTCGAGCGGAGGCGGAGGACGCGCGGAGGCTGGGGGCCGACGAGGCGCGGGCCGGTGAGGGCCGATGATGCTCTGCGTCGGGCGTTGGTGGTGCAGTGCGGCAAGGCTGGTGGTGGCCCCCTCTGCGTCGACGCCGTGGTCGCGCGGTTGGGTGTGTGCGGTATAGCGGAGGGCGGGCTGGTCTGGCCGGTCGCGGGAGGTGGGTTTGGCCATGAAGCTCGGGACGAAAGTCTTGCCGGCTTTTGCCGGCCGATGACGACGGCGTCCGCGGGCGTCTCTGTCCTCCTTGGAGGCGTCATCGTCGAGCTTCCTCGGCCTTTCTAATCTCGGATCAAGAGCTTCGGGTGAAAGCCTACACCCTATGGGTGGGGCGACGGCGTCGTTCTCACGTCGCGGACCCTCTTGGGGGCGTCGTCTTGAAGCTCTCGATCCCATCCGCTCTCCTTGGTGGGCTGGTCGCACACGACATCGCGATTGGCAGGTGGCCGGTCGGCGGTGAGGTGTGTCTTGGCGTTGCGAGTTGTGTGGCAACGATGACGGTGTTGAGCGGAGCCGAGTCGCGGCATGTCCTTCGCCACCGACAATCCGTGTTGCGTCCCGCCGTGAAGCTGCGAAGTCGGAGCTGCGTGTCGCGGGTGGCAGGCTGGCAACGATGACACTTTTTTCTACGGTGGCCTCGTGGATTCCGTCGAGGCAAGGTGTGCTTCTTTCTCCAGTGAAGCTCTCCGTCGAAGTCGGAGCTGCCTCCTCCTCGACGCTTTGGGTTGACTGTTTGGCATAGGCCGACATGGTTTACGGCGTCGGCTGCGGCGAGGGCTTCGTCGGTGGTCGTCGAAGGTGAAGTCGGAATCGCTTGCTCGGGGAGAAGTGACGACGATGACGCTCGGTGATGACCTCGGTGTTGTTTCTCTCCTCGGCGGCGTGTGTGTCTCGTGTGGGTAGCCAGGTTGGCCGGGTCTGCCCAGTGTGGTGTTCCATGACTACATTGGTGCACTTGTAACGGTTTTCGGCCGGTTCCCCGTTAATGAACCGGCCAATTCCCCTCCTACTTTTTTAATAAAATGAGTCAATGTTGCCCGTTTTGTTCAAAAAAAAAAGTGCAATGAAAACAATAGTTACATTAATAAAGATATAACATACCATTTACCACTTACCATTTAGATGATTTTTTAAATCCATTCTAGCCAACCACCATAGACTTCAAACCATTTTGAATTAAATCTTCGTGGTGCATCAGCTTTTGTGGATATTTAAATACAGTTTGTGGTCCATAAGGTCCTCTAGTTAAATATATACTTCTAATATCATCTTATTACCTAATAGGATTTTTAGTGTACTTACTCTGAAGTCCTTATTCGATCGGCGAGATCATATGGAACTTCATCCAAGTTAATCTCTCTTGAAAGATTAGCCGAACTTGATGAATTATCTTGCCCAATTGCAGATCCAGCCTATCTAGAGGTCCCTACAATCAACGTCTGATCGCTTTCTTCTCAACACAAATCGATCCATCGCCTAAAAATATCAGGAAAATAGAAACAACTTAGAATTTGGTGACAACCGATGACTAACTGAGCCTAGAGGGGGACTACAATAATTGGCTGCACTATTTAGAATTTCGAATTGATTTTTGAAGTATACTTTACCGTGACGTGTGGTTCCGATCTGCTGTCGTCGTTCACTAGTTGCGGCCATTTTCGGACTTGCTGTTACTGGCCGCCGGTAGGTTCTCGTTGAGCCCGCAAGATCCCAGGAGACGGAGTGATGAGAGGATAAATTCCGTGCGCCGTCGTCGTAGCGATTTTAGGGAATTTGTGAATCAGGGAGTTTGTGAATTTGTGAATCAACTGTCTCCCAGGAATAATCTCTACTGCCTCACGTCTATGCGCCACAGGCGAGATCGACATACCCGTCGGTCACCGAAGTACTGGTCTTCGGCCAAGTTTCTCAGGACGTAGTTCTGGGTTATAAGGTATAGGTCTAGTTTAGACACATAGGTGGGGTGTGCGTGTGTGTGGTGTGCGTGTGGTGTGTGTCCTGTGTGTCCGAACATGTGCTACAACTTGTAATTCCAGAGAGCCTTAAAAAAACCGATCGATGGAATTGTGCGATCCGTGGCCAGTCGTAGCGATTTTCCTCAAGCCCATCACGCATGAAACACAGCCAGACATAGACTTTGACTAGGGGATAAGCGCGGACTTCGCCGCGCCCGTGGACTTGAACGAATTGTAGTTTTTTTAGAGGGATTTAATTTGAAATTTGGTGAAATTATTCGGTTTTGAATTCTGCTAAATCTCACAAAAATGGGCGAATTCGAAGAGAATTTGAAAATTTGTAGTATTCGAATTTAAATTTTGATCGTATGGCGTAATCAGTGGAATTATTTGGATTTGAATTCTTCTAGCGCTCGCAAAAATGGTCGAATTTGGAGGGAATTTTTAAATTTGAGATATTCAAATTTAAATTTTGATCGTATGACGTAGTTAGCTAGCATTTTTTTCTTGTAACCGTTTTGATATATTTTAATATTTTTCTGACGATTGATGGTCATATTTAAAGATATTAATTTTCGAATATTAATTTTTTGTTGTTTTTCGTCTAAATCTAAACCAATTTGAAACTTTCCAAATGTGTTGCGTTGTGCCACAAATAATTAAGTTTTTTTTTGTGTTCATTTTGATATTGTTTTCATATTTTTTTGATGCTTGTATTTGAAGATATTAAATTATCAAAATTAATCACTTGCTGTTTCTTTTTAATGGGAAAAAAATGGAAAAGGAGGCTGACATGCTAATTTTTAGTTTTTTGTGTAATTGTTTTTATGTTCTGTAAAGCTACATGTAAATGTGCTATTTGTAAAGAAGTTGTTGTTTCTCAAATTTTTTGTTTTTTTGTATTCTTTTGAAATGCACACCGAAAGATACCATTCCTTTGAATTTCATTTTTTTAAGTGATTATTTTTATGTTGTGTGAAAATACATGTAAATGTGTTAGCTGAAAAGGAATATTTTTTCTTTAAATTTTGGTTTTTTTTTTGAATTTTTCTGAACTGGATATCCATTCTTTTGAATTTCATTTTTAAAGTGATTATTTTGTATGTTGTGTGAAAATGCATGTAAATGTGTTAGCTGAAAAGGAATATTTTTTCTTTAAATTTTGGTATTTTTTTTGAATTTTTCTGACCTGGATATCAAAAGATATGAATTGTTTGTATTTTTTTAATATCTGATATTACGAAAATGCTGACAAAGGGGACCCACCCGTCATCCAGTGATGGGTGACGCCAGCCCTGGCGTCAGCGGGCGGCCGAACGGCCGGCGACGCCGAGCTCGCCGGCGCGTGACGGCGGACGCGCGCGAAGGCCCCAGCGCGCGGATTTGATAGAGGGCGCGGAGGCGAGGCGGATGGGCGGCGCGGCGCGCCATTTGGTCGCCGGAGACGCCGGCGGCAACCGAAACCGCGGCGGTGCGCCCGGAGAAGGACGACGACGAATCCCACCGGTTCCGGCCGTCCCGGGACGCTTCCGGCGGCCAGGAGGTGAAGGGCGCGGCGGCGCAGCTCCCTGTGACCTCGGATTGGGGCGGGGAGGCGCGTAGCGGCCGAGCTGCGCGGCGGCGGCGATTCCGGCGGCGCTCGCGGAAGAAGAAGGGAGGGGTAAGAATGCGATGGCATTTTTACAAAAAAGTATCTGGAGTTTCGCAAAGTTGCGAAAAGGTCCTTCGTAGTTCTAGGACATGGACTGCGGGGCACGGGCTCTTTTTTCCGGGCGCTTTTCTGCAAAATAGTCACGGTGACCGGCGGGACGGGCTGCGACCGGGTGATGACCGGGCCACGTGTCGTCGTCCTGTTGGTAGAAAATACAGAATGAACAGTAACCGCGCGATTGGGACGACGTGGGCTTATCTGGGACGTCCATTCGGGCGATCGGATGGTGCGGAGAATGCGGGCGACGTGGAAGCACGATAGGAAGCTAATCTGTCGACCTTTTATATATAGTAGAATGGGGTCAGACTGAGCTTTGGGCAGGGGTCAGACTGAGTTTTGGGCTGGGGTCAGACACAAATTTTACAAGGGCTTCTTCATCATTACATGGGCCGCATTGGTGTCAGCTGCACCCAGCCCTTACACGTGAGATTCGCCCCACGGGCACGGCCATGATGTCAAGGAGCAGCTGGATATCGTTGTAGGTATGCCCAAGACGACGAAGCCGAAGTTCACAGCGGCGCGCAAACGGCACGGGGGAGACGGTGGGTGGAGGGGGATGTTGGGTTGGCACGCCTGTGATTTGGGGACTGGGAAGTGCCACCGTGGAGGACGATGGCGACCGTGAGGTGCTCCTGGCAGCGGCCTAGGTCGCGGCACTCCGCTCGGCGCCCACTCGCCGCTCGATAACTGGCATGCTCGTCGACATAATCTTCGCTCGTCGCTCTCCGGTTGCACGCTGGCATCCGCCACCTCAGACTCCTTGGCAACCGTCTCCCGCGGCGCCACCGCGGCATCGCCCCACGCCTAAGAGACCGCACGGCCGACCGCAGCAGAGCAGCAGCAGCAGGGGGCATAAAGCCGCGTCGCCGGCGGCATGGGGCGAGAGGCAGCCGCGCTTCCATCACAGGGAGAGGGGGTTGCGGCGGCGGCGGCGGAGGTGGCGAGGCGTGGTTTCCTGTACGCGCTCGTGCTATTGTTTGCTTCAGCGATGATTGCGATTCGTGTGTTTTCGTTCATTTTTGTCCGCCAAGTTAAATTGCTACGTGCACACAGCGTGGGAGATTGGGTTAATTTGGGTGGTAGATTTTAGTTAGCCAGGTCAGATCGTGTGGTGGGAGTCCGGCCGGAGTCTGGCCGTGTACATTTATTGGGTGGCTATAAGAAGAATATGTTTGCTTGTTTAACAGTAGTATAGACTAGTCATGTGTTTTCCCTATTCATGTGAACAAAACAACCAAGTCTACAAAAATTGAGCTAATTACACCAGGAGTCCCACAACTTGTTCAACATGTACAAATTAGTCTCACAAGTTGCAAAGCGTGAACCACTAGTACAACAACTTGTCTTTAGGAGCAAATAGGTCCACAATGAAATCAGAAGATGACACGTGGCTTCGTGTATTTTGCAGATACAGCCCTATATATTTTCTTTCATACAAGGGACTTATGCTCCAACTTACAGACGGGTCCCACCTGTCAGCCGCCGGAAAAATAATTAAACCATGTGCGATAGATGGTGAATCGAACTCAGGATCTTTTGGGGAAAAAGTCCATCCTCATTTCAGAAAGAAAAAAAGATGTACGAGCTTCTTACTGTTAATTACAAAGTCCATCCTCGTTTCAATCGTTGAGAGTTGTTCGTCGTTCTGGCTAGAGCGTGCAGCAGAACAGTATTTTTCGTCTGATCGTGAGTTCGACTCCCCATCTATCAAGCATTGTTTTAATTATTTTCCCGGCAACTGACAGGTGGGGACGCGTCTGTAAGTTGGCGCAAAGGTCACTTGTATGAACGAAAAACTATAGGGTTACATAAGCAAATATACGAAGCCACGTGTCATCTTCTGATTCATTGTGGACCTATTTGCTCCTTAAAGATAAGTTGTTGTACTAGTGGTTCACACTTTGCAACTTCTAGGACTAATTTGCATATACTGGACAAGTTGTGGGACTCTTGGTGTAATTAGCTCACAAAAATTTATGTATTTTCCAATCCACATGCATGCACGTGGTCCTAGCTCGACTGGATATATCAAGTTAAAACCGTCATGTTTGATTGACTAGTCGTACGCATGATACCACTCTGAGCATCTTATCCAGGTAAAACGTATGATACTAGAAGGAAAAGACGCGCGTTGCTGCGTCTGGACAATCATAGATAAAGAAATAAATAATTTTAAATATGTAAATAGAGCAATAAGAGAAAAATTGCACCACTCGTTCACTCTCTTATAACACGATCACTTAGACATCCACACATAAAAATAGAGAAGTAAAAAAAGAAACACAATTATGTGAGTTGTAGCAAGGTTAGGGCTACACCACTTAAAAGATAGAGCATATGACCCATACAAAGATTAATCTATCATATACTCAGTTAGACAATCGAAATACAACCAGAATTATGAAATTTCATGAAAGTTAAATTGTACATGGTTTTATCGAGATTTCAACAAAAGATTTTGAACAAATTTCCGACAATCGTAGACAATGTACGATATATATGATGAACATTGCAGGCTCAAAAGATAGATTATTCATGACTTGATTAGCCATCAAGATCCTCGAGGTCATTAATTTATTATAATGAAATCAAGTAGACTTTTCTGACATTAATTATCCCACACTGTAGCAAAAATTAAAATTCTGTCGAGTAGAATCGATACTATAAAATGGAGGATCATTCTACCAATCAATACTAAATAATCCACTAAAAACATAGCGACGCAAGATTTAACGGTATTAATCTGTGAGTCAGATCTGTATTATATTATATAAAATAAAATATTAACTAAAATAATGGCATGTATAGCAACGATAATTTTGAATATATATCTAATTACAGTAATGCCCATCTTTAAACATATAGTTTGTCATCTTCACCACACGTTAGATGCTAACGACTTCATGTGAGGCTAGACACACATAGCTCTTTTTCGGTGTATTCATCCTACCATCTACCAAATACACGCATGCACTTGCTTACATTATCCGTTCTCTTAATATAAGTGAGAGATAAGCAAACATAGTGCTGAGAAAATGTCCACAAATCTAATACACACATGATATTTTATCAGTAATTAGGTGTCATCCAATAAAATGCGTCTGACTCATCATACCACCCCCATTCACCATCCAGTTGTTGCTCACTGTATCAACCGCAAGTGCCACCATCACCGAGTCGCCACCACTAACAACAACGGCGACATCGGCGGCCGATGCGAAATTTGATATGAGTATTCACGTGCAACTACTGCGAGGGATGTAGAAAGTCTTTCACCTCACTAGTGTTGGGTGGCCACAAAAATATGCACCGACGGGAGATCAAGTGGCTTGCAAGTTGACAATGGACTAGAGAGGCGACATCGGGGATGGATGTGCCATGCATTCCAAGGGGCCTGAGGTGTGTGCGGAGAGATGATTTTTTTTGAAGCGGAACGGATGTTTCGCTAGAATACGTATCGAGGGAAGTGGAGAGAAAAGTTATGTCGTGCAACTTAGTCTAAGTGATCCAATGGTGGGCACTGGCGGCAAAGAAAGGATAAGGGGAGAGTTGTCGTAATGTGCCTGTAGCTTTGAGCTCACCACATTTTCTTATTTTACAAAAATTGAAACGACATGTCTAGGTTTTGTTATTTGCCAATAAAGCATACAACTACGTGTACGTATTGTACATGCTCTATAAGTTTGTAAGCATTTTGTATTTTGTGCTACAGAAAAGAGAGAAATTTTAAGGGAAGATAAAACTATTCTTCTTTTTTAAATTAAAATTTTATTTTAATGAGTTTTTAATATATATAAAACATGTGTATGTATCCAACATATTTTTGTGTAGATATTAAATTACAGATGTGGTTTATGGTCCATCATGATGTTGTGAGTTTAGTATTTAACTAATTAATATTTAAATGGGGTCCACCTTAATGTGGACATGTGAGGGAAGGAGAAGGCAAGAATCATAGGGAGATTAGTTTTTGTAAAGATGCCCGGTATAGCGGTGCCCTGGCACCATGTCCGAACATATGGGGTGGGTGCCACACACACTCGCGTAGCTAGTCTCCTGCATCACAGCCCAGCCCACGCAATGCATTCAATTTCACGCACATTATAGGACTTGTTTGGGTCAACTGAAAACATGGAGGAATAATATAGTAATAGTGGCACTATTATCAGTTTGGTTTAAATAATTGAGAATAAATTTGAATTTTTTCTTTGATCGCAACTTTAAAGGAAAAAGAGCAGAAACTTACAAGCTACTTGGAACACTTTTTCGAAATCCTACGCACGAAAACGAGACCAAGATCTCTAGTGGCATCATAACGTGCTAATTATACTTCATCAAATTTTTGGAGTCTAGTCTTTATCGCTGCCTGAGGAAATTCAAGGAAGAGCTCGATTGGGTGGCGTACAGAGCCAACAGAGCTAGTCTAGCTGGGTTCAAGCCCTGGATTCAAAACTTCAACAGCTTGTAATTATTTTCCTGCTTTCCTAGATTAGACTTTGCTTGTACTTCTCTTTTATATAAAATCAATAAAAATAACCAGCAGAACACTGCTGTTCCTTTCAAAAAAAAATTGGAGTCTTATTTGACTATTTTAATACTAATAATCATGCGTTTTCCCTATTCATGTGAACAAAAAAACCAAGTCTACAAAAAAATTCTGTATTTTCCAGTCCACATGCATGCACATGGTCCTAGCTCGACTGGATATATCAAGTTAAAACCGTCATGTTTGATTGACTAGTCGTGCGCATGATACCGCTCTGAGCATCTTCTCCGGGTAAAACGTTTGATATGCCCGGTATGGCGGTTCCCTGACACCCTGTCCGAACATATGGGGTGGGTGCCCCTAGCAGCATACCCCAAAGTTTTCCCCTTCTAGTAATTATAATTTGAATTGCAGTTGTGCTCTAGTTTTGTTAAACGTAGAATAAGATGTTTGCTACTTCAAAATTTATAAAGTTTTGAATGTAAAGACTCATTACATTTGGTTGATGGACTTATAATTGGATCTCTTCGTACGAGATTTACGAAATTTTGAACTTGAGGTTCGCATACTATTCTCCTTTTTATCTTCATAGTATTTTGTGGTTTGTTTGATTTGTTAGGCCTAACCAATCTCCTTGTAAATTTACCTCCAGTGGTTTATCGGGAGAAATGGACGAACTGAATCCAAACATCTAGAGTGTCCGGATGACTACCAGATGGCAATGAGCCTCTTCTGATTACATGATAAATGAGATAAGTGCAAGATTGAGATGTCACACTATAAACTTTTGAAATTAATTATGAATTGTTTGGGTGATGCCTTTGATGGTTCACTTCGTGATTTATTTTGTGAAACTTTGAGAATGTGTGTCGACGGTAGCAACGCATGAACATTTTTCCTAGTTTAATACTAATAAAGAGTAAGTCGATTCATGGAAAAAAACGCATGGCATCTGGACATGTATAGAGCCATTAGGTAAAAACGAGAAAAATGCAATTGTGTGATAATACTAAGGTTTATTGACTATATAACAAGAACTCTTCGAGCAAATGTGTAGTGAGCGGTTTGTTCAATTTTGACTTGCACATAAAAGCGGCTACATTTTCATTTCTACATTGTGTGTTGTCCCATGTCGTGAATCCATCAGAAATTCCTATAAAACATGTCCGAAAATTTGTAAGATATTTTAATGTTGCAAAGGTCAATGTTTTTTGTAGTTTTGAGCGCACACAATACCAAACGCTGGTCCCTAATTTTCTATGAATAAATAATTCATTATATATTGGATGTTTTATACAACTTGATCCACTCTGAAATTATTATATATTTTTTCTAGATGGTATTTATGGCAAACTAAGTCTAGATGCTAATTTTCCTTACACGTATGAAAATGTTGAACTATACGATTTTTGTGTTGAAGTTCAAACTTTTCTTCAGTTTTAGTGTGCACAAGCCCAATCACTGATTTATCAGTTTTCACATATTTATATATATAACTTGGTCGACTTTGATAATATTATTTTGTTCCCTAGATGGTACACGTGGCAAATTTCGTCTAGTGTTTCTCAAAGGCTTCTTCTGGCGATGAAGATCTCCGGATCGTCGTGCAACTTTATGGGCGGTTCATTCTTCTTCTTCATCAACAGGAGGGATGTGGTCTTTTTGACACGGTTTGAATGTTGAAGACGAAGTGCATCTCAAGAATTTTGTTGTAATTTTCGTCTTTATTGAGATGTTTTGTACGGTTTGGTGTTTCTTATAATTCCAGTGTCCTTTTCGCAAGAAAACTCTATCTAACCAGGCCTTTGCCGCCCCTTTTAGCAAGCAATCTAGAGATCGACCATGGGATTGAAAACATAATATAGATACTGCCTAAATTATACGGATATTAACCTACGGCCACGATCGATCTCTAGTTAACCTAGGTATGTACCGCCGCCGGGCTTTATATATAAGGGGGATGGATTGCCGGCCGACACCAATAGCGAACAGTCTAGGAATCGATTAGACCTAGCTAAGTATTCCACTAATCGCCAGCCATGGGGCTGTCTCTCCTAGCGTTTTTGGCCGGCGAGAAAAGAAAGCCAGGTTTGAGTGTCAGGCGTTCTGCGTCGTGCACCACGTGGCAAACGGCGGGTGCTTCGACGAGTTCATGGCTGCGATGAAGGAGTGCGGCGGGTACAACGTCGACGCCGCGGGGCGGGCCGCCAACGCCGAGGCGTGCATCAAGGCCACGGCGGAGCTACGCAAGTGCTTCGCCGGCAACCCCGAGTGGTTTAAGCACGTGTATCTCCGGCGTATGGACGAGGGACTCGACCAGGACTCGAAGGCTACGCCGGTGGAGATCGAAAAGGAGATACTCAGTGGAACGTTTAGGTGGTGGACCGGCATGAGGAGGAGCTAGCTAGCAGCTGCATTATATCCTTATGTTTTATTTTGGCCATCTCTTGAGCAAGCGTTCACTGAGCCGGGCCGGTTGGTTAATTAGACTGATATTATATTTCCGATTGAAGAGTTTATTCAGGACTAGCTAAGTGCTCGTGTGCTGCATATCTATCTTTCTCCTTCCACCATCCCACCCAATCTTTTTGAAAATATCATCATGTAACTAAATGAACTATAACTTATACATTTATTTTCTGGTTTTGCTAATTCTCAGTGGTCAATTTCTACATCATCGGATTTGCATTTGTCATTCGTATAACTTATATATGGCGGCGCAGCCAGTCAAACGACGACCACCACCGCTTTCTACTGCCTCCCCGATTCACTGCCTCCATCTACTCGATGTGCCGGCGACCGGATGAGGCACTCGAGGTATGGCGCTTCCCTCGCACGGACCGAGATCCTCCTGTCACATCGCCTCCCCAACGCCGACGAGTTCAGAGTTCTATATTTTCAAGCCGGCTGAGAGCAACCAGTACTTTTATCTTGATGATGACCAGGGAAATCTACAGAGATGGCACTCCGTGAGGAGGAGTTTGATCTCTAGAATGTTGTGAAGGCACCGAGGGGAGACGTAATGATGGGGAATGCATCCCTGCCTGTTCAATATCTCCTCCTTGTGATGTTGAATTGTTGATCATACTGTACAGATTTAGGTCTCTCTACTATGGTAAATCCTCACTTCTTTTATACTCGTTTATTTTAGGTTCAGATCTTAATGATAAGACCAGGGATATTTCGATTGCTTTTCTTGCATATTGGAGAGAATTGAGTCAATTTTGTCATTTTGTGAAGTCTTAGTTTTGATTCTTCATGTTCAGTTATATATCATATATGAGCAACCGATTTCATGTGTAAGTGAGAACATTGAATAACATCTGCTGAACCACTAAAAAACATCTTGTTGATGCCTCATGATATGAAAGCAATATCTGTTACAGAGTTTTGGTGGAAGAAACTTCATGAGTATTACTACGAGTTTGTGACATAGAAGGTGTGGTGGTGGCACAATCTGCAAAATTGGCCTGCTCTTTCGTGCATCACCATTGATATCTATGCATCATTGCATACCAAATAAGAACCCAGAGACGTAGTGGTTAGGAAACTTTACTAACTCAGTTAAAATACATGTCATCTTTGCAAGATCATATGGTACTTTGACATAGAACACACCACTGTCCAATCTTACATCAGGAAATTTTATATAGAAAAATTGGTTCCAACTTTGTTTAGTTTCCCTTCTGCGGTTCTACTATAACAACATGTTTACGAATTGGTTGCGTGAAAACAATGCTTATTTTTTGGGCTAACATATATTTTCTAACACTAAATTATTTGAGGTAATATAGCCATATTCAATTTGATTTTTCTGTGACATACATGTGCTGATCTGCAGAAGAGGTTATGAAAACTGATTGTTCCGTCGGCGGGCATTCCAAAGTGTGTTTTCTATAAAAACGAGTATTCTATTATGTGACAATAAGTACCTGTCATTTGGGTTGTTATGCACATAGTTTGATTAACTTCAGTATTCAATCTTTGAGCAATGTAACAAAGACACTCGACAAACAAACAAAAAATACAGCAGTTTATTTTCTGAAGTATACCCAGTTTCATTTTATTTGGACCAAGTGCCTCAGCAATAAATTTATCATAAACTACAATGAAAATATTTGGATTAACATAATTCAATTGATATCTCATATATTAATTTTTTGTAGACCTGTTGCAACGCACGGGCATTTTGCTAGTATTTATAGTATTGCTCCATACAATTGTAAATTGTTTGGTTGCTTATACACTCCTAAACACCCCGCCAAGGTCAAGTAGATATTTAAGGGTTCAATGGATAGGCCAAAAATATCATAACGATAACTATAATACATCAATAGACACCAATGAATTATTGGAGCAATGTGATACATTCTTTTGGTTTTCCTAGAAAATAAATGCATTGTTAATCATTTTACTTTGAAATAACCTATATATATATAATAGAAAACATGTGTGGACACTTCATCTGAAGTGTACGCAATAATGAAAATAATATACACAACATTTCGTATAATAATATACACTCCACTTCATATGAAAAGTACACAATAATTAAAATAATACACATTATTAAGGCAACAATCAACTGGTGCAATATATTTTCTATAAATTAAAAAGTTAAATATAAATAGGTGTGGATTAATTTGAATACAGAGGATGTTTGTTAGGGTTGGGCATGGGGCTTCTGCTCCTTTTAAGTGTTTACACAAACTCAACAAAACATTTAATTGCCCAAAGGGTCGGTAGGACAACGATAAACTCTTCTTGCTTCCACGTGGTACTAAGGGAGAAAAGCCATAATTTAGCATCTGCAGTTTCATCGCTAACCAAAGGAAGAACACGATCATCTTCTCTCAAAACCCACACTGCCCTTTCCGTGTGGCAGCCAAGCAAAGAATGTCTTCACGAGTCATTTGTTGCACCACAAATCAGAAAGAAAGGTGATGTTGCCAAGTGTCTGTGTGCCCGCTCTTCCCCATCTGCAACGAAGACCTGGCTAGTCTCCATGCGAACAAATGAAGCTTGGATGGAACCTTCACTTGCCAGAGCCTTTTCCTGTTGCGTTCCCGCTCTTCACTATTAGATGAGTATAATCTTCCCTGTAACCATATCTCTCAGAGTACTGTTGTCTCTATAATCATTTAATATGCTGATCTAACCGAGAAGACTCCTTTATTTTCATAATGCCACGATCATAAACCATAATCAAACTTTGATCAAGAACATCGTCATCCATCGGAAGCAAATGCTCTTTAATTTTCCGAATGTCCCTCGTGCGGGTAACAACGCGGTAGACATAGACCGTAGCAGGTGGAACATCTGACCATGGACAAATCAATCTTAATTGAAAATCCCGCGGGATCCAATTAGTATAAAAAAATTCAGTAGTTGTACCATTACCTATGCGGTGAATCGGACCTCGTTTCAGCATCTTTCCCTTCACATGAGGACCTCCATATCAATGATGGATTAGATCCAGATACGAGCTCGATTGAGGCCCAGTAGAAAGGCACCTCGGCCCATTTTGGCCCAACTAGAGCCAGCCCATCAACGCTCGTTGTCTACCTCAGGTAGTCAGGCGCTAATCCTGTTGTCCAAATCGACAATAATGGACAGCTTATGAATGATTTCAGATTAGCCCTAACCAATTCACATTTTTTTGAAGTAGCGCTACCTATGAAAATAACAAAAACTAAGGCACATACTCTCATACTGCTAATGTGTAATGAAGGCAAAGTTTGTGAAGTCTGAACATGCTAAGACACATACTCTCATACTGCTAATGTGTAATGAAGGCAAAGTTTGTGAAGTCTGAACATGCTAAGACACATACTCTCATACTGCTAATGTGTAATGAAGGCAAAGTTTGTGAAGTCTGAACATGCAGGTGTGTAGCAAAATCCTCTTGACTATATTATATGTATTCATTATATATATGTACGCAAAATAGTGGGGTGCCATGAGGGGTAGTGGTGCATAGGGTTATAACCGTTGGATACACTATAGGGAGCACAAGATCTTGTCCAATGCAAACGGTAGAATGTGACGCCGTCACAACGAGAGCACGAAAATCCATAGCCTCTAAACATTTTCACATCATATGGAGTGGTGGAGTGGTTTTGTTGCATGGTGCAGGTTGACTCTTTTTGTCTCTCCTATCCATATGCTCTAAACATTTTCACATACCATGGAATGGTTTTGTTGCATGGTGCAGGTTGGCTCTTTATCTCTCTCCTATCCATATGCTCGAAACATTTTCACATACCATGGAGTGGTTTTTTTGCATGGTGATGGACCACAGGCTTGAAACATTTCAACTGTGGGTGGACAACTTTGCTCTAAACCCAAAATCTTTTTTAGTGGCGGGAGAATAAAAATGCGCGGGAGCCCAGCTACCCCATGCATAAAAATTCACGCCACTTTTCCTTAATTTCCACCCCATACGGCCATTGGCATGAAAATGCTGCATGATGTGGTACTTGGGGACCACAACCATCCACCACCATTGTAGATTACCTCCATGGCTATCCACCACCATTGTGGAATTCCTCTATCCACCAAGATTATGATATTCTTCCATGCACATGGCCAACTAGCACATGCAGATAGAGAAGAGTAGAAAATGTCCACCTTTTGGATCCACAACCATACGATAATGTCCAATGTATGTGGAGAGAGCACATGCAATCTAATCAAAGTAGTAGACGGAGCCTGCCGCCGTTGCATGCACAGTTAGATTTTTCTAGCCATGGATCTATCAAGGGAGCAGATGATTGCTTTATCCAACGGTGTACACCCTATGCACCACTACCCCCCATGGCACCAAATCCGCGTTGATATATGTACATCGGGAAACTGTAGTTATAGATCCCCAGAGTATATATAGACGGCCTAGTTAATTGAGTTTCTTACTCTTGTAAGCACGTCTAGATCATAGGCGTCATGATGTTAAGCAGTGATACCCTGATGTGCACAATGCTTCTGAACACCGTATCGCAGACTCCGTCGCACTCCTTGAAGCACCGTTCCACCGCGAGCAGCCTCTCAAAGGCCGCTTCTACCGTTTTGGGCGCCGCCTTTTTCCCAAAAGAACCAAATGCCGAGGTGATTTTCTTGCAAGATGACGTCGCCGGTGATGATGACATGGAAGCAACTGCTGAGAACACGGTCACGGAGGCCGCGACACTTGCATTGGCTGCCTCGACGAGCGTGCCGACCATCTCAGCCTCCTGTGCGTTGGTGCCGACAAGTTTGAATCGCACAAACTTGGAGGAGATGTGGGAGACCGACGCAGCGAGACGAGCTACGTCCTTCTCGGCCCTGCGCAGGGACCTTGAGGCCGAGGCTACCCTGGCGGTGTCCCGCCGCCCGAGCGCGGCGCGGGACTCTGCAGCAGCATGTTGTAACTCGAGGAGGGCCTCTTGGAAGCCTTGGTGTGCGTCGGCGAGGAGAAGGAAGGCGTCCAGGAGACGGTCGCCGGCATTGGTGGCCCGGCGAAGTACGTCCTGCGGGCCTTGGAGGAGAAGGAGGTCGACGAGCGCGGCATGGAGCGCGTTGATGTGGGCGAGGCCGGAGGGTGCCGTGGCGGCCGGGTCCTTGATCCATGAGCGGACGACGGCGATTTGGGCGTTGAGGTGCGCGAGGAGCGGGTGGGAGATGCAGGGAAGGGAGACGGAGCGGGCGTGGCGGGGCCTGGAAGACCTCGCCGGAGTTAGCGGGAAAGAGATCGAGCGAGCAAAGCTGGGAGCCATTTCTTGGTTTCTTGTTGCTGCTGGATGTGTAAGATGAGATGGTGTGGAGATGACAAGTCTGAGCAGCTGGTATATATGCAAGGAGGCATGGTAGCTTGGAAGTGGTGGTTGCACGTGTGGGTGCTCTGACCTCACGTCTAGACTGGCGCTGCCGCCATTGTTGGCATATGATTGAAGTACCACTTATTGTCCTGGAGGACCTGGACACGCAGACGCAGCAGGGCACAGCAAGGACAACGATCTACATGCGCACACCGGGACACGATCGACTGGGGATCGATTAATATGAGATTACATAGGCAACAATCTGATCCTGCTTGTGTGCGATTTTTTGTCCATTTTCCGTTGCAAGTTGGGAGACATGAGAGATTCCAAATGTTAGATCACCTAGCTAGTAGGCAGCTCCAAGGACTTGCATGTGCCCTGCATTATGTTAATGTGTATGCACACGAACGGGTTGTTTTTCTATTCAGGGATGCGCACGAATGGGTTGTTTTTCAATTGAAGGATGCACACGAATGGGTTGTCGTCGTTTTCCAGCCAGTAATTCTTAACTATGTACACCGTCCGTCTGGTAGCAGCGAATATTCATCTGTTCGCTGGCGCACGAATGCATCAGATTTCTTTTTTCAAGTTTTCAGCGACTATCCTAATCGACCAAAGGATTTCCTTGCTACAAAACCCATATAGTAGATCATATAGGAGAGGTTAGCCGCTTAGTTGAATGATTGAACGATAGAAAATGAGGGAGTGTCGGCGAATATAAACTGTACGCATGCACTGCTAAACCGATGCTAATATGAACTAATTGGTGTATATATGAACTCTTGCTATTAATTATTTGCGAACAGTGCATGGATACAATATTGATATGCTAATTGCACCCATCTCTATGAACCACCCGAGAACGTGGACAGAGCTGAACACCTAAGTTTTATTGGTTTTCTTATACGGTAGTTTTTTCAACTAAATGGGCAATTCTCTTCCCCTTAATCATGAGAATAGGCAGATTGCCTCGTTTCAAAAAAAGGAAAATATCAACCATATGTGAAGATTATTGGTTCAGTCCGGGGAATGGCCGGATGGCTCTTACTGTTGGATATGCAGCACAACACAACGTGATGATGATCCGCCCAGCAGATCGGAGCGCCGCCCGAGATGGGAGAGAAGAGGCGGCAAAGATACATGCCCAATGATTGAAGCCCAATTGTATACGAGATTCGTGGCCGAGAAGGACGTACGAATGCATGGGTACAGAAAAGCCCACAACCCAGCATAGATTACAGCCCGACATTTGCTTGCAAAAAAATGGCAGCTTGTATATTAGGTGTATTTTCTTGCAAAAGCTATATTTTAGATGTCCAAATTACCAGAACTGGCTACAGTTTCTGTGATAAGTGTAACCTGACCGGAGTGGGTTTCCTCCAAAAAATTATCACAGTTTTCGCCTCCATGTAAAAAAAAGTACCGATGTGTCTGATATTTCTTAGTTATATTTTTTTTAGTTTGCTTCTTCCATACCAAACGTTAGTCGTTAGAGATAGCTAAATAGTTTCGGAGTGCATTCTCGATCATCGATTGTTTAGGATAAAAAATATTTAATGTGCACTATATAAGCCTCATACCCATGCAATTTTTTTTAAAATCAACGATATGAATATGTGATAGAGTAAATAAAGCACATAATATCAAAATAACAGAAACGAATACCAGCTACAAAGATCTCGAATATACTCGAGAGTTACATGCATGACGGTTCTTTTAGTCAGCATGTTGATCTTTCTCTATAATTTAGGGTTTGTGGTTACGGTTTAGGGTTTTATCTTTTTTCTTCAAATGGTTCACAAGGCACATACGAGATGGCCGTTAGCAGTAGACACAGGTGGCATGAGAACGGAATGTCACAACATGTAAGATATGTAATGGTTTCTTAGGACATAGACTGAGGGATCATGATAATTGTGCAGAGGCAAGCAATTTACTAGGATTACTTATAGGTTACCGAATTAATGATCTAGAACACAGCAGAAGTGGGATAGTTTTGGTTCACAAACTGCAGCGTCGAACTTCTTGTTTTCGTTCACCCATGTCAATGAATGCTCTGTTACCGGAAACTGTATCTACCGGGGCTGTTTCATAAGAAATGCACACAAATTGCTTGACGTTTAATTCATTCTTGTTACACCACGGACCTAATGCAACAGTATGTAACATGGATATTAAAGCAAAAGCAAAAAAACAGGAATTAACTGTGGAAGAGTTTTACTGCTAAATTTTCCGGGTTGTATGGAGATCATATATTTAACTATCACCATCGTCGACTGGGATCATAGCCAGAATGCAGAAACATCATAATTCTTGACATAGCGTGACACGAGGTAGGAACGGCCAGGCCATAGGGGCACAGACACGAGCTCACCGTTCTTGTCATACCTGGACCTGAAAATGGTCACACGGAGCATGCTCTTCTCACAATCGCGCATGTACGGGCGCTCGACGAGGCAGAACATGCTACCGCGGCCACCGACATCGTCACCGGTGCACCCCATGGGGATGAGCACGGGACTATCATACATGGACTTCAGCGGGGCCTCGAGGAACGTCAGCCTCTTCTCCGCCACCTTCCAGGCGGGGGCTGGGCATGGCATGGCGGCTCCCTCGCTGATTTCCGGAACGTCCAAGGCGCAGAGGTGTTCGTGGCCGCTGACCATGTGGGTGCCGACCCAGGCGCCGAGGTCGCCGTCGTAGTGCGCCTGGCCCTTGAACGGGAAGTACCAGTCGCCGCGACGAATCCACGCGCCGCCATTCTCAATGTCCAGGGAGAAGGTGCCCAGATCACTTCTGTAGCCGTAGGTGCTGCTCGTCACAGACACGAAGATGGTGTGCCCGTCCGGATGGAGTGCACACACCGAGACATAGCTCTGGTCGTCCCGGGTAGACATGGGTGGCGGTGCAAGGCCGCTCTTCCATGTCCACCGCTCCTGCGGTCTCATAGAGTAGGACACGTCCTCGTCCTCGACGCCGAGACCATAGGGCACGTCCTCTTCGTCGCCGGAGACGCGACCATTGATACCACATTTGGTCTGGCAAAGGAAGAGCATGCCGCCAGACGGGTTGAACGTGCAGAGCTTGTCACCGGCGGCTACGGCGCGGTAGTGCCCAAAGAGCTCGCGCGGGAGAGAGTTCTCATTCTCCAGTGCGGCCGTGTCGGTGTCGTAGACGAGCGTGAGGCCAGGGCCGTGCTCGTTGCGGATGCCGAAGTGATCCGAGTCGCTGGTGAGGACGATGTTGGTGCCCAAGGCATGGAAGCGTGGATGCGACCCCACCATGACGAAAGGGGGTAAATAAATATCGGATTTGCTAGTTCTCAATCGATTGAGAACTTATTTAGTTCTCAATCGTTTTTGTGACCGTTGATTTTGTGCATCACGATTCGTATTGTTGCTTGTTGTTTTTTCTAGCGTATGTTGTGTTGTTCTCGTGCGTTTCGACCGAGCCTGGGTCTGGTAAGATCGATTGGGCCTGGTGTGTTCACTCCTGGTTGGCCAGGCCCTTCTCTAGCTGGGCTTTAGAACATACACATGACAGCTCAAGTGTTAAAATGGATGGGTCGCTTGTCATTTTTTCATTGCTTTTGTTCTTTTTAAACTATTTAGGCATGTTTGAGTTTGATCATGGTTAGGCTTTACAAGGAGGGCAGTCTGTGTTTTATTTGAGTTTTTTCATTGCGTTTTTTTTTTGTTTTTTCTAACTTTTCTTGTCAAGGAGGCCTCGATTTTTTTTTTGTAAGTGTGGGCATGTTTTTGTAAATTTACTTATTTATTATTTTTGTATTTTTTTAAGTTTTTTGTTGCATTTTTGAATTTGTTTGTGTGTAAAACATTCTTTTTGTTTAGGGTTAATGTTTATTGGGATGTCTTTTTTTAAATTAAATTTGTTGTATTTTTTGGTGTGGGGGCTTCGATGCAATGATTTTTCAGTTAAAATGTATTGTTTAGTCATCAGTTGCACCACTTCCTCTTGCATCAGTTCGTCGAAAACAGGGTGGGCGAGAAAGAAGGAGCGGCGTCGAAACAAAATTTGCGTTTTGAATAAATTTTTTATTTTTTTAGCTAGTTCCAATTATACTTGCAACTAAAATTTATTAGCAATTGCACTTCTAACTGATACTTTTTGTTTATTTTTGTGAGACAGTTGCAACTGCACTTGTAAGTGATCTTTTTGTTTTATATGAGCCAGTTGCAACTGCACGCAACTGTGATTTTTTTCTCTAAGCCAATTGTAACTGCACTCGCAATTGAGATTTTTTTTGTTTTTTAGGCAGTTGGAACTGTACTTGCAATTGCGATTTTTTTGTTTTCTCCGGGCCAGTTGCAACTGTTCGTGCAATTGAGATTTTTTTTTGTCTGAGGCAGCTGAAACTGCACTTGCAACTGAGATTTTTTCTTTTAAGCCAGTTACAACTGTACTCGGAACTGAATTTTTTTTAAGCAGTTGCAACTACACTTGAAACTGAGATTTTTTTTTCTCTCGGCAAGTTGCAACTGCACAACTGAGATTTCTTTATTTTCTCCTAAGCCAGTTGCAACTACGCTTGCAATTGATTTATTTTTTTCACTCTGAATCAGTTACAACTGCACTTGCAACTGAGTTTTTTTGTTTGAGATTTTTTTTTGAGTTTTTTTCTCTAAGCCGGTTGAGCACTTGCATCTGTGATTTTTTTTAGTTTTGAGCCAATTGCAACTGCAATTGTAACTGATTTTTTTTCCTGAGCCAGTTGCAACTGCAATTGCAACTGATTTTTTTTCTGAGACAGTTGCAACTGAGCTTTTTTTGTTTGAGTCAGTTACAATTACACTTTCAACTGTGATTTTCTCAGATCGCACTTGCACCTGAGATTTTTTGTTTTCTATTAGCCAGTTTCAACAGCACTTGCAACTAATATTTTTTTTCTCTGAGCCAGTTGCAACTGCACTCACAACCGAGATTTTATTTTTTATTTTATTTTTTTAGGCAGTAGCAAAAAAACTGCAGTTGCAACTGAGAATTTTTTTTGTTTTCTTTTGAGACAGTTGCAACATCATTTGCAACTGAGATTTTTTAAAATTTTTTTTAGCCAGTTGCAACAGAGTTTTTTCTCCTCTGAGACAGTTGCAATTGCACTTGCAACTGATATTTTGTTTCTCTGAGCCAGTTGCATTGCATTTGCAACTGAGATTTTTTTGTTTTTTATGAGCCAGTTGCAACTGCACTTGCAACTAATTTTATTCAATTATTTTTTTTTAAAAAAATTGAATCTTTTTCTGTAAGATTTTTTTAATCCGATTGCAACTACACTTGCAACTCAGTTCTTTTTGTTTCTCCGGGCCAGTTTCAACTGCACTTACAACTGAGATTTTTTTTCTCTGAGTCAAACTGCACTTGCAACTGAACTTTATTTAATTAATTTCTAAATTATTTAATCCATTTTCTTTAAGATTTTTTAATGCAGTTGCAACTACACTTGTAAGTGAGTTCTTTTTTTGTTTTTCTCTGAACCAGTTGCAACTGAGATTTGTTTCTTCTCTCTAAGTTAGTTGCAACTGCACTTGCAACTAACACTATTTTTTGTTTTTTCAAAAAAAAAATTAATCCATTTTCTGTAAGATTTTTTTCATCTAGTTGCAACTGAGTTCTTTTTTGTTTTTGCTTCGAGCCAGATGCAACTGAGTTTTGTTTTCTTTTTTCTCTGAGCCAGTCGCAACTGCACTTGCAACTGAACCTTTTTTCAATTATTTTTATTCATTTGTTTAAGATTCTTTTAACTCACTTGCAACTGAGTTTTTTTGTTTTTCTCTAGACCAGTCGCAACTGCACTTGCAACTGAGATTCCTCTGACTCCGTAATAGCCAGTTGCAGCTTCACTTCCAACTAAAATTCTACTGACGCTGATTGACAGTTACAGTTGCAACTGAGATTACTCGGCCCCTGATAGCCACTTGCAACTCAGATTTCTCCGACTTTTAATAGACAGTTACAACTGCACTTACGACTGAGATTCCTCTGACCCCCTAATAGCCAGTTGCATACCATAAGGTCACAATTCTACCAATACATCAAAGGGGGTGGGAAGCAATCTTGCTCACATTTTCAAATCTTGTATTGTGATAATTGTTTTTAGCAATTTTGGTTGCTTTTTGTATGGTTGTACTTATTTATATTATCATTTGGTTTTCATCTCAATGTTCATTGCAGTAAATGTTCATCTCAATGTGCATACCTCCATCTCCGGGAAAACGCCAAGCGAGGCCTCACCTAGATGCTGCAGCTTGCCCTGCTCAACTGGGCTCCCGAACACAACACAAGACAACCTAGGATTTTGTTGTTCTTTATTACCTGATGTTTTTTCTTTTTTTTTGCTGTCGGTTGATAAGAATTCAAGCATGGTGGATGCATGAGCCAGTTTTTTTAAAAAATTGGATGCATGATCCAGTTTGTTTTATGGCCATACTAATTCTATGTTTGCAGAAGGCTCAACGATTATTTGTTTCAAAAAAACTCAACGATTATTGAGTATCAGGGAATTGGAAGCCCAGAACTAGCAGGCCTACAAAGTCAGCCCGAACAACACAAGCTCAAAGAGAGAAACAAATTGCAAGTCCAAACAATACGTATGCAAGCAGAAGCATTGGGCTGAGAACAACGTGCAAAATTAGCGAGAGAGTCCAGCGATCGGTATGTCGACTGAGAACTAACTAAGTTCTCAATCGACTGAGCGTTAGTCAGTCCCAATAAATATACTCCAATTGTGCTGATATATGTGTGTGTTTGTTCAGCGTAGCTAGAATTCATCCTTCAAGAATTATCTTGTATATTTCATTTGATTCTCCGTATCTTCAGCTGATATCATGTTATATTTGACGCGGGCGGAACTGAATTAATAATTGCATGTTAATTACCAGGTCTCCGGCTGTAAGAAATATTTCATGTATGATGAACGAGAGAATAAATGAGTTACAGGGTGCAAGCTCAGCTAAAGGCAAATATACGGAATGGAAGATGAAGGCACCGCTCGGAAATTTCAAGTGGTTCTTTATCGTAAAGTCTTGGTAACCTTTGATTTATACCTTAAACTCTTGTTAAAAAAAAATACCTTAAACTAATATAACGAATTCATTCAGAAATTTGTTGGATGGAATTGACAAAAAAATGTTCAAATTCGGGTGGGACTTAGTACTTTGTAATGGACTATGTGACATATGCGCGCAGTAATTTCAGTGTTTAACATATCAGGAGCCCCTTATTTTCATAGTTTATCCCATTGAATATTCACTAGATTCGTTTGTGGTTCTAACACCAATAGGTGGAGAAGTGGATGGATATGTATTATGGATGCAACTAGATTTGGTGGTAGGAGATTTGTTTAGTCGGTGCGTCTCGCAGCTTTCAAGGTGCACCATATGCTAAGGGCATTATTTTGCCATATTGCTTATTTTTAGATTGTTGATCCATGTACTAACTTAATGTTATACTTGAACTGTAGCTCTTTTTTAGCACATCAATAATATAAAGAATAGATATATGTATTGATTGATGAAGATGTCATGGCTTCCACTTTTCGAAAAAAGACACCTGACAACGATTTAGGATTGTGCTACTAAGGGCACGTGCCCTACATTAGTAATCCATGGGCGCGGATAGAGTAAGACAAGTATCTCATGCATGCATGCATGCAGTCCACCTAGATTCCTTTTGGGATTTCGAAATTCAAAATGTTTTATCTCTTAAACCGTGACTTGAAATCAAATCCGTTTTCACGGTTGTCTTTGCCTCGACGAAATCTTCGAAACTAGATCCCATATTGATATATTTTGACAACTTTTTTTTCCCGACTCTACTTGCCAGATTACGATCACTTGGTCACCAGGTATAGTCCGGTCGGTTACCGGGCTAAAATCAAATAGTTGTCAGATCTTTGCCCCTTACAAATTTAAGACTTTCCTAGTGATAACCACATATTTATGTTTATACAGTGATCAAATACTCACAATCTGGACATTAACATCATGACTATGACAAAATATATGTGAAAACTATCCGGTAACTATGTATTATTTGGATGGTAACTGTTAATCAGTAATATGGTAACCACAGTATTATAGCCTGGCAACTGATGGCCTAAAAAAAGTTTGTCAAAACATAATAAGATGGGATCTTGTTTTAAAGTACTCGTCGAGACGGTCCCAACAGTGAAAACGGATCGTCATTTGGATTAACGGTTTAAGAGATAATTTGTTTTGAATTTTCAGATTAGGAAAAGATTCCCTACATGCAGCATGATTTGATCTCTTTTAGCAGCGCCGGATGGAATAGCTTCGTGGGGCACGTCCCCTTGTTACATAAATTGTTTAATCAATGGATGGAGATATACACTCAGTTTTTACATTGTGATTTCCCAAACTTTTTTTCATTAAGAGAAACTTGAAACTCACCCCCCCCCCCCCCCCCCCCCATGTTGAGCTGATGAAAGGGTAAATAATTTAATTTGAACGTATATTTAGATCCCGAATTTGGCAATGTTTCGCGTACAACAGAAACTACTTGTGCGTAATATGTTAGTGTAAGTCTAAGAATGAAAGGACAAATGTCACCTAGACATGGACATATATGTTCGAGTCCAACAAAAAATGAGTGCACATTTGGGAATATTTGATTATATAGCTTTGTGACTGGTGGTAGAGCTTGACCGATGATTTAGGAGAGCTCGTTGTAAATAGCCGATGGTGGCAATTTAACATCTTATATAATATCTTGGATGAAATAGAGGTATATATGCAGTATCTCGTCGATGCATCTTCCACCACCGAAGATCGGAGGCCCGTCCTGTTCAGTTTTGATCTCAATGAACGGATGGCGGCCAACGCCGGCAGGTCCGAGGGGTCGTGCCGGTACAGGTCCCAAAGGCTGGTTCCTCTGTTGTTCGAAGAGTGGAAGCAAAGACGTCGCACCGCAACGTGGGCTCATCCAGGAAGGAGCTCTCCTTCTCTTTCTGCCATAGCAACATATCCGGTCTTTTGGTTTCAAGTTCATAGCATAAATTTTTTGCCCAAAGATATCAACTTTTTCGTTCTGATATGGTTTTATTTCTTCCTCGTTTCTTTCAGATCCGCTGGGTCTTCGACCCGACTGGTAGCTACATAGTCATTTCAGTCCCTGCCTAATCTTTTTTTTGTGATTTTTACATTCCCATCCCTTCCATGATTCCTCCTATCTTTTTTTTTTGACTTGCTTCTCCCATGTACGCCAGCCCGGTGAAATCCCGCCGGCCAACGGGCCCTTCATTTCCTGCTCTGGTCACCGGTGGCCTAGCTAATCCGGTGTCGAGCCCGGCCCAGCCCACCCCGCGAATGGAGGGGTTGACCGACCTAGGGTTCCCGCTGCTATAAAAACCCACGCCGTTCTTCTGCGGTATGCCCCAGATCCCTTCCCTCCCACCTTCTACCGGAACTGAATCACAAGTTTCCTGGAGATTTCGATCCGTTTTGACTAGCATGTCTCCAGATTTAGGAACCAGTTCTGATCTGGATTTGAGTAGCCGAATTGTACTAAACAAGCAGCAACATTAGTTTTACATTGCCAATCGTACGATATTTATAGGGTTCACATAACATTTTTGCATTTTCAATATTTGTACTAAACAAACTTACTTTGTATATGTATCATTTTGCCTGCTATATACAAGACTAGCCACATTTAATGTATAACTTACATTTCATCCTTATCGGATTCAAACATTTGTCATTACATGTAATTCTCCAAGTAGAAATATATTTGTTCGTGATGATTATGTTGTTTTCTCATAATTAGGTCCAGGCCTAAGACTTATGCCAAGATATTAAAATACATATTCTACAAAATAATTTGTGACACTTTCATGTAATTACATGTTTCTATATATGTTTTTTCTATTTTAGTAATATTACATATATTTGAATAGATGGTTCTAGATGTGTCAGTCTACTAATTATCCTATTAGAGGCTTGATTATGTGAAATGCCACCATAGGATTTCATTTCTCTTTGTATTGTGTTATGTCTCTCTTTGGCTAGCTAGCATTGCTCATATATTTGCTATTTTGGACCAAGTCTTCCATCTTCATAGTATGATGCATAGATAGGTTTAGGAAAAGAGCAGGCTCCAGTATGGAGGCAAAAATATAGGTAGACGAATTAATCTGAGTGATGTTGAGGTTTGAGTGAGAAAGAGAGTGTAATAAGAGTGACGTGTCGATTCATAAGAGCATGTATAATAAGGTCAAGTCAGCATACTATAAGTATTTGAATAATATATTTATACTTACATGGAGGGGAGAGAAGAGAAACGGACTCTAATGCAAGAGCCAGCTGCAGCACGTGCTTCTAGACACTATGTGAGAGTGTAAGGTGGGTCATTTGTTGTTAAAATAGTTTATCCATATAGCCTACTATTATACACGATGGCTATAAGATGACTATAATTGACATGGCAATTGCTTATAGCCAGCAGCAGACTCTGTTATTAACCATGCTCTAAGACGTACAATGATCTAGACAAGGATTGGGTGCATTGATAAATAATGGTAGAAGAACCTTATAGCTCTGAAGGTGGTCAACTACCAACTAGTATTAACTTTTTTGCTCGTGAGAAGTGAAAAGAAAACACAAATTCCTATCAGTATTATTATCTCCTTGATAACGTGATCGTTGCCTTTAGCATTAATTTTGAAAGCAGGGTATAACCGTTAGACTATGCAAATTCCCGAGCAAATTAACAATCAAGCCACATACACTAGGTGATTATTCCTTGATTCAAATAATTTTGGTCATGCCAGGTTAATAATATCATAGGCTACATACAGAGTTTCCTTAGCTTAAAAGATGGTCCATATGACTCTCAAAGAAAATCAACTTTCAAGATGATTTTCGCAGGAGATAACAAGTAGTTCTTTTCCGATCCATTATTCACCAGATAGATGTCTTCTCGAAACCAGCTAGTCGAAGATAGTCATAATCAGTGTGGTCATGTTTATCATCGTTTTCCTATGTATATAGTGAACTGCACATTAATCCCTCCCTCTATCTTTGTAGTGTGTGTTTAAGTTCCATTCATCAAACCAGTCGACTCCATCCCATCAGCTGAAAAGCAGCAGTGAGATGTGAGGTCCAACACGATCTGTTCTGTACATCACGTACGTATATATGCCTTGTATTTGTACTCGATCTGTTGATTTTGAAAATGCTCCATTACTGCTCTAGAAGTTTAGGACGCTGGCGTAGTAGGGAGACAAGCAGAGGTTCTCCATCCATGGGCTTCTCAGCTGCGTGAGGAACGGGTCCTGCATCCACTCCAGCCCACCTCCAGGGCCCAGGCCCACCTGCGCATTCCCCCTCGGCGTGTCCAGCTGCGGCAGCCTCATCGTCGCCGGCCTCGCCACCGCTGGCTCCTCTTTCTTCACGGCCACAGCGGCGGTGGCAGCCTCGTGCACGACATCTGACGCCAAGGACGACGACGAGACGTCAGGCGACCCGGCGCTGCAGTGCGAGTTCGACGGCGTGGCGGAAGAGGAGCGAACGCGCGCGAGCTCCTCCATGGCGACCCGCTGCTCCAGCTCCTTGAGCGACACCGCCTTGCGGTACACCTTGCACAGAACCACCTCCTGCTGCTCGGCCCTTCCGCCGGCCATGTCTACGGCGTCGGGGAGGCGGTACTCGTTCATGACCCAGTCGGTCTTGGCGCCCCGGGGCGCGCGGCCCTGGTAGTAGACCAGCGTCTTCTTGAGCCCGACGAGGCGCTTCGGGTCGGCGGCGCACCGCACGGCGCGGTCCGACCCCGTCGCCTTCCAGAACCCGCGCTCCGTGGTGCGGCTCGGCCGGCCCCCTCCAACGCTACCCTGGAGCTTCCCTCGGGCGGCGCCGCCGTCGCGGGGCACGAAGAAGTACCACTCGCGCTCGCTGGCGATGGCGGCGAGCGCCGGCAGGTCCCAGGGGTCGTGCCGGTACAGGTGCACGGTGGGGATGATGTCTAAGCTGAGCTGCTGCTTCTTGCCGCGGCCGCCGTGCGCCACCTGCTGCTTGAGGTAGAACTCCAGCAGCTCCTCCTCCGTCGGGTGGAACCGGAACCCCGGCAGCTCTAGCGACGCCGCCGCTCCTCCTCCTTGCCGCTCCATGGATCGATCAGCTAGACTGATTACTGATTGAGCTATCTAGCTCGAGTAGAATCCAGTGTGGTGTTGGTTCTTGGGGTGAATGGGGTTGGGAAGACAGGATGATGTATGCATATATAGGCCGGCGCTGGAGCTGATCGGGGAGGGAATTAAAACTTTAAAAGTGGTCGCTTTCTGTCCAAAAAAAAAAAATCAATTCCAAGTCTTCGCATGACTTTTACTGGCCCAACAGATAGGGAGTGAGTGAGTGTGTGTGGACTTGGAATTCTTAATTGGTGATTTGCGTGATTAGTTGGCTGCTGATAAGGTATGTTTATCTCAAGAAGAAAGGAAAACATTAGTGGTAGCTGTGTTTATGTGTAGTGGTTCCCTGTTAAACTCCACTGAGCTTTGGCCATAATTGGTCAGCCACTGCAGAGTAATCCACACACTAAAATCAACAATATCAAACATTTTTTATGTACTGCTAAATCAGTCATTTGTGATACTGTGACACAACAGTCCGAACCATGATTTTAGGTTTCAGATATTTGAATCAGATTTTAGTTTCATAGTTTATAGGTAGCTAGATTTTGAAAACAGCTCAGGAGCCCACACCGCCTCCCATATTTGTCACGGGGATTACTCGGTGGTGTTGCCACGTCGGCTTTTTACGCTGGCCCTTGTCATCATAATTGAGCCGGACGATAAATTTGGCTCCAGTTTGTCCGAAAACTTAAAATCTTGTTCAAAAGTCGCACAACGTACACAAACATATCGGTCAAGGAAATTTAGTCTTTAATTTGCCGTGTTAATAACTAGACAAACCGCAGGCCTGTTTGTGATTAGACAAGTACTAGCTGATAAACTACTGCAGCTGATCAGATTTGGTTGGCCTGGCTTTCAAGAGGATGAGGAGAATCTTCTCTGCCTGCAAAGTATACAAAATCAAAGCCATTGTTGAACCCCCAGTCAATTCTTACGCAGCCATGCAACTTTAAAACTAAAAGGTGGGGTGCAAGTTAGGGAAAAATACATGTACATAACACTGAACAAAAAATCATTGACTTTATTTCCTTGAACTTGAAGTGCTATTAATTACTGGACTGCTAATCTCATAAAAACTATTTCGTCCTACTACTTGTGTCAAGCAAAATTTCTATTGTCGAAACTCAAAACCCACAAGGTTAGTAATTAGTGAAGAAGCTCGATCAGCATTACCTAAGTCGCAGGGCTCCACTGACATGGACATCTACTTAGCTTTGAAATGGTAAAGGGGTAAGTCACTGTCTCGAGAACGAAGGAGGAAATATTTTCCCCAAGATGTTCAACAAATTCGTTGATGTGTGTCCACTAGCGGCGCCAGGCCATGGATTTCCACATGAGATTCCAAGGAGATGACACCATGACTACTCCACCAGGTAAGCTCACGCCGTCATGGTGGCTCTCTCTTCTTCACATATCTCCAAAAAGTTTCTACATCTCCATCCGCCGGTCTCCCCTGAACGCAGAAAACCGTGTTGAACTGCTCCAATCCTTGCATTTGTTTTTGGCAAAAAAATATTTTCACAGTGGAAAATCATGGCATATAGTTTTGGCTGCTGCTGCCGCTGGGCCTGCCTGGCCTGCGCACAAGACTAGCGCAACTACAAAAGATGGTTTCATAGTGGTCTCACTTCTTAGGTACATTGCATTCGGAGGCCAAAGGTAGTACATGCATGTTGACATTTTGAGAGAGAGAAAAAATAGATTGTAAAGCATTAACAGCGGATTGCCTTGGACAATTTTCATGTACCTTGGCAGTAAGACATTTATGCAGTTACTCATCTCTGATAATAAACAAAAAGGTCTCGCAACACATATGCTATTATTTTTGTTATGCCACAAAATGAAATAAAATATAGCTACGTAGTTTGTGTCTGAGTGTCACAGGCCACGCAGCCATGGACCGATTTGTCTGCTGCTACGGATTTTCCACACGAGATTCCAAGAGGATCAGTAGCCATCCATCCATTAGTCTCTGAATGCAGAAAACCGTGTTGAATTATTCCAAGCTCTAGAAAAACAATTAGGCAAAATTTGTTTTCAGAGTGGAAAATCATTGCAGATACTTTTGGCTGCTGCTGTTGGGCCTGCGCCAAGAAGAATGTTTGATAAATGGTTTCATTTTTCAACACATTGCATTTGGCTGCTCCGGCCAAATTAATTGGTGCATGTTGACACTGGAGAAAGAAAGAGAGAGAACTAAAAGATGGTTAGAGCAGTTGCCTTCAACATTGGAACCCTCCGAGGAAACATCTCAAAAAGGAATTCTCCTGTAAAAAGGTGAACTGGTAAGGAAAAGCAATCGATTTATATGTATATGATTGTTATAGGCATAAATATATTCATGCAATTACTCAATTCTGAAGAACAAACATTTCTCATGTTCTTTTACAAGCAGCATATGGAGGCATAAATATACTTTTCATTTTTTATTTCGTTTTATGCTGTAAAAAAAAGTTTATATGTAGTAGTGTCCGTGTGTGTTTGAGTGTCACAAGCAGTAATATAGAACGACTTGTCTGCTGCTGCTAGAAAGAAAAACAAGAATGGAAGACCCTGCACATCCACATCACCTAGAATCTAGACCAATTCTTCCAACATCCTGCTCAGGTCGCTGTTGATATCTCACCAGAGGTCAAGTCCGTTGTGGCACCACCACTTCTACTCATGTAATAAGGTACGCAATTTGCGTACTCTCTAAAAAAAACTTCTACTCATGCAGAAAAACAAAATGCAATGCAGCCACTCACCAGTCACAACCACCAACACAAAAAGAAGATGGCCATGGCATGGCAGCTGCCTACTTTGAAACGGTCCAAGTCTTCACGCTCTCCGTCGCCGTCATGGAGTTTGTTGTGGCCTCGGTGGCCACTGGTGCCTGCTGCTGCTGCTGAATGCTGGTGACTGACTATGATGGCTTGCCTTGTTCTGGAGGAACAAGACCTGGAAAAAAAGAGCCGTTAGAGACGGATGGACGTTCTTTCGATCAGAGAAAATCTGGGACATGGTAAGTTGGCTCGCACCTGGTCTGAAGAAACGAAACAGGGCGTGTGAAGCTTCCATAGCTCTGCAGTTATTGTTGGAAGATGCATACAATGTATGGTTATAGCAATATATACTCCATTATCAGCAAGAAAATAAGTTGCGAAAAGGCAAACTGTTTTTATTCTGGGCTAAGAGACCAAACCATTATTTATGACAGGAATACCCGGGTTCACGCATAATGGGGACATATAGTCAGGCTCGGCCTGGGTCTCAGCCCGCACCGTCACTGCTTATTTATCTTTCTAGACAGCTATACAGTTCCTATAGTAGATAGCCTAAAGTTTGCACAGCTCGATACCACTGCGACTGCTAGTGATAGATTACAAGGGAGCCAGTGGCCGGTGCTGATCAGCATTGATACGGTGCTTATTTCCTGTCGTCGTCATACGACCGATAGATGAACTCCATTGTCTTGTTGCCAGAATCATCATCCTCGGCTGACGCCTTTTCAGGACCAGAAGCTATTTCCCCGTCTCTCATCTCTTTGACGTGGGTAGCTGCTTTGACATCGATGTACCCCGGCGCCATGGTCTCCTCCTGAGAAACAGCCCCTTGGTTCTTACGCCCTTCAGATTTTTCATTGACGCGGTAATAAGCCTGACATGAGAGCGGTTTGCTGTGAGGTCTTACTGTGGTTTTCTTGCTGTTAATTAGTAGTCTTACTGAACCCTCGTAGTAGAAGCATTACCACACAAGTTCGGGGTGGAGACAGGATCCTGAACGAGTTAGGGCGGTTGTTGAAGTTTGTCTCCGGTACTCCTTCAGGCGATGTGAAGTGGTCCACGTCATGGCCAACCTGCGATGCAACACAGAGCAGCCCCGTAAATAAGAATATCTGATGCAACCTTGATGACAACCTGTTATAGCAGAAAAGGAGTGCAAATGAGATCTTTAAAATCATTGTCATTGCTTACTCTTCCATGTCCACCAAACATCAGAGCATCGGAGTCAAGAGCTACCCTGTACTTCCCAGGCAAGTCGCATCCGACTTTGTAACTGCACATTTTGCAAGTGGAAATGAGATTGAGCACAGTAGACATTAAGCTGAAGAGATATTGAAAGGAAACTCTTGAAATAAATCGGTTACCCGTCATAAGTTTTATTGGGATGGAAATTGAAGACAAAAACCAAATCTCCACGTTCAAATACAATAACCTGAAAAAGATATTAGAATAGGTGAACAGGCCATTTTGAGACAAAAATGGTTCATATCACACAAATATGATTTTACCTTATACGGTCACATAAAAAGAACAATAAAGTCAGAGTTGCTAACTCTTAAGAATTAGACTAGAGACTAGAAACAAATGATGCAACAAGTGCCCAAACTAATGATTGTATAGTTTATTACCTTTTCCTCCTCATTCATGTCACTGACAATCTGCTTTGATGATGATAGGAAGGAAAATTTCTCATCGAGCGCATTCATTGCTTGATCAAATGCGTTCATGTACTGTTCAAATTTATACGTTAGGTGGGAAATAAAAAGTGCTTGAATGCATAAAAGCTGGGTAAAATATAATATTTTTGGTGAAAAGGGTATATTATTTATCATATAGAGAAAAATAACTTTACGTCAACAAAAGAACACAGCATTAAAAGAAAATTTGGGAAAATACAATGACAATTTATATATGGAAATGTATGTACTGCTACTGCACCATGTGTAAGAATCGAGAAACATTGTAAGTTGCCACAGGTAAGATTTGATCATTGTACCAATAAACTAGTAGTAAATCAGCAATTTAGATTAGCTGGAAACGCTTGATATGAAGCGTTAGAAAGGACAATCTAGCCCAACACAGAAGTAAGTTGGAACCCAATGTAAATAGCTACAGACAGATAAAGGAAGGTCTAGATCCCAAGACAGCAAACAGACCAGAAACTGTAAAATATATACATAGGCATAACCTTGTATCGTAGGTGATCAGTGTCAACGAGGCTCCACTGGCGTCTGCATTTATCATAGCTCCAATCGTTGCCCTCTCTTGGAAAGTCAATCCATTCTGGGTGGCCAAACTAAAAAGAAATTGCACGGTCGCTGCGAGTTAGAAAAGAGATATAGACGTTTGGTGGTAGCAGCAATTGCTATATACTGCTTATTTAGTTCAAGAAGCTTGTCTTAAGATGTAAAACATGAATAGGATAAGAAAAACTTGACAATAGCTCTATCATGCTTGCATGGAGAACTATTGGTAGAAATAAAATCTTTCAAACAAGGATTATTCATCAGTGTGATGTCGGCATACATATAAATTAGACAATAAGATCAGGCAATAAATAGAAGACAGACATTGAAGAACTACAATGACTTACTAAATGATAGTGATAACATGGAAATAGCTGGTGCGTACTTGGCCATACTAAATGATAGTGATAACAGAGGTTTAAACTTTTGCCACACTACCCAATCTCCAAAGAGGAAAGAATTTTGTAACGAAACCATGAATTAAACTAATCAGGAACAAGTTTTTACAGATCACTAGATATTACCTCATTGCCCATAAAATTTAAGTAGCCATCACCGCCGAGTGCCATGGTGATGAAGTGAATCATCTGAAACATTGTAACACAATAAGCCAAATGTACCAAAAGGGACTGGAAACACTATCCTCAAGGGCTAACCAGAATTTTAGGTAAAGCCATGAAGATCACAATACTTTTCTAGAACTAGAACCATCAAATTCAGGAATGCTTCAAAAGGATTTAACCTTTTGAAGTGCAATGCCACGATCAATTGTAGGTGAAGCAGGCTGCAAGTCTGACATGCCAGTATACATCTCTTTGTCCATCAAGAGAAATGCCATAGTCTTGTCGCCAACAATAGACTGAAAAAATTGAGTGAAAATTAATTATCCAGTTGTTGTTTCAATAGAGGAACATGAAGTCAGCGATATACAACTGCAGACCTTTGGACATGCTTACATTCTCTGTAATAGCTGAATAGTGATCACTATCCCTATTTTTCAGAATAGAACTATAATAACCTATGATATAGTATGACATATCATCAAGCAAAGTGTTTATTTCTTAAATCTGTCTACCAGGCAAAATAAGTGCCTCACCTTTGAACTATATGTTCTTAGAGCAGCACCTCGACCCAGAAATACATGCACTCGCGCAAACCAACAAAGTGAAACATACCTGATCGTGGCTCTCAGCATATGCAATGCACTTTTCGGTATATCTCCTGTTAGTCAAAGTATGTGCTATTCCAGTCATTGACCATTCAAGGTCATCTTTGTTCTTCAAGTAGTCGATCCATCTATCTGGAATAGCCATAGCCAGGCGATAGTCAAACCCTACTCCACCTTCATCAACTGACCGACAAAGCACTGGCATGCCTGAAACATCTTCTGCAACAACAGTTGCGTCTGGCAAGAGTTTGTGCATTAAATGGTTTGCGAGCATCATGTACACAACGGCATCTACATTGGTGTCCAACCCGAAATACTCCTTGTAATTTCCAGTGAATGACATATTGATACCATTGTGACTGTATAGCATGGATGTAACCCCGTCAAATCGAAAGCCATCAAACATGAATTCGTCCATCCAGTACCTCAAATTAGAAAGAAGAAATCTTAAGACCTCCCAATTTGCATAGTTGAACAGGCGGCTATCCCACAGTTTATGGTAGCCCCTGTCTCCTGTGTGAAAATAGGACTCCTGTGTGTTCTGTCCAACATCATAGCCATTTAGACCATCTGTCACGTTATTGCTCGCATGGCTATGGACAACATCCATCAGAACACGCAGTCCTAAGCTATGTGCCTTGTCAACAAGATATTTGAGGTCCTCTGGCGTGCCTGATCTGCTGCTAACTGCAAAGAAATTCGTCACATGATAACCAAAAGAAGCATAGTAGGAATGTTCCATGATTGCCATCAGCTGAACTGTGTTGTACTTATTTGCCCTTATGCGTGGTAATACATTGTCTGCAAATTCTCTGTATGTGCTTACTTCGGGCTTTTCACCACTCATCCCTACATGAGCCTCGTAGATACGTGGAGCGTCAGGCTTTTGAGGCCGAGGATGCTTAAACACATACCTGCAAAACAAACAGTAGAAAGTATCATCTCGCTGCATTTATTTTGTTTATTCTTTGTGTGGTTTTGCTCAGATTTCTTGCTCATGGTTACAATAGTTCAAGCCACTAAGAGTATACCTTTCACTAGTTGGCGGATCCCAGTGAACACCATCGTAAGGAGCTCCGAATTTGGACGCATCAACAGTTGCATAACGAATCCATGCAGGAATCCGATCAACCCAAATCCCATCTCCACGCCTAAATCGAAACTTAACCTTGGAATTGTGAGGGATGGCAGGTTTCCCCTTGACATGGGATACGTTGATAGACCAAACGCCAAAACTATCCTTCGTCATCTTGTGCTTAGAACCATCCCAGTTGTTGAAATCACCAACAAGTTGTGCTTCCCTACACCAAAAAAGTGAAGACTTGCAAGTAAATACATGGATCTAATAGTGGGAAGTATTGCCATAAATGAAATGAGCACCATTCGACTACAAACTGTCAGAAAAGGAAAAACATATTCCTCTCTTCAGTGCATCATGGTCTACTACAGGTGCGACACTTGCCTTCACAGCCCATGACATGCCGTAAGTGAAAACTTGAGACAGTTATCTAGTATTCCCTCCATTTCTAAATATTAGATGTTTTTAAGTATTTCACATGTTGACAAGACGCGGACTGAAACGAGTGAACATACACAGTAAAACGTGTCTAGATACATGTGAATCTGAAAAAAGGCTAAAACATCTTATATTTAGGAACTCAGGAAGTATTATTCATTACTACCTATTACAAGACAGCATAAACCATCTCATGGGTAAAAGAACTGGTGGTAAACAATTCTTAGACAGTTTCATAAACATTTCGTATGTTTAACCCAAGACCATTAACCAAGTAGTTTCGTGACAACAACAGAACGTACATTGCAGCAGGGGCCCATTCGCGGTACACAGATGCATCACCTTCGGTATTGATCCCAAACTTCAAATAGCCTACAGCACGTGGTGGAAGGCCAGAAACAGAGAGTTAGCTTATGATTATTTTATGAACAAGTCTTTTTTTGTTCTGCAGATGCACGAAAACTCGTGAACGCATGAACAAGCAGAGCTAACCTTTAGAGAACTCTTCAAGGCTTCCCTCATGTTCCTCGATCAACTGTTTCTGGTCAAGGTATCTTTTCATCCTGTAATCAAAGTGGTCCTTGAATTCAGCCAGCTTCGGGTCCAAATCGTATATGGGAAGGTGGCATGACCGTCTTCGGCTGTTTCCATAGTTACGTTGTCTTGCGTGGTCACAGGTACAGAGAACTTGCTCTTGGCCTTGCATATATATGAATGACAGTCAGAGCGAGCAGCATATTAGAAATGAACAAGAAGTACAGATTGAAGAACACAAGACCGTGCGCTATTTTATTCTCCCTCTGTTCAAAATTATAAGATGTTTTAGAAATTTCAATGTGGACTACATACGGATAAAAATGAGTGAATCAACAAAGTAAAACGCGTCTAGATAGTAGATACATGTGATTTAGAAAAAGTTAAACATCTCATATTCAGAAACGGAGTGAGTATTAATTCACTATTTTTGTCGCAGTGTTTTTTTAATGGTTTTATCATAATGTTACCAATCTGCTGCTACATAAATCGCAGATCACACACATTTGGGTCGTATAGAAAGTGATACCGTTCAAATACTGCAGCGAAGAAAATACATCTACTTCATGAATCAGGTTACCACGCAATCCAGCCAGACCCAAAACGAAATCTAGCCTCAGATTATTAGTTCTATAATGTTTTTCGACATAGTCACATAAGCACCACCAGATTCTGTTTGTGCGAGCGATGACAGAAACGGCGGCGTATTGGCGAATCTGGCTGGCTGGGTAAGCGGAGAAGGCGCGTGTACCTTGCGTGGCCACGACCAGCGGAGCGAGGACGGCACCACGACGCCGCCGCTGCTCAGCCGCACATTGCCGCCGCCGCCGCCAGCGACACCCTGCACGCGCGCGACCCACCGCATCAGGACCTCACCGGAGCCACAACGGAGAAGGCAAACAACAGAAATAGAGCAAATCTGGGCTCACCGGGATCCGGTCAGCGGCGGGGGAGGGGCGCGGCAGGGGCGACGGCGAGGAGGTGAGGCACGGCAGCATCGTCGGGGTCGCGGCGTTGGGCGGCGGAGGAGAGTCCCATTTTCCGCGGGGCGCGCTTTATAGCGGCCGGAGGAGGAGGAGGCCGCCGGAGCTGCTGAACGGAAAGGCGCGATTTTTCTTGGCCGCTTGCAGTGGAGTGGAAGCAAACGAGGGAGAGGCACGAGGACGACGACGATGTGGGCCCGAGCCACGTGGACGGTCAGGGACGGCGCGTGCGTTGCTGGGCCTGTTAAAAGTTTGGGCCCTCACGTGTCTCTCCATTTCCAGCCTGCATAAGGAAGAGTGTGACAGCTCTGAGAAAAACAAGAGTGATATTTTTTAGAGTAGAAAGGGAAATATTAATTTCCTAGAACAAACGAGAGAGAGATGGATATGTAGACGTCATTTGTTTGTGTATTGTTTTGATTGATAATGCTATTAAAAAAAGTCGCACAGTTTTGCTGTCTATTTGGACGTGGATTGGCTGACTTTGCCACACACAAATTAAGCTCGCGTTGAGTCAATGACATGTATCAATATTATTCGAAGGCTACAGAGTTAGCGAATCTCAACCGTCTCTACTTGATGTTTTACTTAACCGGTCGAAATTGCTAGTGCACAGCAGGGGCGGAGTCAGCATTTTTTTATAGGGGGCAAGAGCAAAAATTAGAACTACAAGGGGGTCAGAGAGGAAAAATATACAGCCTATAGCATAAATTAGCATTTCTTAATTGTTTATAATTATTAATTGTTCATATGCCATCACCAGCTCCGCAGGAAGCAGACACTACATGGGCCTCTTCGTCGCTTGGAATAATTACTAATTTTTTATACTAAATTTTTACACTTTTCATACTACTGATTTTTTTTATTGCAGTTAGCAATAATAGCACACAATATTCGCATCTCGATACTAAATTTCATTATTATTCGTATATAGAACTCAAATATTTATATTTTAAAAATACAACATTAAACTTGAGCAATATTTTTGCGCTGAAGTTCCGCTCTTTATTTATGTTTTCAAAGCAATGGATCATAACGAAACCTTTCCACTAATTTTATGAGTCTAGATATGATAAAAAAAAGGCATAATCACATTTTCGACGAATCATGGTGATTGGTGTATTTCTATATGTTTGCGTCTGCTTGCATGTAAACTAAAGGTCTTAGGACATACATAGTCTATCAAATATCTCTACCGACTTTTCTAGAACGTATTGTTTTTAATTGCCTTGGGGCATAGACAACAGCTGCCCCTGTCATCATGTAGAGCTTCAAGACAAATGGAGATAAAAATAAAAGAACAAGATTTTTTTTTCTCATGCCGTGTCATCATGTGTGCACCGCCACTTAGATGGCAAATTTCAGTTGCAGGCTCAGGGCAGCCAAATCAGTACCTTGTCATCCTGACACATCACACCAAAATCAATGATCTAAACACTGACAGGTGGGGCCTACTTCTATTTACCTCTTTTGGATAGTAGTAACTGTAGTTTACAGAATATGTCCATCTAAGAGGATTACATATGATGCAGGCAGGCATGGATATACTGTATGGATCTGTCATGCTCATTCCTTCTTCACTTGCTGTAATCCTGCTATACTGTTAAATGTACTTATATAAGATGGATGCCTTAGCCCCTGAAATTGTCAGCCGGACATGAAAATTCAACGACAATTGCTAGCTCAATTTGCCACGACGCAGGGTCATGCCACAGATCTAACGCCTGAGCTAACTCCAGATCCATCGGAGGCTTTGGGTGATCGGCGCCTTCTAGCTAGCATTCAGGATCATCCAGAGCATCCAGCACTTGTCACTGCTCCTTTGTGATCCACCTGTGCCCTCGGATCTCGTACCCACCCAGCCCCTGGTCGCTGCTCTCCCCGCCACTCCCCGTGCCCGACCTTCTGCGCTGCTGCTGCCTCCGTGCCTTCTTGGGCCCGCTGTTGTCGCTGAGGCTCCCGTTCAGGAGAGGGTCATCGATCCCGCTGATCACCCTGTGCAGGGACCGGGGGGAGTCGATGCAGCTGTCGTCGTTCGTCTTCTTATTCTTCTCCTTGTCATGCTTCTTCATGTTCTGCGATATCCGGTGGATCTTCTCGTTGATCGGCTCCACCGCGTGGTCAAAGGTGAACTTCAGGTCATTCACAATCTGCCAGGTTCAGTCAGATACGGTATCTCGGTTTAGATGTCAAACATTAATGTCGAAATCCAAAGATTCATAAAGGGGGTAATGAAAGAAATAACATATTTCCTTACATATTCACCTCCTCCAAGTACAACATCGCGGACACTTTCTTTTATTGCAGTGGAGCATCTGACATGATCAGATGGCTGGGGAAGCCTAATCTTCGTCGGGCGCTCGCTATCTTTAACCTCGTCCGGATCTAGAGGGCAGTCAACTGAAGCATAGTCCCCAGGACTGAAACCCCTCCCATAAAACGATCGCCCATTAGCTCATATGGCTTTGCAGGGAAGACGTACAGATGAATAACGGAAGCAACACCCATCTGTATTGGATGATAAAAAATAACTCAAATTGTTTTTTGCAAATTGGAGAATTCAAGCATTATTAAAGAACAATTTGTCAATGTCACACAGAAGGAATTTGTTGGCAGTTGGCACCTCTATGCAGATGATGAAGTCCTGAATACTGGACTTGAACTGCAACTCCTGAGCTATGGGGCCTCTCAACAAGCCCCAGCTGGAGAGCAATGCAATTGCCACACCTTGCCACCATGTTAAGAACACAATAGACTTGAATGTCAGAAACTTCGCTAGGGGCTTTATATGAGCTAGCTCATCCTTTATGACAGCATAAAATTGAACGAGACAGTATAAGGCCCATGACTGACTGAAATTGAGAGCCATGGATGTGTACGAGTACCTGTTAAATAAGACATTAACTCATAAGTACCAAAAAACTGCATTTAAAGTTTTAAGCTAATGCATCATCAGATGCATGAACAGCTTCATCAAGTAGCAAGTCAATGCTTTTTAATTAAATCATTGGATGCGTGAGCAGGTTCATCGATGCTAGTTGTAAATAGAAAAATAGAGGGGAAGGCAAAGCTTATAGTAAGTTCTGTTCAAAATTCTAAGGTATGCATAAATGTATTCCAAATATCTACGCATGCAGCTATTTACATTTATTTAAAAGAAACAGAGCTAATGCAAAAAATCAAGCCATTCAATGAACAAAATATATGGTAACAAGAAATTCCAATTTGCAACTGAACAATAGGTGCAGGAAAAGTTAAATCTAGGATACAGCATACAGAAAATTATATAGTATTACGATTTTCTCATGAGTATCTGACAATGCAAGAAAAATGCCATGAAAGCCGCTGGAATAAGGACTTAAAAAAAACAGTACTACCTCTCTTGTTTTTTACCTGTCGTTTTGTACCTTGACAAAGTTTCCACTATACACCTCTTACCATTACTATTACTTAGTTGTTTATATAATGAGATTAAAGTGTATTTTTTCGAAATATGAGCAATAAGATATCAACACATGATAAATCCAAATACTAGTGCGTACATTAACACTGACTGGAGGGCTGCACACAATCAAAACGAGCATGTAAGAATAGCAGATGTGGTGAACAATAGCAGTATAGGCCATAGCAGTTGAGACAAGCTCATGCAATGACTGTAGTGAAGAAATAGGCTGCGTTCATGAGCATGTTTCTTACCCACAGTTCCATTTAAACTCTCCTTCGCAGTACACTCCAAAGGATTCAAGAATCACCGCAAGAATAGCACATATAGTCTTTATTATCATCTATCGAAAGAAAAGGAGAGACAGTTAAAGTAGTTTGACTATTTGTCACAGGTCGGATGCTGCAAGAGAATCAAATGGAACAGGTTCTAAGAGCAACATACATATTGGACAAGCCCAAACTTAACGACCAGGTAGAACCACTCGCCTATGGGCCATGGGTTCAACATGTAGTTCATCGGGAATGGGTGGTGCACGACTCGATCTTCGGATGCATGCCCTAAAAGTGGCGCATCGGAACCTGAACCGCCCTCCTTCTTCAGAAACTCAATCGTCCTATCTTCTCCACCTAGAACGAAGAGGAACTGAGATCATAAGGAAGGGCAGAGACATGGACGATGATGACACCGGAGTGCCAGACAAAGGAGGAGTACCTAAACACGCAACTAAGTACCGCCCGAAGCAGTACATGGCGAACGCCTCGTAGCCGTCCCGTAGAATCTCAATGTCCACACCGATCGACGGGTTCACCAACGATATATACTGCAGCAGTAGAATAGCACACAGAAGTTAACGGATAAAATCGACCGCAATCAGCCATTCAGCAAAAATTGTGACTATGCGCTTGAACAAGACGATATCGTAGCACCTTACCGACTCGACCGCGTATATCGGCACCATCAGCACGATGCCGACGAGGAACTTCTGCTCCTGTAGTAAAAGCGCAGATGCATCAGCAACAGTGAACCAAAAACAGGGGTCAGCAATTCACCCCTGCTCTGTCTGACATCAGAAAGCAAGCATGAACAACCTCTGGGTTCTTGTAGGCGGAGAGGTGGTTGAGCAGCAGGAAGAGGGACAGCGAGACGGAGACGGCGACGAAGACCCCCGAGACGACCGTGGCCCAGACGGGCACCGCGTATCTCCCGAGCGCCAGGAGGAGCTGCCCGGCCAGCTCCATCGCAATCTCTATTCTTTGTATCCTGCTGCTTAGCTCTAGTAGTCAACTCGTGCCCTGTCTCGAGCACATTGGCGACTTCCGGATCGCGGCGGTCCGCGGAGCACCATAATAATTCAGTAATTCGCCAAACTGCTTTCCTTCCACCTAATCAACAAGAGCAACACTCCGGCTCAGCGGCGGCGGCGGCGTCCACCTGCAGGGCGCAAAGCACAAGGAAGGAAAGACGACATTTTTACAGTCAATTTTCGGGCCAGCAAGGGGCGAAATCGAAGGGACCGCGCAATCTGGCTCGACCTAGCAGCTCGTAATCTGAACCCCCGTCGGTCGAGGGTCGGAGGAGACAGAGGGCGGCGAACGTCTGTGGGATCAAAGACCGGGGCGGGGTGCGAGCGGGGCATGGAGGGAGGCGTACCTCTAGAGGACGGGCGCGGGCGGGCGCAACGGCGCCGGGCAAATGCCGGAGGGGTCGGCGGGCGACGGGATCGAGCGAGCGAGGGCTAGGTTAGGAGAGATCGATCGGAGACGAAGAAGAAGAAGAGGGTTAGGTGCCGCTTGTCAGTCAGATCGTATTGTCAGATAGAGACAGAGGAGAAGACTCGTCTCGAACAAACGATCATCTCGTGGAAATTTCACAATGTCCAATCTGTTAGAGCATCTCCACTCGCGGGGCGTGCGCCAAAGGCCGTCGGACAGGTCCTTGGGCGCCGTCCGGACTACTTGCCATTTGGGCGCCGTCGATGCCACTCGTGGCGCTCAAACTAAAAAAATTAAATTTAAACTTCGACAAATTTCATTCAAATTTTAGGAAAGTTTACAGATTTGAATGAAATTTAAAAAAACTAAACCTAAATCTATGGCGGCCGCGGTGGCGGCGCCTGAAGGCGTAGTAGGGGTCCTCCTCCTCCTCCTTCACCTCCTCCTTCACGCCGCCGCTGCTCCACGCGCCGTCGTCGTCCTCCTCCTTGACGCGGCTCGGTCCTGGTCCGTCGACGGTGAGGTCGAAGAAGGGCACGCCCTTCTCCTTGGCGGTATCGCGCGCGACCAGGCGCAGGCCGAGGGGCCGTCGAGCGGCGGCACGTCGTCCATCGACGCGCCGCGACGACCGCCGCAATGGCGTCGTCGTCCGTCCCCTCCTGCGCCGCTATGAGCTCCGCCACGAACGGCGAGAGCTCCGGCTCCACCTTCATCTGCTCCGGCTTCGGCGTTAGCAGAGAGGAGGCGCGGGAGCGGGATGAGGACGAGCGCGAGGACGACGCCCGCGACGAGGACGCCGTGGAGCACGACGAGGACGGCGTCGCGCGCGGCGCCCACTGGTTGGCCGGAGGTGGCGCTGGTGCCCAGGTGGCCGGAGCAGGGGCGGGCGCCGCCGTCAGGAGCGAGCCGCCGTTCGCGATGTGGTTCATCACGAATTGGAGCGTGCGCCCGGGCACGCTCCAGAACGCCTCGCGCCCGGCGACGTTCTTGTCCGTCGGCGCCGGGCCGGGGCCGTCCCAGCGGTTGAAGTCCTCCTCGTAGGCGCGCTGGAACACCGCCTCGTACCGGCCATGGTTGGCCGGGTTCTGCGGATCCCAACGCGGGTCCTGACGCTGCTCCGGCGTCAGGTCACGCCAGTAGTGCGTGTTTACCGCGGCAGTGAAGCCGCGGCTCGTCCGCGTCAGGGGCTTCATCACCGGCACACCGTTGACGCCGATGACGAACCCGTGGCAAACACGCATATCCGGCGGCACCGGATAGCCGTTGTCGCGCAGCGCCTCCGTCTGCTCCTTGAGCAGGGTGCGCGGCGCGAAGCCGTTGGCCGCGGCGCGAAGCCGTTGGCCGCGGCGCCGCCGGTGCGCCTCCAGGTGCCGCCATGGAGAAGGAGAGCGGCGGCGGTTTTTCGAGTGGAGAAGGAGCGGCGAGGTGAGGGAGAGAGAACGGCGAGGGCGAGAGTGGCGATGAGTGGAGGCCGGCGCTCGCCTTTTATTGCCGCCGGAGAGCGGTGGCATTAACGCCGCTCGCCTCGAAAAGGCGCGCCGCATTCACTCCGGCGAGCAGAGGACGCGACGGCTCACTGGCCGCCCGCCGGCCGTGAAAACGAGGAGCCGCCACGCAGCACGCGCCTTTGACGCCTTTGACCCGCGCGTCATAGTCCGTGTCTCACTGCCAGGCGTGGCCCGCGCGTCGGGAGCCGACGTGGCGTCGCGTTTCCTTCCGTCCGGGGCCGCCCGAAGCCTCCCCAAGTTGAGGGCGTGGGCTGGGCGTGCCGGACACAAAACTGGGCCGCGCCGGACCGAATTTGCGTTTGGGCGCCGCGAGTGGGCGCGATTTTGTGTCCGGCACTCCCCAAACGCCTTTGGGCGGCCGTTTGGGCGCCCCGACTGGAGATGCTCTTAGAACAAGTTTAGCGGTCCATTTCCATATTATGAACTAGTACAACATAAGTGCAATAGAATCAAGACATTTTTTTTACAAAGGCCACTACTCTCGTGACAAAAAATTACTCAAAACGTTATGGCCTTCAGATTAGCGGTGGAGTTGTCCGACCTTTTTGACGACAGCTCATCGAGGATGAGTGAATGCCAAAACTGGGAGTCGAGAGCGTGGAGGCTAAGCCAGTTCTTGACCAAGTCCCATAGGCGCATGGTGTAGCGACAATCGACGAGTAGGTGCTTGGTTGATTCCGTTGTCCTCTTACACGGTGGACATAAGTCGCAATCTGGCAACCCACGCTTATCCAAACGGCCCGTTGTCTAAATCTAAATCCTATTTTAGAGAGCAAGCCAAGCAAAGGGGTCTAAGGCTTCCACACGACCCGTAACATATTGGTGCAAGTAGTGCCAAGAAATTGATCTTGATATGCCAAAACCGCCGAGTATTATCCATTAGTTGTCAGAGTCCAAGTGATCTCACCCTCTCTATCCTCCACGAGTGTGAAGTGGTGGACACGCATCCAAAGGTCCACAAATTGGGCAACATGTCCAAACGTGAAGTTCTCGTCCATCGTGATATTATCAATCCAATAGTTATTGTCCAAAGCCTTCTTGATACACCACCTTTTTTGAGCTAGAAGCCGTAAAAATGAGGGGAACTATGTTCTTCGGTTGCCATTGAGCCATGGAGCTTTCTAAATATGATGTCATCGCACCATCCCCTTGGTGATAGAAGTGGGGGAGTATAAAAGGTCCATATCTATGTTGGAGCATGGGTTGCTTAGGCCCCTCCAAAATTTATCTTTTTTCTTTCCAATCAAGCCAAGGCCAACACAATTTAGTATACACAAAAAAGACAAAACTCGGCACAAAATAGGGGAGTTTTAGTATACTTCATACAGCGACAAATTTGTTATTTTTCTGCAGCCCGAAATAAAAATATATTTTAACCAAAACTTGGCACAAATACATGTACCATGTGTATATATCCACGTTTAAAATTGAATTTTTAAAATCAAAAGTATCATTTTTGAATTTTCTTTTAAAACGGGATCACATAAGTGTTTTCTCAAGGTCACCATCAGCCCTAAAGCTTGGAAGCAAGTGAAGCCAGGCAGGCTCCACCACAGGGGAGTTCAGAAAATACAATGACTGCATCAGTACTTAGCAACAGCAGCAAGTCATGGTTAGGATCAGATTATATACTCTACAACGTCTCTGCAAGTGAAACAAGTCGAGGGCTTCAGCTCTATGTTTGAACCACATAGATAGAAAACTTATCAAGCGAATCAGATGAGTACAAAGCAACCATGACTTGAAATCATGCAACCATGCCAACATGTTTCAGGAATACTCCACAGTTCCCTTCCTTATCCGCTCCGCTACAGTGCAGAGAGGCGGAAAGGAGGCGACCGCGCGAGTTCCGGTTCCGCCGGCGAATCCACCGCTCCCCTCCGCCTCCGGTCGCCGTCGAGGCACCGCGAGGTGGGGGGGGGGGGGAGCTCTGGGTTTCGTTCTGGTGTGTAGATAGGTTCCTATCTAGGTGTGAGTGCCTCCCGACGACGTCGAAGACGGGGCGGTGGAGTCGTGGTGTTGGCGGTGGTCCTTCCCCTCCTTCTCCGTTCCGGCGGCCTCGTCGCCGGGGAGGACGTGAAGGTTCGTCAGGTGCGCTTCTTCTTCCTTGCTCCTCAGGCCGGCCGTGGTGGCGAGGTGAGGGCTCGGTGGTTGTTGGCGGCCTGCTTTTGTTGGTTCGGGTGGAGGTGGTCTTCGTCGACGGTGCTGCTCCGGCCGGCCTTGGTGGCGAGGGGAGTGGTGTCTGTCGGTGCCGGCGTGCTGGTGGTGGTGGTCCGTGGCGATGGTGGGACGGCTGGATGTTGGGCGGAGGCGGGAAGACGGCGCTGTGGCCGGGCACGTTCAGCGAGTCTAGATCCCGGCGTGGCGGCGGGTGGCTCTTGCGGCCGTCTACAAAGCGTGGTGGTGCTGTCTTCCCGGCGGTGCGTGGTACGGCGTCTCCGGCGTCGCCTCGGAGCTTTGGGCGCGTTGAAGGATTGATCGTGATCTCTCCTGGTAGCTTAGGGTGCTCTCTGCACTTTGCCTGGGTCCGTTTGTAATTTCTGTTTTTCTTTTGGACTGTCTTGTAAAGTGTACTGAGCTACCTGTATTTGGATCGGATCCTTTCCTCAAAAAAAAAAATGTTTCAGGAATACTGCTGAATCTCTAGGTTCTAGACTGAAAATCTCTAGTCAAAGCTACGCAGACAGTAAGTAGTAGTTTGCCCCACTAACACTGCCAATCAATCTGAACTGCATTTCAAATTCGAATCCCCAACAAGTGAAGATGGAAACAAATCTCGGTTTGTCCAGGACCATCAGCACTGCCACTCTGTTGGCATTTCAAATTTCAGTTCAAACACACAAGTAGATACGGTGGGCGGTGGCATTTCCACAGAGAATTGGCAGGAAGGAGCGTGTCGTGGGCGAAGGAAAGGAACGCAACATTCTGGAGGACCGGATCCACGGCGCCGGCGCCGGAGATGCGAATGCGGAGGGAGTGATCGGCGACGGGATCGGGAGAGAAGGGTTACGTGTCAGTCAGTCAGTCAGTCATAGTTCTGAAGTCGTCTTCAGCTCTCCACTGTTGTGCCCCGCGTGCATACATCCACGTCGAATTTACACCGGCGGCTGGTCGGAGAAAGAGAAACAGAGGCGTCACGCACGCTCCTTCTAATGTCTGTGTCTCGCTTCACCCATGTTTATCTAATTCCTGGTCGATTTTGCTGCAATGTTCAAATAAGAGCCTAACTGAATCATGATTTAGCCGCAGCGTTCAAATTTCCCTAGTTTGGAAGCAGATCTCCTTGCCAGCAAGACAGCATGTGCGAATTCCGATAATAGCGAATTAAGAAATCGATACGGCTTGCATTGTCAAGTTCACCTGTCTGTGAGTACAAGAAACACTGCAAGCATGCCACATGATCCAGGTGTGTACTGTGGCATTAGGTCACCCGAGATAAGCACCAGAATCCTCAAGGGAAAAAAGGTTCAAATTTGGTGGTAAGGACCACTAGCTAGCTGCTTCCAAACTGAAGCAAGATACTGGCTGTCTATTTCAATTTGAATCCAGACAGGTTGACAAGGAAGGAACCCATTCCAGGAAAACAATCTAGCAGCAGATCATGTATACTTCCCAGGAAGAGGTTGTTCGATGTTTATCCACAACAAGCTGCGTATATCACAGTTTTTTTTTTTTTTTGAGGAATTGCCAGCAGATACTTTTTTTTTATAAAGACAAGCAGATACAATTGGAAGCCATGCATCAGCAATTCGTTACTAGAGTAACCGTGTCAGGTTACCGAGGATATGGTAAAACGAGCGATCCAACTTTTCCGTATATGTTCGATGGCTTAAGTTGTTCGTTCAGGGTCTAATTTTCACTTCGGTTTTGTTGAAGAGTTCAGATCATCTCATTCAGGACTCGTTTGGAACAAACACCTTACAGTACAATCCTATTCCTACCCTCGGTGCTACCATTCCTGAATTGTCACCATAGTTTGGAAGCAAGTGAAGAAGCCAGGCAGGCTCCAACAAAGTAGAAGCAGACCATAGGGGTTGGCTATGCTCAGATTTCAAATTAATTTAGACGGCTAATTTAGCATGTCAGCAATTCCAGATCTCCGTGCACGGATATACCGACCGTTGCCAAGTTCAGATATTATAATTGCTTCCTCACTACTTAGCAGCAACCAAGTCATGGTCAGGATCAGAGTAGCAAGTTCTGTGCGAGTAAAAAAGAGTCAAATGCTGCTCTATGTTTGAACTCAGCAAGCGAATCAATGAGTACAAACCAAGACACACTGCAAACATGCCACATGTTTCAGGCTTCTACTCTACAGAATACTAGTATGGCACTAGATTCTAGACTGACTTCTAGGTCCTCCTAGTACTACTGGGCACTGCAAGTCAATATACACAGGTAAGTTCAAATCTGGGAAGGACCACTGCCTATCTGAACTAGTACTAGTAGTCACCCATTTCAAATTTGAGTTCAAACACAACTAAAATGCACTAACACATCACATTCAGAGGAAACACATTCCAGCGAAGCAAACACCAAACCATACTGAACAGTGAAATTTTCAATCAATGTTTATTTGCAAGTTGCAGGTGTTGTCATCACAGCAAACAATCAAGAATCGCCAGTAGCCTAAATACAACACATTCCAACAGATTTAATTGGAACCCACGCATGAACCATGAACTCAGATACTATAACTGTGTCAAGTTATCGAGAGAGTAAAACAAACACAAATACAGCAACCAACATCATGTTGGTCAGTTTCCCGGTGGTGTAAACTTCATCAGAGCAGCCTCCATGTACACCTCTTTCACTCGCTATCCATAGAATCTTTAGCAGTTACAGGGTTGGTTGATTTGTCTGTCAGAGCAAGAAGACGGCGGGCTCCGACTTGGCGGCGCACCCGTACTTGAAAGTGCTGTACTTGCGGTGCACCCCAGTCAGATTCCCCTGTGCCGCGACTCGGTGGAGCTCAACCATCATCCTCGAGCACTCCCTGCAAACCCAAAGTGAAACGTTGTAAGCACAAAAGCAACTGAAGATGATCTCATACACTAGAGATGCAGGGTGTTTTCTTACATCAGCTGTTCTTCAGAGTACTTCGTGTGGAGCTCGCAGCACTTGTTCCAGGACTTGAACCCATTGATGGTGCACTGAGCAGTGTAGATGGCAGCAGCCGCCAGCATCGATGGCTGGAACTTGAGCATTCCATAGTCGACGAGGCTGAGCTCAATTATGAAGTAAGACAGCAGCTCCAGCTGAATTCAGAACAGGGCACACAGGACTCGTGTCAGACAGGCAATGCCACTAACAAACCTATTGCTAGCAGTGTGCGTATATACCAGAATAGTGTGAGCTCTAAACTTACCTTCTTGTCAGATTTGGCTGCCTTGAGGAACCTCCTCATGAAGCAGTACGGGGTCGGAACCGACATGTCGAACTCAAGCCTGTCCACAATTGTTCTCTCCTGCACATTCCCAGTGTTAGTTCTCTGAAGATTTACCAGATTTCGTTTGGATTGAATCGAAAAGTTAGCATTGGTACCATTTCCAGGATATCTGCCCGTGTGTAGGCGCGATCGCAGATGAGGATCAGATCCTCGACAACAGGACACTCACTTCTTCGTATTTGCATGCCAGCAGCATGGCTGTCACACCAACCAGCTGCAGCTTCTTCCTCGCCACGTTGTCGCGAGCCAAGTATCTGTCTATGATATTCACTGTAAGGAACAGGGTCTCACCCAGTAGCTCCAACTTATAATGTACCTGCATTGGATAAAAGAACATTCAGATTTTTGTCACAATTATTCAGAGCATATTAAGACTACTCTGTGTACTCCACCTTACAGTAAGTAGCACCCTTACCTCAATCAGCCAATCGATAAGAATGCCGCGCATCTTTTCATTGATATCAGTTTGGTGAGACATGTAACTAGGTGAGACGCAGCTCAAATCCTACAACACAGAGAATTTCACAATGAGATTACCATTGCTACACATACCTTGGTAAAAACAGTAAACAACTTCACCGGGGTTCCAGAATAGTTACCTCACTTCTTCTGTAGAAACTGTAAATCTCATCGACATACTCGACCACCGCTAGTGAGTTGCCGGCATCGCAACTGTCGATATCTGGTGCCACCTCCTCGTCCTCACTGTCCTCCATATCAATCTCTTTCAGCTCATTTGTCATCTGGAATTACAAGGTACAGGTCATGTGTGATGAAACTACCAGATGGCAAATCATCTGCGCTGATCATACAATGGCAGCGTGTAACTTACCATTTCATCCATGTCAGAAAGGCTGTGCACCGACAGATCATCCGACACCTTGGTGCATTCCATATCTGAAGGAGCATGGAACGCAGTCTCAGCATTTCTTTTCTGCCTCTCACTTCCAATAGGTGCCTGTCAAGAGATTTCAGATTCTTGAGTTGACAGATTCTATAATTTTTCAGAGTACTGGTTCAAACAAGCTGAAATAGTTTTTGCATTTTGGTTCACAACATATGCAGCTGTAATCTGAGAAGGATCTACAATAAAAGTAAAGGAACACAGACAGGGATGCAAAAGAGGAAAAACCATAGGACAATAGTAAATCTACAGCTTTTTCGCAAAAAAAAAAAAAGTAAATCTACAGCTATCCACTGAACCTGCATTAATAATTTACCATAAGGGACCAAAATCCTTTCAAAAGGAAGATAGACATATCAAAATTAGGTAGAGCCATATTAACAATGTACCATATCAGGGCACTCGATTTAAAAGGAAGATTACAGTGGATATAGCGAGATCTGATATGCTCTATTCTGAAGATTACATGTGTAAAGCTGAAGCTAACAGAAAGTAAGTATACAAGAACAGAACATTTTTTTCAGGGAATCGACAGCTAACAGAAAGTTCATTCAGCAAACACAGAGTGCATTCAAATCAATGGAATTTCTACTCGCAAGTTCAGAACAGCAAGGATTTCAATCGCGTTTAGGGCAATTACCAGTGGGGCATTCGCAGGCTGTGTGGCCAGCGCAGCTGCGAATTTCCTGCCAAAGAAGGAAACACCGGATGAACTCCATTAACCTTCCATCCCTGAACAACGGCAAGTACATCCACTGAAGAACAGCTCACGAGCATACCTGGTGACCGGCCGGTGCCCGGCGAAGCCGCCAGGCTGGTTCTTGGCGTCCGCAGCGGAAGGTTTCCTGAAAGAAACGCACGCAGAGCCGTCAGAGATCCGGCTGGACATACGAAAAATTGGGATTCGAAATCGGTGGGTGGGTGGTCGATGATTACTCGTGCAGGCCGCGCTTGGTGACGGCCAGGTGGTGGTGCTGGCGCGGCGCGCCGATGATGTTCTTGATGTCCCTGAGCGCCCGCCGGTTGTTGTTCCCTGCCGCCGCCGCAGACGAAGCGTTCTTGACGCCCTCCATGGCGCGGTTCTCGGATCTCACCCGGTTCTCCATCGCTGCAGAGCAAAGAGGCCGAAACAGGGTCAGAAATCGCAAGGATTCGTACGCGTCTACAGAAGAAAGGCGAGATCTTTCCGGTCGGAATCGCCGCAAGCAAAATCAACACGCCCGGAAAAGGTTCGAATTCTGTCCCCCGAAAAGAAAATCCCCGGAACCGATCGAGGAACCAAGCTCGTCCAACCCACGATCCAAGAAGAGAGAGCGAGGTCGCGAGCTCGTTCGATCCAAGAAAGCGTCGATCGATCCAAGAAAGCGGCAACACGGCCCCAGTTCGTTCAAGAAAGCAAGAGGAGCTGGGCACGGACCTGGTGCGTAGCTCGGCGAGGTGGAGAAGGAGCGGAGCGAGCTAGCGCCGCCGGGAAGCTGCTGCTGCTGCCGGCGCCGGTGGTGTGGGAGCGTAGGAGAGAGGATTGGGAGAGAGGAGGGGGCAGAGCCGAGATAAAATAGGAGGCCTGTCGAAAAGGGAAAGAGGCCCGGGCTCAACGGTCCTGCGATCTCGACCGTCCGGATCGGATCGGACGGTCGTGGTGGAGTGGGGTGGCCTCAACGGCTAACGCCACATGGGCTTTCAAAACGGGACTGGCTTCATGAGCCAGCTCGATCGGGGCACTCTTTATGGCCGATGTGGCGTCTGCTTTAAGATACATGCATACATGCATGCGGGATTAACTTGTTTCCTTCTTCATTCTTTTATTTATTGTACTCCTCTGATTTTCAGATGTGGGTTCAATTTGCACGGGCGTCACGCGGCCGGCGGGGACGCGGCGTGGCGTGGCACGGCGCGAGGCGGTGCTCGAGAGTGTGCATTGGAGGTTTTTGCATGGGCCACGGAGCTAGGATCCTACCGCCCAGGGTGTCGTGTCCCGAAGACGTGCTTAATGTTCAAATTTGTGCTGAGATATGAACCTTGATGCACCTCCTAAAACATATGATTAAATAACTATACTGAAAATAATAAAAATAATACATTCTAGAAATTTCTCTAGAGATATTTGCTAGGCAATACCTCCTTAGATCGACATGCCAAGAAATTTAATTATATTAAATGGACGCAAACATACATTTACACAATGAATAGTCTAAAAATGTGATTTTGCATTTTTTTTGTCCCATATATATATAGTAATTGGAATTAGTAGAAGGTTTTACAAGGAGACATTGTCTTAAGAAGATAAATAAGAGAAATGTTAGCAAAACTTCAATGTAAATTTTACTTACTTTTATTGGATGTGTACTGAAATGTGGATATTAGAGAGTCCTATACACAAATAATAATAAAATTGGGTATTTAGGAGGGAATTTATGACCTATTTTTGTAACTTTTGTAAGAAAATATGCTAATACCAAGTATAAAAGTCTAGTACAAGTAATTATTGAGTTTTGCGTACCAAGATCCATAAAGTAAGACAAGATTGATAAACATAAAATAGTTTGTCAACTTTAGACCAAATATAGCGATGAATTGGTGCAATTATCCAAGTCATCATAGTTTCTTCTCTACTGCCGTTATGCAATCTAGGCCTTCGGCAAAGTAGTTACTCATTGTATCATCGTCATTTACAATTAGGCGGTTGTGAAGTTGAGGACAACATTGCCAAAGCGGCCGCATACACCCTACAATGATGATTTTTCATAGATGGAGGGGATCTTGAATCCAGTAAGAGTCCATTTCTACTGAGAGTTGTTTCATATTTGCTACTAGGAGTTGTTCGATATCTGCAACAGGGAGTTCGTCGATATCTAAAAGTTAACGAAACAAAAAATGTCATGAGAATTTTGTCGAACGGTTCATGTGCTTATCAAGCCGAAGGAGGTCACAAATCACCTTGGCCCCGATGTTGGGATCAAGGTGGCGGTGACAGTACGGCTGCGACCCTGCTAGTCTGGGCACTAGTGGTCGCCCACCGCTTCTTCCAACGACAAACATGCCTAGACATCCTCTCCTACCGATGGTCAACTCTTCTGCCGTCACTACTTCTCCCCGACACCAGTAATGCGTGCTCATCACCCTGGCTCTCTCGACGCGTAGACATGATGACCACACGGTCGCCTTGTCAGGCCATGTTCTGCCCTCGGCGACCATGACGACATGTGGGTCCCCGTTGATCGCGTCCGCCATAAATCCAGGTCGATGAGGCTTCTCAAAATGGATTGTAACACAAGTTATAGTTGCATGATTTTCTCGAAAGTGTAATAAACTACTTGCACTTTTCTCCACATGATGGTTGCACATTTCTAATAGTGCATATAATGAAAAAAAAAACAAGAAGAATGACGGGAAAGAATATTAAAGGAAATCAACAAAACTAAAATGGCAACATCAAATAAAAATCCTTCCAATACTCTTTGATAAAAACTCTCTTAGTTGAACAAAAAAACGTATGGTGCAATAATCTACATATATATGGCTTCTAAAAAATAGGAAAAATATAAACAAGTGTAGTGTGCGCATATAATAATCAACTAAAAATAGGTAAATCAAGACAGTAGCATTCTATGTCATCTCTCTTCTCAAAGGTTTACATAGCTCACCTACAATCACAAAAAAGGTAAAAAAAAACACACGACACGGGAAAGGAAATTTTAAGTGCAGCCCACTCACGCTCGTTGGAGGCTTGAAAAAAACCCTCGCCGGAACCTTTTCCGATTCCAACGCGTCTGCATAGCCTCAATCGGATCCGTTGGCGTGCTTGATCTACATGATCGATGCCGCTCCGCAATCCCTGGAAAACGGACGCCGCGCACTCGATGGGAACACTTTCGGCATGCTTCGGTGGCCTGAGCCGCCGCCGCCGACGATCTTGCCGGAGCCAGGTCCACAGTCCGGTGGTCGCCGCGGCGGGTCGGGTCGCGCGGTGGGATCGCAGATACTGGCCACGGAGGCCAGCACCACCGGAGGCGGCGACCGAACAGCTGGTCGGCGCCACCGACGTCCAACGGGACTGGTCTGCGCTGCTCGAGGACCTGCTGCAGATGGCAATGGGATCGATGGAGGTCCTTGACGTCGTCAACTCCGGCGCAGTCTGCTCCTCGTGGCGCGCCGCGTACGTGCAGTTCCGCCGCCTCCGCCTCCAAGCCAAGCCCAACCAGCCACCCTGTCTGCTGCATGCCCGTGCTGCCGATGGCGGCGCCGCGATCTACTGCCCGTCCACCGGCGCCACCTTCTCTTGCGGGATCGGCCGCGGTCGCGGATTTGTCGTTGCCGGTTCGGCGCACGGGTGGGTGTTCGCCGCCAATGAGGCCACGGCCGACCCCTTCCTTGTCAACCCTCTCACTGGCGCCCGGGCCGCGCTCCGACCCCTCGCAACCCTCGAGCGCGTCAAGGGCACCTCCCTTGACGCAGACGGCGCTGTCGTGTACGATGTAGACCACTGGAGTCCAACTAGCGTTGCCACCGCCGCCATGGGAGTTAAGCCTGTCACGGCGCGGAGGGCGCGAGACCGTATGTTCCTTCGCGTCGCCATCTCCGCCGCCGGCGTCGTCCTTCTCGTGCACATGCCGCATGGCGAGGCATCCTATGCCAGGCCGGGGGACGAGCGTTGGACCCCGCTCTCCTCTGTCCTCGCATCAATCTCTATCTGTCATGTCACCGGCGTCGTCCACAGCAATGACAACGACCTCTTCTACCTGATGTGCCAAGGCGGCGTCATCTTCACCGTGGACCTTGCTGGACCGGTACCGGCGGCGCGACCGGTGTCGTACATGCTGATGGAGCTCCGCCCTAGCTTTAGACACACCTACTACCTCGTCTTCCGCGGTGAGGAGCTTCTACTGGTGACGAGGCACCTTCTGCTAACAAGACCTCGCGCCGGGGAGAAGAACGTGTCAACGACAGACATATTGATAGACAGGGTCACTTCCGCAGGGATGTTGCCTGGCATTGGGGACGACTACGCCCTGTTCCTTGGCCACAACGAGCCGATGTGCCTTCCGATCAAGGACTATCCCATGTTGCGGGGGAACTGCGCCTATCTCGCCGACGACAGTGAGCAACACTTCCCGCCCATCACGCGCCAAGACGTCGGCATCTGGGATTTCGGGAGTGGAAGCATGCAGAAGCTTGGCGGCGATCTGCGACCATGGCTGGATGAGCAGCCTCCCATTTGGATCACACCCTCTCTGTATTAGCTACCCTAATTCTAGATTTGTCCTAAGTCAAATTTCTTGAATTTGACCAAGTTTATAGAAATATCATCAACATCTAATTAGACCATATTTTTTCATTACGTATATTTTTGAAGTGGTCTGACAAAATGTCGGCACTCTGCCATGAGGTGTCCCGTCTTTGCGCACCCACTTGCTCCAATTTTCATGCTGTCGTGACTTCCACATCCCTGACGCGTCAACCCATCAGCCAATGCCGTCATGACTTGCAGCAGCGCTGCCTTAATGCACTAAAAGAAGATCTACAAAATTTGACAGTGTTTATTTATTTCAAGCTCGAAGAGAAGCTTAAGAACATGCTACATTCAGGTAGTGGTGTCATTACTGTGTTAAATGTGCTAAATATCAAACTCACATATTATCTACTCTTTACTGTGATAGATTCAGCGGTCCTGGCAGTGGCGGACCCAGAAGAAAACTTCAGTGGGGCAAATCGGATGAGTGGGGCAATTATAGTACAAAATCCAATTTTTTAATCCGTTTCTCTTTAAATATGAACAAAATACACTAGAATTTTAAAAACTGAGTGGGGGCCACTGCCCCCACTCAGCTATACATAGGTCCGCCCCTGAGTCCTGGTACTGTGTTTGACCGACGCCACAGTGTGACAAAATATGCTATATTACATCAATTTTTTTAATTAGACCATACTTTTGCATTTCATATATTTGAAGTTGTATATAATAGCATATTTTGTCTGTACGCTGGTTAGTTAGAATAAAACGTAGGTCAAAAACCTAGAACTTTAATTGGTTTGACATGAAACTATGTGTTAAAGAGAAAATATGCAAAATCATGAATTTTTTAAAATAAATGTGGGATTACTCAGAAGTATCTCGTGAGTATCCAAGCACAGATTTACTCATTCCGCTAGAGCCAAGCCAAGTTTTTGTTTTCTATCTCCTCGGAATAGAAGAACTTTATGGAAAATATTTCAAGGTTTTTCCTGCTACTCTCTCAATACACCTCCCTGATCTCTCATTCCAAATTTCCAGCCCCAGAGTCTGACATTATGATTTGAAGGATGAACTCCGTATATCCAGTAGTTTAAGGGCTCATTTGATTCGTAGGATAGGAAAAGTGTAGGAATAGGAAACCCGTAGGAGGTTGAATCCTTTAGGAAGAGCAATTGTGTCATGACTAGTTGAATCCTTTAGGAAGAGCAATTGTGTTTGATGGCAAAGGAAATGTAAAGGAATTGTAAAATGAGGTTGGAGTGAATGTTCGAATTCCTATAAGAAGTAGTACAATGATTCCTATGGGAAAATTTCCTATAGGAACCAATCCTGTGAATCAAACGACCAATGTAGGAAAAATTCCTATAAGATAAAATCCTTCAAAAATCCTTTGTAGTTCCTTTGAATCAAACGAGCCCTAAACATGTTACACAACAGAGGTTTACGGGCCTCTCGAGGGAAAGACATTTTTGTTATTTAAGGGCCTCACTATTTTACGGGCCTTTATAGGGCCCTGCAGGAGATGCTGTAAGTTGTCCACTCTAGCCATTGGGCCCCAAATTTAGTTCTGAATGCAAAAATCTTGAGATTCGGTTAGGAATTTTGTAACTCGCGCTTCTTTGATAATGCAACATTCCTCGATTGAGATCTACCTCGATGTGTTTGAAGCAAACGGCTTTGATGACCAATACAGAACACATATGCACCATTATTCAATATATACCAGCTAGAACCTGCAAGAAAAAAAAAAGACCCTTTTATACACCTCGTAAAACCTAGGATTAAATAAGTATACTGAAAAATAGAAATAACATTTTGGACACCTCCGTAGAGATATTTTCTATACAGCATCACCATATATATATATACTTCAAGAGATTTAATTATTTTAAATGGATGCACACGTATAAATTTTCACTAAGAATAGCCGATCAAAAATGTTTTTTTCTCATATCTAGAGTGATTTGAGTTAGCGAGAGGTTTTACTAGGAGCCATATTGTCTTAATAACTTAAATAAGAAATAAAGTGGATTTTTTAAATGAAAATAGAACTTAATATTAGTGTATGTGTATTCAATGTGGATATTAGAGTCCTATACACAAATAATAATGAAATTTAGTATTTTGGTGAGAATTTATGTCCTACTTTTGCTAATTTCAGTAAGAAAATATGATAATATTGGAAATATAAAAGTTTAGTATACTTAATTAATAACTATTGAGTTTAACTCACCAAGATGCTTAAAGTGAGACACAACTGATTGAGAAAAAATAAATCCTCAACTTTAAAATCTTTGCGCCTGAATGTTGATGGCCCGTTCGGTGGGGGAACTATGGTTCATTTGTAAAGGCACATTGACGATCCTTGCCAAGACATTGGTCATGGTCAAATTCGCATTGGCGATTAGTGGTCAAATCTTGGGCATTTTGTCGAGCACTTTATGGGTGTACATCACAGTGTCGAGATTTGTGGCACATAACCTTTGACATCCATGTCACTTCCTCACTGGTCGTCGTGGCAATCCATTCTCACCCGCGCCTCCAAGACGCATGCCACCCTAGACATCCGGGATGTCTCTCTCTAGGCTCGCCCACGTCACTGCAGCGACACCATCTCTAAACCCAACAGTGGCGGAGCTGCAGTACAATCATTGGGTTCAAATGAACCCAACGGAATATGTAAATCCTTCACACTTCTAAGCTTCTGTACCTACTATTAGTGAAAGAATACCTCACTAACAAGGCAATGAACCCAATGAAATAATTTTGTAGCTTCGCCACTGAAACCCAACCCTGTACCTAAACCCGCGACTACCACATACAAGGATGTGCCCACCTCCTAATCCATCTCCACACCGACCCGTGAGGCCACCGGGGCAGAGAGGAAGAGGACCCACGAAGGAAGAAAGGATACAATATTGTCACTTATCTATTTTTCCATGGATTTTTGTTTTGTTATGAAGCTCCATTGGCCAGTCCCCATAATTTTGGTGAAAACCCTACAATCATGCCAAGCATTGTTGCTATCTTTTCGAAGAATATTACGTAGTTGCCCATTTTAAAATTGTGCATAGTTGCACTTTCATAAGCCTAAATTTGCACACAACTATTTTCTTCTATTCAAGGATTAACCAATGTGCTATTAGGTAGTTCATACATTTTCTTAAGTTAAAAAATTCAAGCAATTGTTTTTGCAAAAACAAACGTGTCTACAATAAAGCTCTAAATTTTTCTCCTTGTAATACTAAATTTAAAAATACATAAAACTAGTATTTTGAATAACATTGTTTTCAGTCAGCGCTAATAGGGAAACGAAAAAAAAGAAAAATGAATGGCTCCATTTGCTATTTTTGAAGCCTCCTGTAATTCAGCTCAGCCCGCCAAAACCATCCCATCTTCCTCCATCCTCGCATCCCGATCCACCGCCATTGCCTGCCTCGCCAAGCTCTAGGCCTCCCTCCGCCCTCCACTCGCCATTGCCTTCGCCGCCCCATCTCGATGCTGTCGACGCTCTTGGGGACACGGCCGGCGGCGGAGCCGGACGCGCCGGACCCGCCGGAGCCGGAGCCGTCGGGGCGGCAGCTCTCCGACGGGGACCTGCTCGACGAGCTCCTCGCCGCCGTGGGCTCCGCGCGCGCCTTCCAGGAGTTCCGGCGCTCGCAGCGCAAGGAGTGCTTCAACCTCCTCCGCTGGCTCCAGCTCGTGCTCCCGCTCATCGAGGAGCTCCGCGAGGCCGCGCCCGCCCGCGCCCTCACCGACGACGCATACCGCCGCCTCGTCCTCCTCGGCCGCGCGTTCCAGGCCGCGCGACGGCTCCTGCGGTGCTGCCACGACGGCAGCAAGATCTTCCTCGTACGAACGAATCCACCTACTGCTTGTTCTTGCCGTCAGAGATTTGCATTTTAATTTATTGCTGATTTTAATGGTGTCGTTCGGGATTGTTGCAGTCGCTGGAGAGCGAGGCGGTGCAGGGGAGGTTCCGGGCAGTGTATGGAAGATCAACCTCGCGCTGGACGGCATGCCGTACTCGGAGATCGGCATCTCCGACGAGGTCAAGGAGCAGGTGCGTTTTCTTGCTCGATCAAATGCCTCCAGAAGAGGATAGATTAATCTGTAAACGAATGCAGGTGGAGCTGATCAACACCCAGCTGAAGCGGAGCAAGAAGAGGGCGGACACCCAGGACATGGAGCTCGCCATGGACTTCATGGTGGTGCTCCAGGACAAGGAGGACCGCAGCGCCGACCGCGCCATCCTCGAGCGGCTCGCCAAGAAGCTCGAGCTGCAGGGCCTCGCGGACCTGCGCGCCGAGACCATGGCCATCAAGAAGCTCATCAACGAGCGCAACGGCCAGCAGGCCGAGAGCACCAAGCAGATCGTCGACCTCCTCCACAAGCTCAAGGAGGTCGCCGGCGTCGACGAGAAGAACATCCTCGGCGAGGTCTCCATCCCCAAGTACCTCGAGAAGTGCCCCTCCCTCATGATCCCCAACGACTTCCTCTGCCCCATCTCCCTCGAGATCATGACCGATCCGGTCATCATCGCTAGCGGCCGGGTCTGTACTTCTCTTCTCATCGACCACACACCCATTGTAATTTCATCTTGGCTGAATGTTCTAATCTGATGTGCAGACCTACGAGAGGAGAAGCATCCAGAAGTGGTTGGACGCTGGTCAGAGAACGTGCCCCAAGACGCAGCAGCCCTTGGCGCACCTGTCACTGGCACCAAATTTTGCTCTCAAGAACTTGATCCTGCAATGGTGTGAGAAGAACAAGGTGGAGATGCAGAAGGGGGAGCCTGCCGAAGAACCTATTGCAGAGAAGGAAGTGAGCAAGGAGGTCATCATCCCGTCGCTGGTGAAGGACCTGTCGTCGATGAACCTCGACGTGCAGCGCAAGGCTGTCAAGAAGATCCGGACGCTCTCCAAGGAGAGCCCCGAGAACCGCGCACTCATCACCGACAATGGTGGAATTCCGGTTCTTGTCGGCCTCCTCCAGTACCCGGACAAGAAGATTCAGGACAACACGGTCACGTCGCTGCTCAACCTGTCGATCGACGAGGCCAACAAGGTGCTGATCGCCAAGGGCAAGGCCATCCCCCTGATCATCGAAGTACTGAAGAAAGGCAGTGTTGAGGGGCAGGAGAACTCCGCGGCGGCGCTGTTCAGCCTGTCCATGGTGGACGAGAACAAGGTGGCCATAGGGGCCCTGGGAGGTGTGCCTCCATTGGTGAACCTCCTGCAGAACGGGACGATCAGGGGGAAGAAGGACGCTGCAACGGCCCTCTTCAACCTCATGCTGAACCACCAGAACAAGTTCAGGGCCATCGAGGCTGGCATCGTGCCGGCGCTGCTCAAGATCCTCGTCGACAAGAAGCTCAACATGGTCGACGAGGCCCTCTCCATCTTCCTCCTCCTGGGTTCCCACTCGGCGTGCCGAGGCGAGATCGGGTCAGAGGGTTTCATCGAGACACTTGTGCAGATCGTCAGGGAGGGGACTCCCAAGAACAAGGAGTGCGGGCTGTCGGTGCTGCTCGAGCTTGGATTGAGCAACAACGCCCTCATGGTGCACGCGCTCGGGTTCGGCCTCCACGAGCAGCTCACCGAGATCGCCAAGAGTGGCACGAGCAGAGCGCAGAGGAAGGCTAACTCTCTTATTCATCTTGCCCGGAAGTGTCAGTCATAGAATCAAGAATCAAAGCAGCCTGTGATGAACTCAGCTCCAGAATCAATAGATCTTCGCAATTCAATCGGCTGAAGTGCTCGTGCTCGTGAAGAGATGGAAAAGAGCAATGGTTGATTGATCGCTGGTTGTCAGGTAAGCTCTTTTGAGGAATGATGATGGTAAGTACAGCAGTGAAACATTTTTGACAGGTTAATTTGTTCATCAATAGAAAGTGGAATGAAGAGAGGAGCAATGGTTGATTGATCGCTCGTTGACGTTGGAAGTTTGTTGTAAATGATATTATATGGAAAACATATGGAAAATGTGTTGATATTTCACAGGGAAAGTAACTCTAAAACTAGTGAATTTTCGCAGCAAGGGCCAAACAGGCCACTAGTAAACTGGGCGAAAAAGCAATTCTAATGGAGCCGCGCCCTACCGGACATGCACAGCCATGCATGCGACCAGTCACAAGCTGCCACGTGTGTTCTTATTCAAATACATATACATGTATTTTCCTCGTATTTTAACGTATATGTAATATATTATCGAAAATAATTTGCTACACATGGTGGTAGATGCACATGCGGTCATAGCCTTGCACGTGTCCCAGATTAGTAAGAGCGATTACAACCAGGAAGTAGGCTATCGTTCACCTAGAAACGTAGATGCCGTGCCAGAGGAATCAGAATAAAACATGGGTCATGTATGGAAAGGACATGCAAAAGAGTGTCAGAGCAAGGACGATCGGACGGCCGGACATGAGCATCCAACGGCGGTGGCAGGGTGCGCATCTACCACCATGAACACATATTCTGCACTCAATATATTATATGAAAAAATACATTTTTATTAATATATTTTTTACTAAATTCTCACAATTTTATTGAAATAAATATAAATTTCTTATTTTTTGGCGATGTGATATTCCTATGAAAAAGTTTAGATTTTTTAAAAAAAAATCATAGAAGTTTTAGCTAATTCTGAAACATTCCACGTAGATTGCGCAGATGTCAATAGATTTGTATAAGGTATGTTTAGAACATGACATAAACTCCTTATATGTGCAAAATCATGATGAAATATATGTTGTGTCACAAGAAACTTTTTTGAAATTTGCATGAAACCTATATTATACTCGAACATATGTCATATCGAAGTGAAACATCTCAAATATGATAAATTAACCGTACTGAAATTTCATTTCAGTTTCATTACATTTTCATAGTCGAAATTTAAACTTTTTTCAAAATGTGTCCAATATTGATCTTATTTTGAAGTTCTTGTCGTCAGGAACTCAAATATCAAAAAATATTATAAATCGGACATTTGGTTCGTCAGTGAAACATTTTTGACAGGTTAATTTGATCATCAGTAGAAGAAGTGAAAGGGAGAGAGGAATGTGGGAGATATAATGTAATTCTTCGTTGGCGTTGGAAGTTTGTTGTAAATGATATTATATATATGGAAAACATATGGAAAATGTGTTTATATTTCACAGGGAAAGTAACTCTAAAACTAGTGAACTTTCGCAGCAAAAGATGTCTGTTCCGACATATATATGATGGGCCAAACAGGCCACCAGTAAACTGGGGGCCGAATTGTCATGTTCCTTTCTGTTCTCACTGAACAAAACAAGGAGATTTTCCCCTGAAGTAAAACGACAAGAGAGGAGAAACCTTTTTGTGATGGTCCTGTTTAAATTCTACATTTATAGTACATACTTAGACAGAAGTCTCACCACGAAAGATGTTTGTTGTGCTCTTTATATATGTTTTCGCATGGCTGGGTCCTTTGCATATTCTGTTTAATTAGCTAGCCTATACTCAAATTATTTTTCGTATAATTATCTTCAGCAACAGTGCCGAATATTTTCCTTTTATCAGATTGAACATTTCAATCCGAGGCGGATTCTGATTACATGTTGCATTCCAAAGGGATACATTAATTTTTGTGGGCAAATTTCTTATTCTACCGGATGTAGGTGACACCGTACTCAATTCGGAATCGATACAAATAATGTTGAGGTGCGTGATTGCCGAACTGGAAATCCAACTCATCGTCGGATTTTGATAATCATGTTAGTCTTCTGTTCACATTGGATGGGATAGTTTGAGTTCGAGCTAAGTTTATAGTCATGAATTAGGCCTTTGTTACTTTTGAAAAAAAAATATGGTGTTGGATCCTTCCCCGATTAATTGGGGTGTCCGATTCAGATAGATCTTCGTCAAATATAAACATGACACTTCCGAATCCGACTCGGACGTCAAAATCTGGAACTCCGAACAGAGGCTGCCCCATATGCCAAAATAGCCATATTCGACAAGATTTTACATAATACTCAAATTCCGATGGATACTGCATCTGAAATGTACGTGAATTTCGGTCAAGATTTAAGAGCATAATAATACGTGTACAAGAAACAAAACAAGGAGATGGTGACATATGGATGCCTACAGATCTGACGTCTATATATCTCCTGTTGTGTCTCCATATTCATGACATTGCTGTTGACTTCGTTCGGTGACGATTTTTAGCTGGTGACGTGTTGAGTGTGTAGGATATATATGGTAGGTGAGGGGCTGCAACTTACATGTGCAGTGTGTGCTAGCATATAATTTTATACTTAGGAAGAAAATGGCAATACAACATTAGTTTTTGTACTTTTGCACAGTTACTATGAGTCTATGACGTATAATATTTGTTGCATTTGATCTCCCACGACCAGTGTTAGGGATATGCTTCAAAACTGGTAGGGAGTATTTAGCAAAAAACTTAAGGCACACATCCGAATGGGATTATGGGCTTTATGTTGGGCTATTTGAAATCAGGGGCGGAGCTGGAGCTCGAGTCACCCTGATGCACCACTATACCAGGCGTAATTTTTTTTAACAAACAATGTACTACATAGAATACTATATTAAGGTATGTTTTGTAGTATCTAACATAGAAAATATGTAGGCAACAGCGGCGACCAAGCCCTATCTGAATCTTTGCGTCTCGGATCTGTTAGTGGAATATCTGTTGTGCTCCGACGATGTGGTGGGTAGGCCTGTAGGGGATGTCAAGCAAGAGATTTGCTCCTCGCCGTCGGCACTCTTGGTGAAAACCTTTGTCCGCACCCTATATAAAGCGGGATAGAATAGTGTTTCGAGACTCTAAAATTCGCCCTAGAATAGCAACAATTTTCATGAGATAATCATCTATTAGCATTAATTTTAGCCAAGATATAGAAAAGTATTTAGTCATTTACCGATGGGAAGAACTAAAATCTATTGAATTTCGATCCATCGAAATCACATGAGACAAAGAATAGTGGACTGCCGGACGCCCGTACCAGTACCACTGACCACAGGTGCACGAAGAGAAGTGGCGAGGGGCCGCGCCGATGATCGAATCGGAGGAACTCCACGGCTGCCCCTGCGTGCGAGTGTGACGCTTGGGAAGTTGGGAGTTATGCTCTCGCTTGGATCGATCAATTCAATCAGCGAACAGCCGTGTGTGCATACGATCGAGAGGAGGACTCTGGCGCATGGGCAGACTCGGTCGTGGGCCAGCACCAAGCGGCCTTGACGCGCTACGGGATGGCCAGCCTGATGCACGACGACCAGCCCAGCCTGATGCACAGTCGCTTTACGGATGGTAAGCACTCCTAAAAAAACATTCAGTCCCGCATTCCTGTGCATCAGGGATAGCCTACTGGGCTCCGCCCCTGTTTGAAATTATCGAAATTATATGTTTTTTAGTAACAAGTTTTCCAGCTCCTTGCAGGCTATCATGGGTATATGGAGGTCCTTACTTGAGCATATCGAGGAGTGGGATAAAATGGAGCGTTGGTAACGTATAGCCACCTGAAAACAATTGCATAGGTTGTCTTGAAATCAACGATATGACTGGCAGCCTAATAGTTGGATTAGCAATGCATAACTTCTCAATGTAATATTTTTATGGCGTTTTCTTGTTCTTTGCAGCATACTCTGGTTGTTAAGTGCATAGTACTTTGTAATAGTGAATGTCGTGTGCACCAGTTGGTGTGGGGAACTGGAGGTTGCACTCCTTTCGAAAAATGGAAGAACAATGTTAAAACTCATGCAATTATACATAAGTCCACCGGTATAAATATAGTGTGCTGATATGGTTTACTGAATAAGCAAAACTTAAAACAGACGGAGAAGGACCAGGAGCAAAAGGAGGAGAAACATAAGTAGAATAAGGAGATGATTTGAAAATTTGGATAGATGACAGAGATTAGATTGAATTGCCTATAGCCTATAGCGATAATTAATTTTGTAATGTGCAGAATGTTACGAATTTTTACTATTCTTTGGAATAACTTGTTGTAATGGATATATATTTACCCAACTATGCGGTAATATGTGTTTATGTGTTTTATATGTTTGGTAGGGCCTTTTGTTAAGTTTGAATGTGTCATAAATTAAAAAACTCCTTAATAAAAGCATTTGGTGTGATATATATGTTGGCCTTTTTGCTAGCTAGGTGGCAAAGTGTTGTTTAGATATTTGTCCCGATGAATAAACTAAATTATCAATTGAATCTTAGAAATTCGATCTGATTACAGCTCTGTCTATGTTCGAGTGACAAATGTCACCTTTTAGGCATATCCGACTGTCAAGGATTTCAATAGACACATTCCTAAGTGTTTTCGCCACGGGAAACTTCTATCAAATCAGGAATCTGAATCCGAGTTGGGTTATGGCCGATGTGTCCAAAGTAACACCGGTGCAAGTGTGCTAGAATTATAAATGGGTATGCACTACTACACAAAAGAACCGAAATGCAATAGCATGCAGACTAACACGGACATGGGGCGTCTGTTTCACCGGAAAAAAAGGAAAAGGACATGGTTTTCGAGTAGCACCACATTATGATTGATATAGTTTAGGAGAGACACAAATGAGCAGATTCCCTAAAATAATTTACTTTTTCTTTCCTTTGTAATCGAAAGGATATAATTGCATTGGTCATAGCATATGCTAAGCTCATGTAATATCTTTTGTATATACTTTTTGATGCAACACAACACACTTGGGGAGAGTGTTCAAGGTACAACTTGCACACTTCATCTTTTCACTTGAAGACAAAGGGCTCTAACCATTTATGTCCATATGTACAAAATGACCCAGTATATGCCAAGTGTGTCACGAAAGCTTTTGACATACCATAGTATTCCAAGTGTCATATGGACACTTTAAATGAATATGCATCAGACACATCGCATAAGACACACCGATGAAGATCTATAAAAAATTGATATTTATCTTCCTTTTAATGGGGAGAAGATTTGGAATATCTCAGTGAAATTAATGAACGAATCAAACAAATGAACTTGATTCAGAATATTTGTATTATAAATTTTTGAGATATCAAATATATAGTTGATCCATGGATAACTTAATGCAACTCAATAAATCACATTCATCACGGAAAACTGGTTGTGACCGGAGTTACTTCCGGCATTTTATTGTTGCTCAGGTCTAATACCTTGGAATAAAATGGGAACAGCGGGAGATGCATGGACGTATATAGCAAGTTTGATGTTTTCTTAAGAAATAGAAGATGTTGCGCGCAAAAAAGAACAATCAATAATTTGGCAAGAGGTGACAGATAACATATGTATGTGACTTCTATATGGAAATGTTGGGTTTCGAGTACATTTATATGACATATATACTTTTATGTGTTTTGTATGCTACCAAGGTCAGATCTACAATCCGAGAAATATGTATTTCACTTTGTCAACCAACAATCTCTTTATAACAGTTATCCTTAATTAGCTATCTATTGGAGTAATATTTCTTTCTTCTGCGAATAGGGGAAAAATCAATATGTTTGTCCAATATGATGCTAAATATTTTAGTTTCATACATTTGGTTTGCCGAACCTTGATGTGCTGTTTTCCGACAAATACAACCCTAGGATTCAACACTCTGCATGTGATTTTTTTTTGCGTTGCAAGAAACTTCACCAAAGCGGACATCCGAATCCGAGTCGGATTACGAAAGCCAGCGAGACCGAGTAAGTTGCTAAGACATATCAGCTATTTGTCCCCGCAACTATAATGGTCACGTTCAATATTCAGTACCAAAATGAATTTGGGGCAAAAACTGATAGTGGTGCTCGATTAACTTTCCAATTAACAATACTCTATTGGACATAATGCATCTGCTCTAGTTTCAAGAAAATATATTCTCATCTCTAGTTCCTTAAGAAAATAAGAAAATACAAATCCCATTTTATTTTGCTCATCGATCGGTATGGTGCCAATGACAGGTACACAATACTACAGGAAAAACAGAACAAGACCAACAAAATCATTCCCACACACCATGCATGCTCGATCGACGGCGACCTAGTCACCTAGACAGTGAACTACCTAGCCTGCTAGCCACTGGATGTGTTCTCCTCCACCTCCGGCACTGGAACGTTCAGATCAAATGCAAAGTCCACTACGGTCCTCGCCGGAGCTTCTGCCACGGCGGCGGCCTCGGTGGTTTGCTGCTGCTCCTGCTCCTGCTCCTGCTCGCGCTGCTTTGAGACCACGGAACAGCCTTTCTTCTTGGTGCGGCTGGAGCTAGAGAGCAGCTTCCTTGCCGCGACAGAGGGCGGCGGCCGCGGCGCCTCTTCTCTGCCGCAACGCCAGTTGCGATAGACATGGCAGCGCCGGATGTGGCACTGCAGGTCCTCCTCGGCGATGAAAAAGTGCTGGCAGGTTTTGCACTTGAAGCGCTCCCCTTCTCCTCCTCCAGCGACCGTGGGGACGGCCGGCCTCTTGCTGCCGGTGGAGGCACCTGGAGTGGCAGCGATGACAGCGGCGCCGTCGAGCTCGTGCGTGGACTTCAGGCGCCGGCCGGGGTGCCTCGGGGGCTTTTTCCCTCCGCCTGCGCTCCGGACGGGAGGCCTCCGAGCTTGCCAGCTGCCAGGGTGGACGACGATCCGTTACCGTTCATCATCCTCGTCGCTAGCTAGCTTTCGGTTCCTGAACCCTCTCACTGACAGCGGCTCACTATTTATAGAGAGAAATGTTGGTTCATTGCCAATTAATTCTCCGGAAAAGAGATAGGCGTTGGCATTTAAGCCGTAGCTTATTTTAAGCCAACATTTAAAAGTACAGTGACAGGGATATGTATCATGTTTCATGGCATTCACCGGGCCTGCAGGGCCGGATCAGGGAAAATTCGGCTATGTCGACGGACGAAAATCAAGATCCAAAACTGGAGTATTCGAATGGATTTTGTATCTCATGGAAATTTCGGTTTTATAACAAAAATAACCCAAAATCGAGAAGATTTGATCAGCCAAATACTCAAAAGATAATACTACTCTTCTTTTCAGAAAGAAGTTCAGATATGACGACTTGATCACAAAAAAATGATTAACCAAAATAAGTATGCGCGAAACTTGCTACAAGTATGTAAGTAACATGTTGTCGTACTAGTTTCTCAAGATAGTTACCTTAGTTAACTTCGAGCTAGCCACTAGAATGGTATTTCTGGACACACACGATAAATTGTCGTAATCCATGCAACTACGATCGGCGTGTCTAATAGGATGCGGAAATATTATTTTGGACACATTAATAAAACCTGGAGTCCGGCAAATGTACATATATATCAGCTTGGAGACCAACACAAACTTAATTAGGGAGTGCTCAAGTAACACAATATCGGAGAGTTGTCTAGTTTCACTAAAATACGTACTTTCTTTAGTGTCCAAATATATTTCATGCTTCCATTTTTTTGAAATGTCCTATACAGAGATGTTCATATAGCATGCATATATACTGCACTACTGTACTGTGATACTGGTATATCTCCCAACCTATATTTTCAAGCAATCGCAATGACTCAGAAGGTGATGAGCACATAAACCATGAGTTATAGGGTTCAAAATTTCAATTGACTGGATCCAACAATTGCTCTTATTATTTACGAATCCAATATAGTTTCTACGAAGACACTGGGTTTAGAAGTTTGCCATACTACGATATACTGTAAGTATCTTACATGTGGGCTATGTGAGGGTGAATTGCATGATTTTTTTTTACATGAAACAATATGGCAAGAAAAAAGTATCAATTTGAGTTTACTATTAAGTAGAAAAGATTTGTAAAATCTCGGGTTCAATTAATGATCATATCGTCACCCAACCATTAAATGTTATATGCAGCGGAACTATAAATCTATGTATAAATATCCAGGACAAATAGACGATAGACCTATCCCTAACATTTAATATGAAGAATAGCTAGTAGACAACACCTGTCATATACAGCTAGTATGCAAAGTCAGACACACCTTATAATTTCGGTAGAAGAAAAAATGTTTGCCATAAAGTTTAGTTTCTGTAATTTATTTTCTGGAGAAATTGTACACTATTGAGTATAAATTTTTCGTGGATATGATAATAATGTTCGATAGGAAGCAAAAGATATTACTCGGAGGCAAAATAGATATATGGAAATAATATGCACACATAGCTAGCCACCCTTTATAATTTTCCTATTACATAGAATTTTGAACGTAAAGACAATTACGAGAAGATGGAGAAATTCACTAATAATTTGGTGGAGACAAAGCTGAAGGAGGAATGGGAAGAAGAAGGAGAATGCTCATAACTATAATGATGATGAGTATGAGAAAATGATTTGGATAGACGAAACGGATATGAGTGATATGCTTATAGGTTAACATTGAGCAGTAGTTAATTCTGTATTGTTTTAAGTTGTAAGTGTTACTCAAGTCTTAATTTTATATAGGTCTGTTTTTTTAAGCAAAGGACCGTAAGGGAGAACCTCTACAGTATGGATTTTTTTATATATATATAGAAAAACCAACAGTTTTAGTATAGGTCTATTAATACTCACCAAGGAGTGGGGGTAAGTAAATTTATATATAACTCATCTCATTGTTTATGCGTTGTTATATGTTACATAGTGTTTTTTTCAAACTTTCTATGGTATTCACATGATCACATAACTCCCTAATTAGAAATATTTTCTGTGTTATATCATTGGCCCTTTTGCTTGCTAGCGAAGCAGTTTCCAAATATTATGTAGATGCTTATCTTGTTATGTTACTAAAATTCAAATGAATATGGGTATATGTTTATACTTGTGTACTGGTTGGAGTGATATTTGTCGCGCCACCATTTGCCTCTATATTGGTATTCGTATATATGTTTATACAAGTGCAAATCTCGGAGTGATATTTTTCGCACCACCATTTAGCTATGTCTGACCCTGTAGACTTGAAGGGATTCAACACACATATCTGCCTTGCACAAAACTTTGTGTTCAGACATCCGAATCCGAGTCGGATTCTGACACTTGTGTTGGTGTCTGAGTAATATTGTGATTCACATGCGGCAGCATGATAAATGCATATTTTTCGGTAATATGTACTATTTATAGAAAAGAGCCGTGATGTACTAACTTTTATTAGGCCACAACTCGTATTTGGCGTGCCAGGTTGGACATCCGAATCCGAATCGGATTTCACGAGATAGGCACTAGCTCGATAACCTTTGTTTGGCAAGAATTTGATTGTATATAAGGTTTTAACCATACTTAATTATCGTTATGCATTTAACTTGGTGAAAAGTATGATATGTTCTAGGTTTTTGAGTGAATACAATTAGTCTCATTCAAGGCTTCAAGCTATCTTACATATCAACTAGGCTGCTAGTCCTACAGTTGGAGTATGTATGTGCAAGTATTTGTGTATGTATTTTGATAGGATTTTTCCTTAATTTTCTTGGACATGTAAATAACCTTTGGGATCAGACACAATGGGCCATTAGTCCACAAGTAACACTAGATACAATATGCAACATCCACCTAGTTTTGAGACAATATGAGTTTTGTGTATTCCCTAATATATTTGTTGATACTATTTTCTTTCTTCTGATATATATTCCCTACACAAAAGCAAGGTGAAGGTTGTGAAAATAAAACGGTGCTGCTTTGATGTCGAAATATCTTTCATACATTTTGAAGACTTGGGGAGTGGACATGTATGTATATCATGAAGCACACTTCATACATTCACTTGAAGACAAAATCCTCAAACAGTTTATGTTCTTATGCATCAATGTTCTATACAAACTATGGCTTCAAAGGTTGACATATAACCATATATGCCAAGTATCCCACACATCAACCATGTGGCATGAAAGCCTCAACATTTGTTTGCAAGGATTAATATTTATTTTAATTCGTGAGATTCTAAGAAATCGAGTATGCAACTGAAAAAGATACTATCTTAATGCTATTCAATAAATCTCTTATATACGAACCTCTCCATATGCAAGGATTTCTGCATTTTCACGAAAAAAGAGTTGGCCCAGTTAATGATTAACTTAGCACGATAAATTAATTACGAGAAACATGGCAACTCAATAAATTTGAAGGATTTAGCTTAGCTAGATCATATAAACACATATACGCATGCATGTAGGATTTGCTTTTGGATTCGAAAAATTAGAAATACCTAGCCCCCACAACTTGGTCATCTGCTAGCTCCGCCAGCATATATAGCACAGCTTAATTGCAGTACGTCTTCATTTATTTATCGATCGATGAGCAAGCTTACAATTACGGAATACAGTACTTGTAGTCTCGAATGCAAGCTAAGATGGAAACACAAAGTCAAAGAGAGAGAAACACATGGAAAAAACATAGAGCGAGCTAAACAACAAAGATGAGCATACGCAAGCACATCTCCATCAACCGAACCCTAACCAGCAGCTAGCTAGCTCTGCTCCATCGATCGATCGATCCCTTGCACGCTCCATCCTACTCATCCTGTTCTTCCTCGGCCGCCTCCGGCGCCGGTTCGTTGAGATCGAAGTCGAACACGACGGGCCTCCGAGCTTCGGGTGCAGCAGCAGCAGCGGCGGCCTCGGCGAGCTCCTGCCTCTCGAGCCAGGAGCAGCCTCTCCTGCCGCTGTGGCTGGCGCGGTGGCCCCCGAGCGCCTGTTTGGTATCGAACGGCGCCCTGCACCGGTCACACACGTACCTGTAGCGCCGCCCGTCGGCCACGAGCTCGCCGGCCGGTTCTGGACGGGGCGGCTCCATGCCGCGCCAGGCACGTTCCGAGTGGGAGCGCATGTGGCCGTGGACTGCCTTCTCGGTCTCGAAGCTGCGCATGCAGATCGGACACACGAACGGGAACGCCCACAGCTCGTCTCCGGCAGCAGCAGCAGGCCTCTTGCTGCCCCTGGCGACAGAGGGGACGACGGCGTCGAGCTCGTGCAGCGACTTCATGGCCCACGGCGGGTACCTGCTGGGATCGTCGCCGCCACCGCCGGAGCCTCCGACGAGGAAGTAGTGGACGTGGTGGCCGGCGCCAGACATGGCCAACACCTGCGACGACGTCAGCATCTTCGATCTTGTGGCTGCCCTTCCTGTCTCTGTGTGCACGACAGTCAGACACACTTCACTCTACTGAGTGACACGCCACAACCGGCTCAAGGCTATATATAGTGGCTTGGGGAGTGAGTGTGTGTGTACTACATGTGGGGAAGGTAGTAGGTGGGGCTTTGTCCTTAGCTATAGCTCTATTAATATAGGCGGCATATCTAGTTCTAATGTGCTTCAAGATTTATGTTTGTATTTACCTCAGTGTTAGTGTGACTCCCTCCACCGATCTCACACAAATTACTGACCATTTAAACATGCTTTCGGTGAAACTTCTGAAATGATTATTAGGACCACCATTTCAATTGTTCAGATTGTAGGTTTTAAAATCAGATGTATAGATTTGACTTGAAAAGTATGTCTACATTCCTAAAGAATTTTGGCCTCTCACTAGTAGGAAAACTGCTATCTGTGGCGCAACTTTTTGGGATTCTGTGGCGCACCCCAATTTTGTTGGGTGCGCCACCGAATCCTCGCCACTAATTTTTTTCCTGTGGCGCACGGGCTTGGTGCGCCACAGAATTCTCACATTTCTGTGGCGCACCTAAAGCACGTGCGCACAGAATTCTCAAAAAATTCAAAAAATGCAAAAAATATATAAAAGTTTCAATTTTTTTAGAAAAATCAAAATAATATAAAAATCCTAATTATTTGAATTATTTTCAGATTTTTTGGACTGATACCTTCCTGCTAGGTCACCCATCCTCAAATTGCTCCAACCCTAGCATGCTTAACTCACGCTTAACTTCTAAGTTCAACCAGTTCACCTACCCTTGTGCTACTTAAGTTCTTATTGATATATATATCATATGAACCCGCTTAAGTCTTGTATTTGTATATGTGTGGTATGTGTTATAAATGTGTGTTTTTAAATTTCAGATTTTTCAAAAACTTCTAAAGTTTCAAAAGTTTTAAAAAATAATTTTTTTAAAAACTTAAAAAAATTCAAAAAATCAAAACAAATCCAAAAAATTCAAAAAAAATAAAAAGGCAAATAATTCAACAATCTTCTTTGTTATACAATTATGTGTCTTTTTTTTGGACTTTTTGATTTTTTTTTGAAATTATGAATTTTTTAATTTTTTTAATTTTGTAGAAAAAATTGTGTGTTTGAAATAACTTTTTTCTTTTGGAATTTGAGAATCTGTGAATTGCTGACCGGGTAAACCCGGATGAAATCGCATCGTATTTTTCTCTTGTTTTTTTTCATATATTAAACACGTTTTTCGACATCGTATGCAAAAGTTATGAACGTTTTACTATTTTTTTGTTTTTTGCAAAAAAGTCAAAATTTCTATACCAACTAGGCACTAAAACCAAACTTATCTCGAAGAATTTTATTTATTGAATTTTTTATAATTTTATTTTGCTTTCTGCAAAACTAAAAAGGCGATCCACAGGGGGGGGGGGTGGTGGGGGTGTGGTGGTGATTTGAGGAAAAATATTCAGGTGCGCCACAGAAAGTCACATTTCTGTGGCGCACTTGACCATAGCGAAGACCCTCAATGCCTAGAACATGCTTCTTTTGCGATCTAGAGGGAGATCTTTTATAGAGAGGTGACATAATAGTACATTTTTCTGGTATTATGTTGCTTAGAAAGTACTGCAATATGTTATTTGATTTGGAGGAGCTTACATCCAAAAAAGAGAGGAGATAAACATCCACAATAATTACAATTTTTTTGTACTAATTATTGGAAAGATTAGCTTGAAGCTTAACCACTTCGACCATTTAATTACTACTACTGAGCTTATGGAGATGAAAGAATGTATGTAGGGTGAACATGCCGCAATAGGCCCAAATGAAGGTCCACAAGTAGATTTGCTGACGATAACACGTCAGAGGCCACCTACCCGTACTAGGGCTGACGAATCTAATGCGACAAGGTTAATTACATCCTCCGCCATGACCATACATGTACGGACAATGATGCCAAACGACGATATCACATTAATGATGCGGTGTTGCGACAAATTGTGTTCGTGGGAATCGAGGCCACTCGTTAGGGGTTCCAACACGACTCCTAAGAATCTTCGACAAGGATGCATGACTAGTTCGAGCCACTCTTTGACAGTGGTGGGGTAAATAAGCATCAAGGACCACATCAGTTATTGGATTGCCAAAAATTCCTAATCGCCAACTGGGGCCTATAGCGGCTATGTCTCTGCATGCAGCACGAGGTGACTATTGATGAGGGCCAACAAGAAAAGGATTTACAAATTAACAGTTTAGACATATTACCTTGCATCTTAATTACATAATTAATCTACAATTATCACTACTTGCAATAAGTATGTATGATTTGTAACAGCTAAGAAAATGTCCACATCACTAATATACAAATAAGATAGGTTCTCTATCTTTGAAATAAAAAGACAAAATATGCAGTAGCCCCCATAAAACCAAGCTTATTAATTTAGTTTTTCTTGTACACAAAAACAAGGACTTGGGTCGACTCATCTCTGACATAGGTCTAGCTCCAACGTTTAATATCAAGAAAACTGATACAAAGAATGAAGTCACCATATCTCTAACATCAAGGATGAATGAAGCAAATTAAAAGAAAAGATATATTACTAAGAGATGACAAGGTAGTACATTGGCAGTACTTGGTAATTTCAAATGGAGACGAAAAACTTTATGATTTCGGTTTGGAATTTTGCACCGATGGAAAGCTTTTTGTTGTTTTTGAGGAACACACCGATGCAAAGCTGAGTTTATACCAAGGTAGCCGGGCTGTTATTTTACGGGCCTGAGATTTATTCTTTAATTCTACTGTATGTATGGGCCTCGAATCTGATGGGCTTCTTCGTTGAAAATAATAAGCAGAGATTTTGGGCCGAGATTGCATCAAAACTCAGAAGAATCGGACAATGAAAAACCAGAATAGCCCTAGGTAACCTAGCAACGCATGTACGTACACGATGTGGCTCGCCCGGTCTCTGCCGCCGCTTCTCTCCCATCTCCGGCCACCTGCATCTGCATGCGTGGGCTCCCTTCTGCCGGCCGGATCAACAAATCGAGTCCTTTCCCTTTCACGTGTGTGCACCTCGGCGGGCGCCAATAACTTGTACCGCGACCCAGCGGACGGCGCGCCGGTGGCCGCCCGAACAGGGTCGGCGTCGTCGGATCGGCCACACTTGTGCTCCTGCTGCTTGGGTACAAACCAGCTTCTGCAGCATAAGCGGAGGCACCTGTACTTGGTTCTGGATGACTGGAAGAGCGGCTTCTCCCTGCACAAGATCAGCATCGACGATCTGCTCGCCGGCGGCAACAGCAAGGACGCCGACATGGAGCCGCCGCGGCGCCTCCCGCAGCCCATCTTCCGCCTAGGCTTTATTATGGTGGGATCGAATCCACGCTTTCACGCCCTGGGCAGCAACATCGTGGTCACCAGCGACGGCGACTACTTCGTCTACGGCGAACACGGAGGCCGCCGCGGCCACCAGACCCTTGTCTACGACACCAAGTCGGCGGAGCTGCAGACCGAGCACTCCCTCCCAATGGAGCTGACGAGCGACTACCACGCCGTGGCCGCCGGCGAGAAGCTGTACACCTTCACTCCGTGCAGCAAAAATGGCGGCCTGCTCTACCTCTGCAAGACCGAATGCCGTAGCCCCCGGATCGATTTTATTAAGGAGAACATTCCCTACTGTCTGCGACCACAGCTTAGGTGGACCTGGAAGAGCGGCCTTCCACCGCCACCGATGATCACCGACAAGGATGGCGCCGTCTTCATCTCGGCGCGTGCTCTGCATCCAGACGGGCGCACCATCTTCGTGTCCTTGAAGAGGTCCCGCAAAAGGGACCACGAACTGAGCACCGACACCGACAGTGACACGGAGCGCGATGAGTCTGATCAGGAGCTGGGCACCTACTCCCTCGACACGGATGGCGGTGAGTGGAGGCGCCATGGCGACTGGTGCCTGCCTTTCACGGGGCAAGCGCATTACGACGGCGATCTCAGCGCTTGGGTTGGCACTCATACGGTACACAACAGCGAAGATGGCTGCAGCTACGAACACCTCTGCTCTTGCGACGTCCCACTCGAAGCTGAAGGACCGGCACCGGCGTGGAAGGTGGAGGCAGAGAGACTGACATTTCTCAAGTCCCCGCTGAAGTCCATGTCAAGACACGTGCTCGTCCGCATGGGGTGCACCGATGGCGCTGGTAGCGGCGGCTTGTTCTGCCTCGTGGAGCGCGCCCGGCCCCAGGGTGTCACCTTACCGCGCTCCATGGGCGACGGTGACAACTGCCTGCTCCGTGTGACCATGTTCCGCGCCAAGTATAGCAAGAATGGAGAGCTCACGTCCACGCCACTTTGGTATGGCCCCTCATACCTCATGTCACGATATGTCTGGAATCATGATTTATCTGCATTCTGGACATGACTACGACCGACGCCTGATCGAGTTAATCCGGTGAGTAAGCACCGTAAGGTGAGGCCTAAAAACACTCAAGTTGCTGGGGATTCCATATCTTCTCTATAGGAAATCAATAAATAAGACATTCTCATCTTTGTAATTCATAATTTTCAACAGTTCTGTTCTGTTAGGCTATTAAATTTATAAGCTTGTAATCCTAGCTATTTGTGTGAACAACTGTAAGAGAATTGCATTTTTAGTAAGAATCGAGCTTAGCGCTTCATAGGAAAAGCATAACCGGTCTTGCATTGAAATTTCAATAGGATTTTCCTCAATTCATATTTCCTGCCTATGACATAGGCATTGTTGCAAATCAATCGATCCTCTTTCCTGCGCCGTTGCATCTTGCTCGCGCAAGGTAGTCTCGATCCTCTGAACAAGGCTTACCCACCCATGTTCAAGCGTGCCTATGTGGTGGACACGGTCTTGCACTACATATCCACTAATTAAGTTGCAGCTCTCTAGCCTTGTTTTGGTTCTCCTTCTTACTAGACACTAATTTAATCTAGTGGGTGAACCGAGACATGAATAACCTATGCTAGAACTTTCTTAATGTCTTGCCTTTTGTATTTCTCAAGTGTTGTCATTTCTTTGTGTTTTTAAGTCGTTGAGTGTCTCTACGATTCAAAGGATTTTAATAGGAATTTTGGAGAATACCAATCCTCAGAAATATTTCCTACGTATGCCATTTAACTCGGAGGATTGAATCTTGTAGGGATGTTTTATGAAAGATCCACTTGCACTTATATTTTAAAGGAAACATCCCCACCCCTCCAACTTCTAGGGAAGAAGTCGTTTGTTTCCTGCTATGAATGGAACGAATTTTGGTGCAAACTTAATAACGGAGGATTTGAATATGCATGATATTGAAATCATATGTTCTTGATGTTTCTGCCTTTTTTTGTAATCACACAAATCAAAGAATCTCTCATTATCTAAGTTAAAAAGCACAAGCCGAGCTAAGTGTGCACCTACACTGAAAAAGAATCAGACTAGTGCAACATGTCACCTAAACTAGTCTGATATTAATGGGATGCTGCACTAGTCTGCACTAAGACGAGATAACACGTTTACTTGCCGACGAAACAACCGCTCATTTTAATATCAATAATATTAATGGGATGATCAAATTAGTTATGTAGGATATATATTTATTTATTCCATAATTTCCCTATTCAATTATTTACTTTCCCAATATCTGATGCATGCTCACTTGTTTGTGTGCTCCTTCACCCACACATGAATCTGGAAATAAAAATTTATGTTGCAATATATGAGTCAACTAGTCAACGCAACATAATGCACTTAGTTTGGCTATAGTCTACTGTTATTCACGTTGTTTACATTCCTTGCATGGTGAAAAATAAAATTAGTATTTGTCCATATTAACCGTTTTATTGTCTGTTTCCAATCCAAGCGTGCTCTGTTTTCACATCGAATTTGTAGTCCGACATGATTGCTCTGAATCCACAAAACAATTATGGTAAAAAACTGGAGAGAGAGCTCTCAATTCTCAAACGGAAGAGCAGGGCCAAAATTGTTTGTTTCAATCTTATACTATAGGATCCAGGGGCTTCCAGGTTTGGGCCAGGATTTCACTAAATGGTTATTAATCTAGTTGGGCTCCTGTTTGATGGGCTACTCACGGTGAAATATAGGCGGCCTCGCTACGCTAGGTAACCTAGCTACTCACCGACGTTACGAGCAAGATGTGGCTGGCTCGATCTCTGCCGCCGCTTCGCTTCCATCTCCGGTTGCCTTATACATCTGCACGCGGCGGCTCCGTCCTGCCGGGCAGACCATCAAGCAGAATCATCTCCCTTCCACGTACATACACCTCGGCGGCGGGAGCATGGCCCTCGTCGTCGCCAAATCGGCCGCACTTGTGCTCCTGCTTCGGTGTCGACCAGCCGGCGCAGCCACGGCGGCGCGGTCTGTACGTGGTTCTGGATAACTGGAAGAATGGCTTCTGCGTGCACAAGCTCAGCATCGACAACCTGATCAAGGGCGGAGACGCCGGCATGGAGCCGCAGCGCCTCCCGGAGCCCATCCTTCGCCTGGGTTTCATCATGATCGGTTCCAAACCACGCTTCCACGCGCTGGGCAGCAATATCGTCGTCACGACTGAATTCGACTACTTCGGCGTCCGTGGGGGAGAAGGAGAGCACGGCCGCGGCCTGACCCTCGTCTATGACACGGAGACGGCGGAGCTGCACACCGAGCACCCCCTCCCACTCGAGCTGGGCTACAGCTACCACCCCGTGTCCGGCAGCTACAACCCCGTGACCGCCGGCAACAAGCTATACGCCTTCAGTCCGTGCGGCACCAAGAGTGGCGGCCTTATGTACCTTTGCCAGACCGAATGTGGTGTCTGCAGCCGATACGACGGCCGCGGCGTCGAAGCGGACGACGTGCCGTACTGCAGCAGGCCGCAGCAGCGGTGGACGTGGAACAAAAGCACCGTACCGTGGCCCCCGCCGTCCGAACTCAGCAACTTCACCTCCATCTCGGCGACCGCGCTCCATCCAGACGGGCGCACCATCTTCGTGTCCATCAGGAACACCTACGGCCACAAGCACAAGAGGTACACCTTCTCCCTGGACACGGAAAGCGGCGAGTGGACACGCCGCGGCGACTGGTCCCTGCCGTTCGGCGGCGAGGCGCACTACGACGCCGACCTCGACGCGTGGGTCGGGATCCGCACGGTCTACGACAAGGACGGCTACGAATCTGAGCACATCTGCTCCTGCGACGTCCCAACCCTTGGCGAGGAGGGTCCCGTCCCGGCGCCGACATGGAAGATGGGGCCGGAGATGATGACGTTCCCGGAGCCCTCCATAGAGTCTGTGTTTAGTCCTGTGCGGCTACTCCCCATGGGGTGCGGTGGCATGTTCTGCCTCGTTGATGGCGCCCTACGCCCAGGCCCAGGTGCTACCCCTGGCCGCTCCATTGGCGACGGCGACCACTGCCTGCTTCGGGTCACCATGTTCCGCGCCATGTACGACAAGGATGGCGAGCTCGGCACCTCACCGATCCTCTATGGTCGTACGTATCTCATGTCAAGCTACGTGGAGAGCTATGATGTGTCTGCGTTCTGGATATGATCAAACACAACCGTGAGCGTGTCATCTGAAGTCTATTGCAGGATCCCAATAAATAAAAAAACATTCTAGAGGATCGGATTTAGCCTATACTGTAGTAAATTGTGTCTTGCAACATTTTATATATCTACTACATTGTCCGAAATTAAACTTCAGTGTGGAAATGTCACGGAAATAACAGGGAATTATTGATGCACATGTATTTAAGGAAATATACTTAAGAAAGCCGGTACGTCTATACTGGAACACAGTGTATATGAATATGCTGGAATTATATCCGGAAACAGTATAGAGTGGAATGCCAGGTTGTCCGTAGGATTGGTTCTATGGATTGTTAAATCCTGCGAGTTTGATTGTGTATTCAAACTCGGCGCATGCCTCACACGTGCGTACTGGGACCTAATTGTTTAACAGTAATAGGCACGGTAATTGACTGTTAGGTATGGTGGTCGTTCTAACATGTCACGAGTCCTATCTGGAAACAGATTAGTTTATCTGGAATTTGGAGTCAATATAAAGGTCCCACCCTCTAGACTCAATATGCATTGTGAGCGGCACCACTGATAGGACAGAGGAATAGAGGGTATGCCGAATTAGTTCCAACCCTAATTTCTAACATTGTATCAGAGCTCACGTTCCGGCGTGCGGTCGCCGCCGGTGATCCGTGGTTGGGCATGTATGGCCGCCGCTCGTCGCTTTATCCGCTGCGTACTGTCCGTGCCAGATCGATTGGTCGTCTACGCGGGTGCTTATCCGCCTCGGCCATCACGATCGTTCGTCGAGCTGTTTCCGCCGTGGGACTAAACCCCGGGTGCGTCCCAACGGTTCGTTGCTACACGTGCCGTCCGTTCGAGTGCTGACAACTAAGCTAGTATGCAAGTTGCAGCGCTCCTGGTCTGGTAATTGCTATGGTAATTCAATGTCGCAGGAATTGCTAATTGATTGTTTTTTGCACTGCACTTGACGGACGTGCACCGGAATTTGGTGTTCTCTGGAACTCGATAGAGCAATTGGGATTATAAGAAGACTCTGTTTGATTAGCCACTCACGTTTACGTGAGGAAGAGAAAATTATTGCTGGAAGACTGCTGCTGTAGTACGTTGATTGTGGAATCAAAGATTCAACGACAGATTTGTTTCATATCGAATCTGGAAACTTATTTGTTTTGTCGAGCGATTCAGGGAACTATTTTTTACGGCCAGACTTTTTTTTTGGTTAATTCTACAGATCGGTAACACTTTCTATCAATGGCTTCTAACTATATTTCCAGTCTTATTTAATGTCTCTAATTACACGGTTTAGAGAGGAAAAGTCATGAATTTATTTCAGCTGAGAATATTGATTTATGTCATTGATATATCTAACCGGAAAAGCCAAAGGGAAAGGAAAACTATGGAATTTGGACTAAGGAAAATAGACTAGTTCACATAGTTATATATCAATATTGATTATTTTGCTGTTGAATATGAGAGTGCCAGATTACGTGGAATATTTTACGTAACCTGAAAAAAAGTTTTTATTCTTGTGGACTTCTTTTATTGGACACCACTCGCCTTTAGAGGAAGTTGGAATTCACTCCGAGGAAATTATTAAACTCTTGGTAGATGGATTAATATTGTTTTGTTACTATGTTTTATTTTTAATTGCTACGGGATTTACATTATCACCGGAATATATTGGACTCATTGGATTACTTCGGAATCAATCGGAGTATTTTAATAATTCATTCGGAATTCTCTGGCGCAACGATGATGAGGCGACATGCATGAATCATGTTTATAATGAAAGTGACATTACTTATTATTTTGGAGGAATATGGGAAATACTCTAATGGAAGAGGAAATTGATATTTACTCAACGGTATGTCCAATGTTATTTCTTGCACTAAATATTTGTTTGTCATTACTTTTCCATATAGTTGGATTATGGACTTTGCCTCTAGATCATAATTTGATGGAAAACAATAGCAAATTTATTGACATGTGAACAATTCCAAAGGAATAATAAGTGTATTAATTAGTCACCAATGATAAATTGAATATACTTTGGAATTGGAAATTATGTAATCTAACTCTGTTTATGGAGGAACTTTCTTTTGTCACTTACGATGAGACGGAATTTTAATTGACACTTCTCTATCGGAATTTGTTGATTATGTATGCTATTTGGAAAAGGAAGAGTGAAATTATTGCTCAACGGAAAGGTTAGTGCAATATGGAATTTAACACAGTCTCATGTTCTACTAATTCCGTTGGAAGTTTGTTGTGAAGATAACTCCATAGGAAGGAATACTTATAATAGGAACACATGTTCGGAATTTATTATTGATGTTATTTACGACTTGGTCATACCCTACAAACATAATTACGCTTGTTAATTCTGGAATTATAAACTTTAAGTGGGAGGACTATTAGTTATGGATTTCTCTTCAATGTGACATTTGGGTTACACTCCCATTAGAGGTTCAATTATTTTATCTCATTTACAACTTGGTCACATATCAAGGAACATAATTAGTGGATTATTAATTCTAGAATTCTAAGCTTTAGTGGGAGGATTATGATACTTTATCAACACATATTTACGGTATTTTTGGACACTCCTACTTGAGGTGTCACTTGATATGGTTATTAATATCTTTGACAATACAAGTCGGAAGGTTTTTGTTGAATTAACATCTCATACTGAAGTGGAAAATCAGTTCATCAAATGATTACAAGGTTTGAAACTGATTGGTGGGGGGAGTACACTTCAGGAATATTAATTGAAACTAATGTGATGAGCATGGAATTATTCACCGCTGTCTTATGTCATATACTCCATGGTTGAATGGAGGAATACAACTCTTGGTTATTCACTGGATTGTGAAAGTATTACATACTACTATTTGTTGAGTAAGTCATTATTTATCACAGTCACTGTTTATATTTTGTGAACTGAAAGGAAGTATTCTATATATATTTTGATAGTATGGAATTGGAATGACTATTTACTACATAGCACACCAAATTATTATTTTTAATTTATATTCTAGTGGATCAAATGGTTTTCTGTTTTTTGATCTGAAAAAGGTATATTGGTGGAAAGTAGGAATTTATATGTGGGAAACTCAAAGCAAAACACCAAGTTACACTCTCAGCACTAACATGTTTAGGAAAAGTGGGAGGAATTAAATTGAATCATCATATCTTGGCTACTATTGTCTGTTCTTTGAGGAAGTTTACTCTACGTTTTAACTATGCGTGGAATCATTGCGGGAACAAATGAAATCATTGAGGAGGAATAAAAGTTTGGGAACTTGCTATTGTACCAAATAACCGCAAGCCTGTAGGTTGTAAATGTATTTATTTATAAGGAAGTTTAATGCAACATGCTTAGTGGAATTAAAAATTCTAAGCTTGTTGTTTAATTATTTACACAAAGGAAATATTTATACTTTGTGGAAACTCTGGAATTTAGAAGAAGGTGTTGTTGTTTAATTATTTACACAAAGGAAATATTTATACTTTGTGGAAACTCTGGAGTTTAGAGGAAGGTGTTATTGTTTAAATCTTTACACAAAGGAAGTAATTATACTTTGTGGAAACTCGAAATTTTAGAGGTGGGAACAAAGACATGGTTTGCTAACTGATTAGATTCATTAATGTTATTGGAACAAGCTTCACATCAATGGTATATCAGGACATATGGTTTTATTACTGATGGAAGATATTCATATACAAAGGTTAGTGTGAATTGTTTTGTGTTATCATTATGTGCTAACTATGTTCTTATTGATTTTAAAATATCACATTGATGGAAGTGAAAGCTTGGTTCAGTTCTAACTTTCATATGAAAGGTATTTCTAAAACTTCCTGCATTTTGGAGTGGAATTACATAGATAATATTTTGATATATTTTCTATGGAAAAGTGCAAACCTGTCATGTACCTTTTGATTAAGGGAATGGTACTCTATGAGGAATTATATTTGAACTCGTGAGGAAATAGGAAGGATAATTGTCATACTACAGTTATTGTGGGACATTATCTGTGCGATCTGATCTTAGCCATGCCACTGTAATTGTTGCTATTTTGATTAGCACGGAAAATGATTTGCTGGAGTTTTCGCAAACGGAATATTAATTTTATAAAGATTGTTGGAATCACATAAATGAATTTGCTGGTGCAAGGAAACATGGATTATTCATTCTTTGATGATCTCAAGCTTCACCTGCGTGGATATATTGAAACTATTTTTTGGAAATTGATCTTCGTGAAAGATAATCTATTTTTATGTTATGTGTTAATATTTACACTTGTAGGTATTTATGGTTTACAATGAAAACATGGATATTTTTTGTTTACGGAATATATATGAATACTTTAATGCATGTCAAGCATTGAAGGAAGTATATGGCTAAGGAATGTTTTGGAAACATAAGGTCATGGAAGGTGCATCATAACCTGTTACTTTGTGATAATATGACTCCAAAGGTCACAAAGTGTATATACAACATGAGTGCATTGAAGGAAGGAATTATTTTCTAACCATGTTAATTGCATGGGAATTCATCTTGATTGAAATAAAATGTTTTCAGTCAAGTGGGAGATGTAGGAAATTGTGTCTTGCAACATTTTATATATCTACTACATTGTCCGAAATTAAAATTCAGTGTGGAAGTGTCATGGAAATAACAGGGAATTATTGATGCACATGTACTTAAGGAAATATACTTAAGAAAGCCGGTACGTCTATACTGGAACACAGTGTATATGAATATGCTGGAATTATACCCGGGAACAGTATAGAGTGGAATGCCAGGTTGTCCGTAGGATTGACTCTATGGATTGTTAAAGCCTGCGAGTTTGATTGTGTATTCAAACTCGGCGCATGACTCACACGTGCGTGCTGGGACCTAATTGTTTAACAGTAATAGGCTCGGTAATTGGTTGTTAGGTATGGTGGTCGTTCTAACATGTCACGAGTCCTATCTGGAAACAGATTGGTTTATCTGGAATTTGGAGTCAATATAAAGGTCCCACCCTCTAGCCTCAATATGCATTGTGAGCGGCACCACCGATAGAACAGAGCAATAGAGGGTATGCCGAATTAGCTCCAACCCTAATTTCTAGCATATACCTTATCATTTACCACATTTTTTCATCGGATTTAGAGCGTAGCGGATAATTACCGGTTGCGGATTTTGAGGCGGATTCGGAACGGAAACAGAGCGAACTAGTAGCGGAAATAAAATTGATCGAATCAGCACACGTTTAAGTACCTTGTCAAACAATACAACAAAAAATAATTGTTTGATAACCTATGAATATATTTGCAAACCTCGCGAATATTTTTTTAATAACATGTTAACATTTTTTGAAACCCTGAACAATTTTTCAACATTGTTAACAATTTTTTTCTTCTGAAACACATGTTTTTAGTTCGTGAACAATTTTTTATCCGCAAATATTTTTTTGAATACTCTGAACATTTTTATCACATTACTTTTTTTAATGCCATGAACAACTTTTGATTCGTGAAAGTTTATTTGAACACTGTTAATAATTTTTAAAACAATGATTTTTTAACCGGGTGAACATTATTTTGGAATCTTTTTATTCTTACATTTTAAAGTGTTCACACATATTCTATGTTTCTCAAATTGCTCATGAGTTCAAAAAATAATCCTACGTTTAAATAAGCATAATTGTTTTCGAGGGGAAATGTCTTAATTAATTTATCCTAAACATTACAGTAAAAAAAAGTGAAGAAACAAATAGAAAATTTAAAATAGAAAGAAGAAATCAAAAGAAAAAATAATCGAAATAAAAAACAAATTGGGCCGTAAATTGATATAATATTGGGTTAAGTTCCTCTAATTTAGTTTCATTTACATTTGTTTGAGGGGTTATCATTTTCATTTTCTCGTCGATAATCCTAAATCTTTTTTTTGAGAAACACAGTACAACGCAGACGTTATACACGCGCATACACTCACCCCTATGAACACACACGCACACCCTACCCCTATGAGCACCTCCGAAAGACTGAGCCGGCGGTTGTGTCTTGAGATTGACGAAGTAACCATGGAACGTCGTCTCCCACTGAAAGAATATTCCGCCTAAATGAAAAACACCAACGTCAAACCTGAGGTTTGAACTCTGGTGGGCTGGGGGTACAACCACCCTCCTAACCATCTTGCCACAGGCAAGTTCTCGATAATCCCGATTCTCGAGCAGTATATTTGTGACCTAAAATAGAGGAATGGGTCCTGAAAAGCAGAGATAAAATCCAAACGAACCTTAACTGTCGTACGTACACGACACGATGTGGCTCGCCAGTGTTGGTTAGATCTGTTCGGTTTAAATCAAAACCGAGTCAAAACATAAAAGATAAAGAGATAAGGAGAGGGGCCACGAACCAACGTTCGACCCCTACTCGTACGTAACAGAAACACCCTGATCGGGGGCGCCCAAACAAACCCATGGTTCGTGGCCTCCCTGTTGCATGCGCTTATAAATAAGGGGGAGTCCGACACTGGTTATCTACCCTCGTTAGTTTCCAGTCGTGCTACTCCCCAAAATCTCACCACCCCGATCGTGGCTTGCGCACCAGCAACGGGAAAGGCTGCTGCCCCGGACGTTCGCAAGATCTTCTTCATCTACTTCATCGTCTGCTACATCTACTTCCACCACGTCGACTACGCCAACACTGTACCTCATCTGCACCGAGCAGGCGACGATGTCTTCAAATGCTGGAGGCTGTAATGATCTCTAAACCTCTCTGATTTGATCTTTAATCTAGTGCATACTAGATGTTTTAGTTCTAACATTGGTATCAGTCGCCTCTGTGATAGCACTTGAACCCTAACTAGGATCTGTCGATCATGTTTTGGTTAATTAAGTTCATGTTTTAGGTAATTAAGTTCATGTTATGTCTCGGATTAGTCTAATTGTTTCCTAAAACATGCACTGTTAAGTCGAGATTGGGCAATTTCAGTTTCGGTTAATTAATTTGATCTACTGTTAGTCATGTTTAAGCAATTAGAAGGAGGGGAGTACATTTTTGGCAAGAAAAAGAAAATCCCCTCCTGCCCGAAATCAATCCCAAACCCTAGAAAATTTCCCCAATTGAAAAATCCCAAATTGAGATCGGAAACTTACCGAGTTCGACGCCGGACCGTCGCCTCCACCTTCGGGTCCGTGCAGCATCACCGCTGCATGATGGCGGCGGCCCCGCGACGCCATTCCCTCCCATCAGAGAGGACGCGCGGTAGACGCGCTTGTAGCGGAAAGGACGCCTGCGTCGTCGGCCACCGCGCCGTCATCGCCGTCGTCGGTTGAAACGGCCGATGCTTTGCCGGCGCGCATCACCTCCTCCACGCACCACCGACGCGACGCACAGGCCACGGTCGACAGAGCAACACACGGGATTCCATCCGCTGCACGCTGCTCTGCCGAGCGGAGCCACAGCGCCGTCGGGAATGAGGCCTTCGGCCGCCGGAGAGACGCCGGAGAGACGGCAGCCAGAATCGCCGGAATCGCCGGAGAGAAGCGAGAGAATCGAGAGGGAGAAAGAAGAATGGATAGGGCTTGGGTTTTGACCGGGGCTGGTTTTTGTTCAGGTCGTGACGCATCTCGGCCGTCCGATTCAATCGGACGGTGCAGATCGTTCCGATGCATCCCTGGTGGGCCAAATTCTGAGATGGGCTTCGGTCCAAGTTTAATTTTAGCTGAGCTGTAGTGAATTTTCAGTCTGTTTTTGTTTTTTTCTGTTTAGTTTCTGTTTTTTATTTCGGTGCACTTTTTAAAGTTTTATATTTCAGTTTTCTGCACTGTTTTAATACAGAATAATATTGCCTAAAATATGATTTGAAATATGTTATTATTCTGGACGAAAATGAACCAACGAGATTTTTTGTTTAGAATATTTAGCATGTTTAAATGTTGAATTATCAAATTAGACATCATATGAATGTTCCTCCTTTATGATTAATTTTGATGTTTAATTTGAGAATGTTTATGACAGTAAAATTAATTCTGACCAACGTTGTTTTAATTTTATATGTCATTCCCCTAAATTGTTTCTAGTTTTATGTCATTACCGCCCAACGGTGTTTTGGCGTAGAGTTGGAATTTTAAGATTTTAGCATGATTATTTACTTTTACCAACGTAACGTTTATATTCATGCCATACTTATGAGCGTCCATTTAAAATTTTAGCTTCCGCTCCGTTTAGACCAGATACTGTTGAACATTTGACAGGCAGTAACTTCCCTCGTTGGAAGAACTCTATGGAACTCTGCTTGGCTTTCAATGAGTTTGATTATGCCTTGCGGGAGGACAAACCTGTGGCGCCCGTTGTTGGTGCACGGGTATGATGAGGAAAAGAAAGCCTATGATTCCAAGATGGAAAAAATGGGAGAAGACCAATCACGTAGCATTGCTTGTGATGAAGTCCTCAATATCTCCAGATATCATTGGGGCTCTCCCCAAGAAAGATAATGCCAAGGAATTCATGGCAGCCTTGGAGGAGCAGTTTAAGGGCTCCGACAAGGTTTATGCTCAAGAGTTGTTTCAGAAGCTTGTTGGAAAGTATGATAACAATGGAGATGTAAGATCTCATATTCTTAAGATGATTAATGCTTCCAATAAGTTGAAGGCTTTAAAATGTGAGCTTAGTGACAACCTCCTTGTGATTATGATCTTGGAGTCCCTCCCTTCAGAGTTCGACAATTTAAGATAAACTACAATTCTCTCAAAGAAAAGTGGTCACTCGCTGAACTATCCCCACGGATAGTCGAGGAAGAAGAGAGGATTAAGAGGCAAGGTGTGGACCAGGCTTTTCATGTTGGATCCTCCAAAAGAAAACATGATGGGCCAAGTTCTTCCAAGCCGCCAAAGAAACCTTTCAAGAAGGATGTGCCCAAGTCGTTTAAAGGAAAGGAAAAGGACACTGATCAGTCTTCAGACAACAAGTGTCTCTTCGTGGCAAAGAAGGGCATTATAAGAAAGACTGTCCAGAGTTCCTGAAATGGCTTTTAAAGAAAGGTACTGATGAAATTACTTTTGTTGATGAAAGTTTTTATGTTAATTTCTCTAGTACCACATGGTGGATTGATTCAGGTGCAACTACTCACGTTGCTAATTCAATGCAGGGATTAAGTATGATCCAAACTATAAGAGAGGGGGCAAGAAGACTTAAAGTCGCCAATGGAGTTGAAGTTGATGTCGAAGCTGTAGGGTCACTCACCTTGGAGCTCCACACCGGCTTTCGTCTTCATTTGAATAATGTTCTTTATGTACCTACTTTAAGTAGGAATTTGATTTCAGTCTCTTGCTTAGATGATGACATGTTTGAGTGTAAGTTTGGCAACAAACAATTTGAGTTGAATTATTGTAATAAGAATGTTGGCCTCGGTGTCAGACGAGGCAAACTATATATGTTATCAATGAATGATTTAGTTATGCATGTGAGTGATGTTTCTAATGTTGAGAAGAAATGGAAGGGTGCTAGTACTTCTTCGAAATTGTGGCACTGTCGTTTGGGCCACATTTCGAGGGGGAGAATAGAAAGACTTATTAAAAATGATGTACTCCTTCCATTAGACTTCTCCGATGCAAACAATGTGTCGATTGCATAAAAGGAAAATACGCAAAAACGATTAAGAAAGGTGCAGTAAGATCTACGGGAGTCCTAGAACTTATTCATACTGACATATGTGGACCCCTTAATGTTAAGTCTATAGATGGTTTTGATTCATTCATCACCTTTACAGACGACTTTTCCCGATACGGGTATATTTACCCGATACGTGATCGTTCGGAAGCTTTGGAAAAATTCAAAATATTCAAAGCCGAAGTTGAGAACCAACTGAATGTTAAAATAAAAGTTGTACGATCTGATCGCGGGGGAGAGTATTATGGTAGACATGCTCCTTATGGGCAAATTCCAGGACCTTTTGCCAAGTTCCTTGCTGAGAATGGAATTGTTGCCCAATATTCAATGCCTGGTGAACCTCAGCAGAATGGCGTGGCTGAGCGTCGAAATCGCACACTTCTACATGGTGCGAAGTATGCTTAGTCATGCAAGTTTGCCAGTAAGCCTATGGATGGAGGCATTAAAGACAGCCGCACATATTTTAAATCTTGCTCCCACTAAGTCAGCACCGAACACACCTTACGAGATGTGGACGGGAAGAAAACCGAGCTTGAATTATTTGCGTGTGTGGGGTTGTCGCGCTGAAGCTAGAATATTCAATCCACAACTTAAGAAATTAGATCCAAAGACAGTTAGCTGTTTCTTTATTGGATACCCTCATAGGGGAAAGGGATATCGCTTTTATTGTCCAAATCATACCACAAAGTTTGTGGAGACTCGACAAGCGGTATTTTTTGAAGATAATGAAGTCACTGAATTAAGAAAGATCGACCTTGAGGAGAAGCGGTATGTGTTGCATTCCCGCTTATCCAAGAGCTCGTTCTGCCAATGCGAAGAAAAGTGACTCGTAATGTTGGTTCTGAACCTCACGTTTCAGGTCCTGAACCAATGGTGATCCCGAAAATAATAATGAAAATCCAGAAGGTGAAGAGGATCACCATACAGATAATGAAGAAGATCATCAAAATGATGATGTTCCTCCACCACCACCTCCTGTGAGAAGATCACATCGGAAAGAAAGAAAGCCATTTCAGAAGATTATGTCACTTACATGAGTGAGGATGTAAATGATATAGGAAAGGTGGAGGATCCAACCTCATATAAACAAGCCATTAAAAGTATGAATTCGTCCAAATGGCAAGTTGCCATGGAAGACGAGTTAAAATCTATGTTCAAATGATGTTTGGGACTTAGTAGAAATTCCAATGGTGCTAAAAGAGTAGGCTGCAAATGGGTCTACAAAACCAAGTTTGACTCCAAAGGGAATGTCGAAAGGTTCAAAGCAAGACTTGTGGCGAAAGGCTTTACACAGAGAGAAGGAATCGATTACAATGAGACCTTTTCTCCTGTGTCATCTAAAGATTCTTTTAGGATCGTCATGGCTCTAGTAGCTCATTTCGACCTAGAATTACACCAAATGGACGTTAAGACGACATTTCTAAATGGTGATTAATGAAGATGTTTACATGACTCAGCCGGAGGTTTTGTCGTGGAAGGAAAGGAACATTTAGCATGTCGTTTAAAGAAATCCATCTATGGCTTGAAGCAAGCTTCAAGACAATGGTACCTCAAGTTCGACAAGATTATTCGAGCTTTTGGTTTTACAGAGAATGTTGGACAACTGCATTTATGTTAAATTTAAAGGCAGTAGGTTCACGATTTTAGTCCTATATGTGGATGACATATTGTTGGCCTGCAGCGATAAGGATATGCTGCATGAGACCAAGAATTTTCTGTCATCCAATTTTGATATGAAGGATCTCGGTGAAGCCTCGTATGTCCTTGGCATTGAGATTTATCGAGATAGGTCAAAGGGGATGTTAGGACTATCCCAAAAGGCATACTTTGAGCGAGTACTGAAGAAATACAATTTGCATAAGTGCTCTTCCTCACCTGCTCCTATAGTCAAGGGCGATAAGTTTGGGACATTTCAATGTCCAAGGAACCAAATAGAAATTGATCAAATGAAGTCGGTTCCTTATGCTTCAGCTGTCGGAAGTATCATGTATGCACAAGTGTGTACACGCCCTGATTTGACTTTTGTAACGGGAATGCTTGGTAGATTCCAATCAAATCCAGGACATGACCACTGGAATGCCGCAAAAAAGTCTTTCGCTATATGCATGGCACGAAAGATTACATGCTTACGTATAAAAGGTCTGATAACCTGCAAGTTGTAGGTTATTCAGACGCTGATTATGCCGGTTGTGTGGATACTAGGAAATCCACGTCAGGTTATATATTCACACTTACCGGAGGAGCTATATCGTGGAAAAGCTCCAAACAAACGATAACTGCTTCGTCTACGATGCAGGCAGAATTTATAGCATGTTTTGAGGCCACTGGGCAGGCTGTATGGCTAAAGAATTTCATTCCCGGGCTCAAGGTGGTCGACAACATTTCAAGACCCGCAGTTTTCTATACGAGTAACAACAAGTCAAGTGCTGCTGCCAAGCACATTGACATTAAGTTTCGTGTTGTGAAAGATAGAATCCAGGATCAAACAGTTGAAGTGAAGCACATAAGTACGACAAATATGCTTGCGGATCCGCTTACCACCCGGTACTTTTACAAAGCATGTTGCCGGCATGGGATTACTGGAAGCCTTATGATTCTGGAATAAAAGGACCACAATAAAGAATCACTCCCCATTAAGAAGAATGTTTTCCATTTCGAAATAGGCTGATGTTCTATAAGTGTTGAGGTTCAGTGGCATTTCATTGGCTGTTGTAACACCTCACTTTAGTATATTATTACTATGGAGAATGGGCGAAAGAAGTTAAACCTAAGGATCTAGGGGGAGAATGTTGGTTAGATCTGTTCGGTTTAAATCAACGTTCGACCCCCTCCTCGTACGTAACAGAAACGCCTTGATCGGGGGAGCCCAAACTAACCCATGGTTCGTGGCCTCCCTGTTGCATGCGCTTATAAATAAGGGGGAGTCCGGCACTGGTTATCTACCCTTGTTAGTTCCAGTCGTGCTACTCCCCAAAATCTCACCACCCCGATCGTGGCTTGCGCACCAGCAACGGGAAAGGCTGCTGCCCCGGACGTTCGCAAGATCTTCTTCATCTACTTCATCGTCTGCTACGTCTACTTCCACCACGTCGACTACACCAACACTGTACCTCGTCTGCACCGAGCAGGCAACGATGTCTTCAAATGCTAGAGGCTGTAATGATCTCTAAACCTCTCTGATTTGATCTTGTTTTAGGTGTTCTAGATCGCTGTCATATTTAATCTAGTGCATACTAGATGATTTAGTTCTAACAGCCCGATCTGGCGATCTGTGCCGCCGTTTCATTTTTTAAGTTGATAATGTCGAGCAATATATTTATGACCTAAAATAGAGGAATGGGTCGTGAAAAAACGATGATAAAATCGAAACGAACCCGATCTCTTGCATGAAAAACTCGTACAAGCGATGTGGCTCGCCCGATCTCTGCCGCCGTTTCTCTCCCATCTCCGGCGCCCCGCGTCTGCACACCGCGGCGGCTCCCTACTGCTGGCTGGCGCATCTTCACGTGCATACACCTCGTCCGACGAAGAGAGCTTTAACCGGGACCCAGCGCACGGGATTACGGCGGCGACTGCGTCGTCGTCCAAACGGTCAGCCTTCTGCGGTTCCAACCAGCTACTGCTGCCGCGCGGTCATCTGTACTTGGCGCTTGGCGACTGGAAGCATGGCTTCTCCATCCACAAGCTCAGCTTGGACGACCTGCTAGGCGGCGGCGACGGCTGCGATCTGCAGCGCCTCCACGAGCCCCTCTTCCAGCTCGGCTTCCTGACGGTCGGATCATACCCATGCTTCCATGCCGTGGGCAGCAGCATCGTCGTCACTAGTAGCTCCGATCGCTTCGGCGGCGGTACGTTCTCTGGGGTCGAGGACGACAATGGCGACGGCCGCGGCTTGACACTGATATATGACACGGAGACGGGGGCGATGGACATAGAGAACTCTCTCCCCTGCGAGCTGACACTGCACCACGTTTCAGAATTAGAGGCACTATGTTAGAGGCGTTTTTCAAAATTGCCTAAAAAAGGCTAGCATTTGAGGCACTATTTTTCTGTATGCCTCAAATTGTATAGCATTTGAGGCATTTATTTGAACGGCCTCTAATGGGTTAGCTTTTCAGGCACTATTAGATGCCTGGATAAGTAACCATTTGAGGCACTTTCTTATAATGCCTCCCAAACAGAGAATTTGAGGCACTTTCTTATAATGCCTCTAATGCTAGTTCTTTTGAGGCATTTTCCTGGTGCCTCAAAAGATCTAGTTTCTGCAAAAGAATAAATAGCTCCAGATCATAACTTAACAATCCAGAAAAGCAAACTTAACCATCACATCAACATTAAAAGACTGATTACTTAATATCACCAGTTAGTTCCCAGCAAAAGAATCCACCACAGTCAACAACTTACAGTCTGACTTAAGCAGGATTTACATACTTAGAAGTTTGACTTCACTAACATAATTTACATAGCATAGTAGTTTTAAAAAGAATACTTATATATAAAATTCCTTTTCATAGATAAAGTGTAGAGACACTACTTGGCAGTCTTAGCTACTTAGCAATCCAACTTTCCAGATTCTCTTCACAGGGGCATGATCATGAGGTTGAAATATCATCAATGGGTACTCTACTTTACATATGACCGTAATAATTATATTTATACTAAAAGTTTATACTTATTTGTGAATTAATTTCATCAGACTATAATTTAGATGAGTATAACTTTTTATCAATTAATTGTCACACTTAACCACACTGAAATGTCGTTTATATTAAATATATCATTATTTAAATTATTGCAATATGTATCACAAAAAAATTGTGCCATGAGAAACTTATGCCTTTTATTGCAAAAAAATATGCATAAATTATTCTTCAAATTACATAACTTATAGAGTGTTTATTTTTATGTGTGTATATATGCATGTTAGTTCAAATCTTTTCTGATATCTTTAATATATCATGGTAGAAATCTCTAAAACACATAGTCTAATAAATAAATACATTAATAACACTTTGTCGTGCAATGCGAGAACATTTATGTAAACTTCTAGAGTATAAATTTAAATATCTATAATAGTCTTGCAAGTTCGCTCGGTGATAAGTTCAAATTATATGCATGCTTTCTAATATCGAAATATCATCTATCACAATATTGAATGGGTAGTCTACTTTACACATGATGTTAGTATCTGATATCCACATCAACAATGCGCTTGATATTATCTATTTCTCCAATAAAAGGTTAGGCACAAAATCAATCGTAGAAATACCGTTAACACAGATTTAATTTTAGAACATCCACATGAGAAAGACTAACAACCTAACTAAGACATGCCATCACTGATCGGATTGAATTTGTTCGTATGCGTCCTGCTCTCCTGGTGCTCCACTGTCACATGTTGATCTGTTCTATCAAAACTAGGCATCTGAGCGCGGCAAACGCCGCGCACGTGCTTTTAAATTCGATTTTGAAAATGGTGGATTCTAAAATGTTTAAGTTTGGAAATCACTGAAATTCGTAAAATGTTGTGTTTTAAAAATGAGCGGATTTGACAGGTTGTTCAAAATCACTGAAATTCGTAAAATTTTGTGTTTTAAAAATGAGCAGATTTGATATGTTGTTCAAATTTTGAAGTTGTTGTAATTAAAAAAAGTTTACGTTCTGAAAACGTTCAGAATTTAAAAATTGGTTAGAGTGGAAACGTATTAAGGTATGAATTCTTGCCGCGGTCATAAAATGATCGGATTTGAAAGATTTTGTTTTTTTGGGGGCTAAAATTTGAAATTTGGATTGAAATGCTCCAGTATGGTTGTTATTCTTCTTCTTAATTTTTTCAAATGGTAACAAATTTTAATTTTTCAAACATGCTTGTCTTATTTGTCATAAGTAGTCGGTTTTAAATTTTAGGAATGTTTAGGTTTCAAATAATTGTTCAAATTGGTAAGTTATTAAAATTTGAGCAACTGTCAGTAGAATGATTAGGTGCAAAAGACTTTTAAAACTCTAAAGTACTGAAATACAGAATTTGAATTAGAATGTTTAAATGTGGTCGTAATTAAATTTTTGAGAACGTCCACTTAGTTAACGTTTTTTAAAATGTTCATATTTTAAAAGAATGGTACAATTTTGGAAGCCTCAAATTCAAAACTTGGATTTAAATGCTCTAATATGCTCATGTTTTTCCCACAAATTTATCCAAATATCGAGAAATACGAAAAAATTCGAACATGTTTTTTTGTTGTTGCTGTAAATATATAATTTTTTTCTACACATTTTGATATTTTTTTACATATTTTTGCGATGGTTATTTGTAAAATTATTTCTATTTTCTGCTTATGTAAAAACATCTGACGGGCGGGCCCAGGGTGACGTCGGCGTGACATCAGCATGGGGCAGAGCCATCCACGACGACGACCACGGCGACGGCCACGGCAGCGGCGCAGCGCCGCGTTTTAGGATGCTCTGGTGAGCGCAGTGGACGTGCGCTGCCGCAGGGCAGCCGGGAGCGGCGGCGCCGCTGGCTATAGGCCGCCGGAGCGTCGCCGGCGGGCCGCGGACGCGGCGGAGGGCAGCGGGTCCGGCGGCGTCGATTCCGGCGCTTCTGCGGCGTCCTGGCAAGCGGCTATGGGGCAGGAGGGAGAGGCGGAGACGGCGGATCCCGTGGTGGGCCGTGATTTGGACGGGGACGGGTGTAGCGGCGGCGAGCTCCGCGTCGCGGGAGAGGGAGAGGGCTGGGGAAGGATTCGTGAAGGTTTTGCACGGAAGCCCCTGAAGTTTCGGAAAATTTCTGTTAGGTCCCTGGCGGGGTGTTTTCTGCAAGTGTGCTGCGCCAAAAATCGTGCGAGGCGACGTGTCGTGTTCTGATTGGTAGAAATTGCCTTGCTACAGTGAGGTCGATCGGACGGCCCCAGAAAATTCGGTGACATGGGCGCATGAGGGAGCAGCGATTCCTCCTACTTTTATATATTAAGGCATGTGACGGCAATTTACACTATGTATGGTCTTAGTCCTCTCCTGCCATAGGATTTTGTACAGAAAAAATATACTCTTAGCACAAATTTGGATTTCCCTTTTCAAAACAAAAATTCAGTTATATTTCTGAAAACTCGAGCACACGTTATATTACCTGAAGGGCGTCTGTAAGGACCCCTCAGACCGAAATCCGAGATGTCCACGTTATGTAAATAGATCACGATCCCAATGATCAGTGCATCGCAATCACATAACCAACAAGGTATCAAGAGTTACATCATTCAAGTCGTACGAATAAAAGTCTTACAACACTTAAAGGTCACATGACCAAGTCTGCAAACCTTCGTCACGCAGGACGGAATTAACTACGATACAGGGAAGCTCGTGGCTAGCGTCGGCCCTCGTCTCCAACGGACGGCATCCCACAAGAGCAGTTGACCGGTGACAGCTAAGCGGCGTAGTCGTCGGCATACTCTTCCTCCTCGGCGTAGACATTCTCGCCGTAATCTGGACGTTTGAATATCCAGTGACACTGCCAATAAGTACATTTACGTACTCGCAAGACCAACTCAAGGCTTAATTTTTATGGTAATGCAATAAAAACATTTTCGAAAACTGGGATAACTGCTATATAATACTATAGGGCTTAGTTTTCGCAAATCAAAGCCTTTAGACATAGAGAGTACGACATCTCTATATCTTTGATGAAAAACACATTTAGAGATAGAATTCTCTATTGTAGAAATGGCATGTGCTACCTCCACATTTTTGTAAAACACTTTTGTAAAACTTTTCAAAGACACTAGGATGGGGATACCCCTTTTTCTTTCCACGAAATCAGACTGAGTTGTCTCCCCAAGACCAACCATCTTCTCTCAAGCCGTACCTCCCAGGTACCTTCTTGATGCCTCCTTGTTTCCACCGAGAAACCACTTTTCTTTTGAAAAAATAAAACTTGCTCATACGCCTAGATCGGTGGCCTTTCCAACCGTCCATGACCGCGGACACGGATATTCGAATAGTTTTACACTCTGCAGAGGTGGTGCACTTTCACCACACCAAACAGTCATTCCGCCGTGATCAGCCACGGTCCTCATACGACAGTATGCGGGGGTTCGGATAACATGATCAAAGCTTTCCCCTAATCCACACTAGTACAGAGGGCTCCCGCTAGGTTTGTTCCCCTCGGCACCGTGTGCTCCACTCGACCCCTAGTCTTTCTCAGGATGCCACACCGCCACGACAGGGGACCCAACGTAATCGTCCGGCTGCGGGTCCCTCCGCTTGTGTATTGTCCCATACAGACGACAACCCGGCTTCGAGGGCCTCGCCCTTATAGAGTATGAGATCCTCCGCACTAAAGTGGACAAGCTTCCGGCTAAGCCCTACCCATTTCAGGTAGTGTGGTTGCACGGGTTAATTGTTCAGGCGGCCGCTAGGGCTGTACTTTGTTTTTCAAAAACATCTCCATCTCCGACTGCTCCCAGCAGCTCGGGTTTTCGCAAACTCACCGAATGCTCCCAGCAACATGGGTTTTATAAAGCACTTTCTCACCGATCGCTCCCAGCGACTCGAGTTTTTCTTCCGAAAACATTTTTATCAAATCCAGGCTCCCATCCTAAATTTTTTGAGATGAGAGTATACAAATACACTACTAGAAAATATAAATCTCTTGATAGCGCCTTCAGCAGAAGACCTCTCAAGTAAAGCTATACTTTTATAAATCCTATTATATACTAGTAGATATGTCTTTGGCCAAACAATACTTTTGGAAAATAGTTTTTGGGTGACAAAATGTCACGTAAAGGACAAAACATGCATTATTTAATTTTGAAAAACAAAACATGCTTTGTACAAATAGTAGGAGTTTAATAGGGTGTAGAGGTGGCTTGCCTTGCTCATCAAAGTATCCTGGATCTTGTTCTTCGTACACTTGTTCCGTCTCCACGTACTGCTCCTCCTCTTGCGGTTCTAATGTACCGGAAAATAAATGAAACTACCGTCACTCTAAGAGGCAGGTTGACAACAATCTAAAGTAGATAAACAAAACTGCAAGCACTTCCACAACACAAACATGCTCTGGACAAAAAGGTACAAGACAAACCTAAACACAAACAATTAAAGACAAACAATAAAAGGGGATTTTTACTATCCACCAGTCCCAAAATATGGCTCCAAAAATTAAACCCTCTTAACACAGTACTGTTAAGAGTCATACTAAACTATAGGAATTGGATTTGCATCAAAAGCTATCACCAGCAGGGAGCTAAAAATCCTACAAGTGCTTCTGGTCTCAAAACTAGAATGGCCATAACTCCTATTTTAGGAATCTCCTGCATGCAAGACTGGAACCAACAGAAAGATATGAATTTTATCTATCTGCACAATTTGGATTAATTCAAAAAGGACACACCTAGCTCAAGATATCCTAAAAAGGGTGAAAAACAAACATTCTACAAGATTAAATAAGCAACACATACAAATCTTTATTTTTCAACCAATCTCGCTCTGCATGATTGAGAAAACCTCTGAGCATTCACTAAAAATATTCCTAAGTAATATGCACACACAGATCTACCACAAACAAATTAATCTAACCTAAAACAAATTACAGAAACAGAAAAATAATAAATCTAGCAAATAAAAACGTTGGTGGGCTGAGGCTAGGCCGGATTGGCCGAGGCTGGCGCAGATCTGGCGCCGTAGCGAGCTGGGCCGGCCCATTTACGCGCGCAGCGCGCGGAAAATAGGGCGCGGCGGGGGATTCAAGCTGGGCCGTAGATCTTGAGATCTACGGCCGTCTTTCGTCGTCCCCGTCGCGACACCGCGCGGACGGTTCCGTGGCCGGAGAAACACGGCGGCGACGGGCTGCTCACCTAGAGCGCGTGCATGCGGCGGCGGAGGGCTGCGGACGGCGGAGGGGGTCGAGGGAGAGGCTTGGGCGAGGACGGCGTCACCGGAGGTGGCCGGACTCTATGGCTGCGGTGGCGGCGGACTTCTTCGGGTCGACGACGACAGCGAGCTCCTCTGCAGGTCTAGGCAAACAAGGAGATGGGGGAGGGTTAGGTCTAGGTTAGGGGAGTTTCCAGGGCCAAAAATGGCGAAGAATGGGGGAGTAGAACGGCAGCACGGCCGGTTTCGTCGGCGGCGACTTTCGGGTTTCTCCGGCGTTCTCGAGCAGCAGAGAGCTCGAAACCGAGCGGGGCTTCGTGGGAGGGGAGAGAGGGGTGGTGTGCGTGCTCTGGGGGAAAGAAGAGTGAATGGGGAGGTCGGGTCGGGTGAGGGACGAGGCTCACCCCTTTCTAGGGTTTTCGGACAAGGAGGGCGGTGGGGGTGGCGTGGGGAGTTCCTACTGGTTTGCTAGGGCGGTGGAGGGGTGGGCAGTGGTGAGGTGTCCAGGAGTGACGAGTTCTGGCCAGTGAGAAGGAGGGGGAGTGATCATCTATTGGGCAACAAGTAAAAGAGAGAGAGATGAGTGGAGGGATGGGTGATGGGAGGATGATCAGTGGGCCCTAGCTGACTAGGACACTCCCTCAGGTCAAAAAGGAGTGAAGGGGTCGATGGATTAGAGAGGGGAGGGCTGGTTTGGGTTGGGTTTAGGATTTGTTCAACACTAACTTGTGGAGCTACACTTGCTAACAAGGCTAAAGATGGTCACACAAGAAGCCAGGCCAAAAACATGTGTGTGGTGGCCTAATGAAGGTGATGCAAAAGTTTGCAAGTCTAAAAGAAGGAAGAAAGAATTTTAAAAACATCACAAGTTGTGAAAAATGACCAAATGGTCACTGTTTTGAGTAGCCCTAAACACATAGATGATTTTATGCTAAAACAAGCTTTAAAAGGGTCAAGCAATGCATAAACTAAGAGTATAAAGTTCAGAGAACAGGCGGGTCAAGTTGCATGTCAAAAATGACACAAGGGTTGCTTAATCTAGGTCTCTAGATTGGCTAAGTTTTAACAAACAGGAAGATCAAAGTCAACAAAATTTTAACTAGGAAAATTTTGTAAAAGTAGTACTAATAGGTTTCAAACAAAACTAAGAGCTAAAGAAAACAACTAAACCAACTAAGCATGGGTTGACTAAGTCAAACAAAAGTTTTTGCTAAACGGGAAAAATTCTAGACTAACACCACAATTCTAAGTCCAAGAAAATTGGGGTGTTACAGACCTTCCCCCTTAGGAGAATCTCGTCCTCGAGATTCCTGAGTTGAATAGGATAGGAAGCCAGGAAATTCTTTCTCCAAGTAATCTTCACGCTCCCAGGTGGCTTCTTCTGAGTGGTTGCTCGACTGGACCTTCAGAAACTTGATCTTCCGTCTACGGGTCACACGGACTTCTTCAGCTAGCACACGGAGTGGTCGTTCCAGGTAGGTGAGGTAGTGGTTGAGATCAATGGCGTGGTGATCTACTGTCTGATAGGAGTGTGTAGCGCCAGGAACTTGCAGACACTTCCGTAATAATGATACGTGGAACACGTCGTGAAACTCTGACAAGTGAGGTGGTAAATCCACTGGTAAGATACTTCTCCACGTCTTCCATTAACTCGAAGGGGCCGATGTAGCGGGGCGCAAGCTTTCCCTTGACATGAAAACACTGCATTCCTTTGAGTGGGGTAACACGCAGGTACACCATGTCGCCGGTCTTGAAACATAAGTCACGCCGCTTGGAGTCGGCGTAACTCTTCTGTCAGGACTGAGCGGCCTTAAGACGGTCTCGGATTAGTTGAACTTGCTCTTCAGCTTCTCGCAGGGTATCGACTCCAAAAACTTGACTATCTCTGGTTTGTGACCAGTTCAAGGGGGTACGACATTTATGTCCATATAGAGCCTCGGAAGGTGCCATCTTCAGGCTGGCTTGGTAGCTGTTGTTGTAGGAGAATTCAGCGAACGGCAAGCAATCCTCCCACTTGGCTCCGTAAGCTAAAACACAGGCTCTGAGCATATCTTCAAGAATTTGATTGACTCTCTCTGTCTGTCCTCCCGTCTGAGGATGGTAGGCGGTGCTGAAAAAGAGCTTTGTCTCCCTCTATCAGACACGATTGTCTTGGGGATACCATGAAGGCTGACGATATGGGACATATAGATCTGCTAGCTGGTCAGAACGGTGAGTGGTGCGGACAGGAAGGAAGTGAGCAACTTTGGTGAGCCTGTCCACAATGACCCAAATGGCGTCATGCCCTCGATTGGACCGGGGTAAACCCGTGATAAAGTCCATTCCAACTTCATCCCATTTCCACTCAGGTACCTTCAGAGGTTGGAGTAAGCCGGCGGGTCGCTGGTGTTCAGCCTTGACTCTTTGACAAATATCACAATTCTAAACGAAGAATGCAATCTCTCGCTTCATGCCATGCCACCAAAATTTCTCCTTGAGATCTTGGTACATCTTGGTTCCACCGGGGTGGATGGAGTATAAAGTCTCGTGGGCTTCCTTCATAATCAACTGTTTCAAGTCGTGGTCATAAGGTACGCAGATGCGGCCTTCATACCAAAGAGTGCCCTCAGGGTCAATGGTGAACCTGGGTACTTCTTCCTTTCCCATCCTACGCTTGATGCCTTCAATACTCTCATGACCCTTCTGTGCCTTCTTGATTTGATCCCATAAAGTCGGCTGCAACATAAGTTGATCTACTGCTCCATAACTAACTACTTCAATACCCATTTTGTCCAACTCTTCCCAGAGCTCTGGTCGCCGGGTCTTGATCATGGCGTTGAAAGAACAAGGCTGTCGACTAAGGGCATCGGCTACGACATTGGCTTGGCCGGGGTGGTAATGGATGTCTAGATCATAATCTTTGATGAGCTCTATCCACCTACGCTGCCTCATATTCACCTCCCGCTGGGTGAAGATATACTTCAGGCTCTTGTGGTCAGTGTAGATATCACAACCGTTACCCATCAAAAAGTGGTGCCAGGCCTTGAGTGCGTGAACAACAGCAGCAAGCTCTAGGTCATGGGTGGGGTAATTTTGCTCGTGCTTGTGGAGCTGTCGCGAGGAATATGATATCACCTTGCCCTCTTGCATGAGGACACAACCTAGTCCAAGCTTGGATGCATCACAATACACGACAAAGTCCTTGGTCACATCATGCATGGTCAGAATGGGTGCGGTGGTTAACCTCTTCTTCAACTCCTAGAAGCTTTCTTCGCACTTGTCAGTCCACTCGAACTTCTGGTCTTTCTTCAACAACTGGGTGAGTGGTTTGGCAATACTTGAGAATCCCTCGACGAACTTGCGGTAGTACCCAGCCATTCCGAGAATAGATCTCACTTGGGTCTGATTGGTGGGAGTTGGAAACTCGAGGATAGACTTAATGTGAGATGGATCCACGGCTATTCCTCCGGCACTGATAACATGCCCAAGGAATGCCACTTCCTTAAGCCAAAATTGACATTTGCTAAACTTGGCATAGAGCTGGTGTTCACGAAGGGTGCATAAGACTAATCTCTAATGCTTTTCATGCTCTTCTTCTGTCTTGGAGTAGATCAAGATGTCGTCGATGAAAACCACCACGAACTTGTCCAAATAATCCATGAACACCTTATTCATGAGATTCATGAAATAGGCAGGGGCATTGGTCAGGCCGAAAGTCATAACTGTGGACTCAAACAATCCGTAACGGGTGGTGAAGGCTGTCTTCGGGATGTCTGTCTCTCTTACTTTCAGCTGGTGATAACCGGTGCGGAGATCGATCTTAGAAAAGACTCGAGCTCCATTGAGTTGATCAAACAGATCCTCAATCTTGGGAAGAGGGTATTTGTTTTTGATGGTCACGTCATTCAACTTCTGGTAATCCACACATAAACGAGTGGTACCGTCTCTTTTGTCCACAAAGATAACAGGAGATCCCCATGGAGATGCACCGGGTCGAATCAGACCTTTCCTAAGCATGTCATCTAGTTGCTTCTTTAGTTCCACAAGCTCTTCAGGATTCATACGGTAAGGCTTCTGAGCTATGGGTCCAGTTCTAGGGACTAACTCGATGATGAACTCGATATCCCGATCAGGCGGCATACCGCGTAACTCTTCGGGAAACACATCGGGATACTCACAAACTACTGGTACCTCCTCCCACTACAAAAAATTCGGCCATCCGGGACGATCCTATAACGTGGTGATCATGCTCCAAAACATCGGGATGTGCAATCCTCGACGATTCACGCGACGTTATGAAAAAGTCAGGGACCGCTAGTCATAGACGATTCTACGACGGTTCCGTGCACCTCCGAACGTCGTAAGGGAACCTCGACGTTTCATCAACTGACGCTACCAACTGGGCCAGCCCGTTACTAGGCCCAGCAAGCCACGACGTTTTTTTCACGTCGCGGTCTGTGACACGTGGCAGACGGCCGTTACCTCCATTTGCTGACGTCATGGCATACTCGACGAAAACGAAACGTTGCGTTATACAATGACGTCATGTCCACGAGGTAGAAAGCCGACACGTGTTCTACCCACAAAGGTGCCACGTGGAGGAATTTCGTGACCTTTTTTTCGTCGCGGTATCGATGTTGACGTAGGTGATGACGTCAGGGATGAACACGACGTTTGCATATCCGTCGCGGGGTCATTGAATTTGATTTTCCACGTGGCCCAATCATATGGGTCCACGTGTTTTCTAACCACGACAAAGAAATTTTGTCGCGCGAAATTCAGGACGTCGTCGTATCCCCGACGTTTCCGTTCGATTGTTGTTTGAATGGCCCGCGAAATTCAGGACGTCACCGTATCCCCGACGTTTCCGTTCGATTGTTGTTTGAATGGCCATTTGGCGATCGAGACGAATTTTAAATAGTTTTCACATCAAAGCAAACACACATGCGACAAAATACATACATTCTGAACAAGGGCTCACAGCCTTGCTCACCAAAAGCCAGAAAGGCCATGTTCTACAGTTCACGAGGCAACAAGTGGTTGCCCAGCAGTGGCAACATAGCGTGTTCTGCCTTTCAAAGGCCACCAGCAACGTACAGTTTGAGACTCAGAAAGGGCATCAAAAAGCCTCACGAAGACTTACCAAAATGTCACGAGTTTGAAGATGTTTTCACTTAGGAGAGAGTTGAGCTATCATCTGCTTGATAATGTCATTGCACGATGCTTGAATCTTCCTGGTTTCTTCTTGTTCCTTGATTATAGACTTCAGATGTTGTACACACATGATTGCTTCTGCGTCAGCATGTTCCTTGGCCTTATTGCGCTCATCAAGCAGAGACTCCAGTTCTAGCCTCTTTTTTTCTCAGCATCGAACAGAAGCTGAAGCTGAATCATTGGCGCGTTCGTATGGCTTGGAATCACACCTATGTTTTTTAGGAAACTAGAATTTCGATTGCCCCGACCCAGCACAGCAGCAACAACTTCAACAGCACAAAGAGGCGCCTTGACAATGCCATCGGCTGCAGCAGATGGTTGCATCTCCCTTTCCATTTCAGTCTATAAAGCATGTGAAAGCAGAAGATGAAATAGCAGCTGAAGCAGAGTACAGGGTACATTGATATGACAAGGGATCTGCTTGTACAGAACTTAGATTGGAAACCATGCTGTAATGACAAGGGATCTGCCTGTACAAACATAGATGCAGATAGTAGATCACAATGATATGTGAAGAAGCAGATGACAGTGAAGCAAGCATGCTTGTACATTAACTATCAGAATTAAGCATGCTTGTACATGGAACTATCAGAATTAAGCATGCATATACATGAACTATCAGATAGGAGATCACAATGATATATGAAGAAGCATATATGCATGTACATGAACTATCAGAATTCACAAAGGTATACCAAAGAAGCTACGTAGAAGAATCTATTGAGATAATTTGTTGATTCCATAGATGTACAGAATTTTGAGTGACTTACAATTGCTGTTTTCACAGGCGAAGTGAATCCATGTTTCCTGAAGCTGAAGTGAGTATCTTTGAACAATTGAAAGGCATTGGCTTTGGCTTCCATATCGTTGCAGATAACCTCGTAGCTACGAGAACCTGTGGCACCAGGGAACCGGACAACCATTCTGCTCTGCCTGGCTTTTGACAAGTCACCTACACAAACAAAGGGTATGAACAGATTAGCGATAGTCCAGATGATAAAATTGAAACAGTGGCAAGGTTGAGTGAACAAAGACAGGACCTGATTCTGGGTTGTGGTCCATTTATCGACTAACTTGAACCAAACTGCTTGAGTAAAAGGATTCAATACATAAGGAGGTGTTCGTGCAAGCCTAGCCTTGTCATTACAATTGTCAAAATATGTTCTCTTCAGGAAATGGCGTCTTCGTCTTACACAGCTCTTTAGATTCATTAGAAGAGATCCACGGATCCAGGGGTCTTCAAGGTTCAAAACAAATATTCCCTGAAACAAAAGAAAGAGCATTATTTATTTTATGAACAGCAATGGAATGAACTCGAAAGTTGGGTTTCCAAAACTTACACAGACATGTTCGAAGTACCCCTGAAATATGTCACGTCTGCCCTTGTACTCTTTCAAGTGGGATAAGATAGGGACAGTTTCCTTCACAACTAAAGAACACGCAGTAGCAAACATGGAAGCAATCCTTGGCTGCACTGGCCTTGTCTTTCCGGGAGGAATAACAATTCTGATCCTCCTGTCCTTCCTGTCCAGGTGGCCACGGCAAACTGCCTGCTCGCCTTGGGCAGCTTCCTGCTGGCGTTGGGGAGCTACCTGCTCGCCTTGGGCAGCTTCCTGCTGGCGTTCAGGAGTTACCTCCTCGGCTTGGACAGCTTCCTGCTGGCGATGGGGAGTTGCCTCCTCGGCTTGGACCACTGGTCGCTTGAGTTCAGCATCTACCTTCTTTGCTTGGGCTGATAGCTTCCGTTGGGCTGCAGCCCTCGTTACTCGTGGCGATGCGGATGCAGGGACTGCCTGCTCACCTTGGGCAGCTTCCTGCTGGCGTTGGGGAGCTACCTGCTCGCCTTGGGCAGCTTCCTGCTGGCGTTCAGGAGTTGCCTCCTCGGCTTGGACAGCTTCCTGCTGGCGATGGGGAGTTGCCTCCTCGGCTTGGACCACTAGTCGTTGAGTTCAGCATCTACCTTCTTTGCTTGGGCTGATAGCTTCCGTTGGGCTGCAGCCCTCGTTACTCGTGGCGATGCGGATGCAGGGACTGCCTGCTCGCCTTGGACTGCTGGCGGAGTCGATTTGAGATTCTTCTTTAAGACCGGAGTCTCAGGTGCTGTGATGTCAACTATTTCTGCACTGACGCGCTTGCGATTGGGAACTGCAGCAGGTTTTGTTTGTGGATCTACCATGAATAATGATCTCAGAGTTAGGTACAAACATAACACTTGGTAAGAACCTATTACAGCTACAAAATAAGCTACTCACTTCCGGGTTACTTCTATATAGTGTATTTCATGTTATTAAATATAGGACTGGTATTGATTGTTCAGTAGTTCTGATGAATTAAACAAGAGATACGAGTAATCTAATTTGTGGACCTAATAATGAAAACTGCTCCTAAGACTAATACAAGCTAGAAAATAAGCAAAAATTGACCATATGAACTCATTGTGGTTCTAACATGAATAAAGATCTAGCTCAAAAATAGGTACGAACCTATTACAGCTACAAATTAGGCTACTCACTTTAGGGATTCTTCCATGGGGTGTATTTGCTGTTCTAAAATATAGGACTGGTTTTGACTGTTCTGTAGTACTGATGATGCAACAGGCATATGTGAGTAATCTAATATCAAAGTTTGGAATAGCGGGCTATTCCATTTAGCGGCGGCTCCGACAGAAGCTATGAGAGACTAATACAAGCATCAAACAGACGGAAATAATTGTATCAAAATTGCATTCGGGATTTAGGGCATTTTTCTTACTGCTTTCCAGGGCGGGAACCTTTACTCGTGGCCTCAAAGTGGGAGACATTGACAATGAAGTTGTCGCGAGGTTAGTGAGGAGCTGGACGATGACGTGGCAGATCTTGACAGCGAGGTGGCAGATCCTGGAAGCGAGGTGGCAGATCTTGACGGTGACCTGGACGGCGAGGAGAAGATCTTGGCGGCTACCTGGACGGCGAGGTCGCAGATCTTGGTGGCGCAGATCTTGACGGCGAGCTGGACAACGAGGTGGCAGATCTTGGCGGCGACCTGGACGGCTAGGTGGCAGGTCTTGGCGGCGCAGATCTTGGCGGCGAGTTGGACGACAGGTGGCAGATCTTGGCAGCGAGCTGGAAGGCGAGGTGGAAGGCCTGGTAAGGCGAGGTACACGGCGAGGTGGATGACCGGGACGGCAAGGTGGAAGACCGGGACGACGCGTGCTAGGGTTTGGGGGGAGGAGTGGAGATTTTGGACGAGGATAGGAAGAAAGGGATATGTCGATACGGGAGATGGGGAAATTTGGCGAAGGGGGTATAGGCAGCGACAAGTTCGAATTTTGTGCGCACGCGCTGAAGGCGGCAAATTTTGGTGGATAATTTGGGTGGGCGGCGCGTGCTAGGGTTTGGGGGAGGAGTGGAGATTTTGGACGAGGATAGGAAGAAAGCGATACGTCGATACGGGAGATGGGGAAATTTGGCGAAGGGGGTATAGGCAGCGACAAGTTCGAAATTTTGTGCGCGCGCGCTGAAGGCGGCAAATTTTGATGGATAATTTGGGTGGGCGGCGCGAAATTTGGTGGTTGTGCGGGAAACATTGCTGCCCGTCGGATGCATGATGGAGCCATGTGTTAGGGTAGGATTATAGGTAGGATTCCAACGCACCGTAGCGCCATTTTTGTCGAAAACCCTAAGATTGAGCCTAGGTTTATCAAAGTGGGAGTTTACTTGTGTAAATTTACAATTGCTCGACCTTCGCACGAGATAATAGTGGTTTCTGAAGCTGGCCATGCATACCTAGGATTCTGATGTTGGTTTTCCAATTACCAACACACACTCTTTTATGCATATATTAGGAATACACTTAGGATTTGGTGTGATTCTGGCGTTTAGTCGAAACACCTGAATGCACACATGATTTTCTCCTTGGTTGTGTTAGGGTAATTAGGTCAGATGAACATTTAAAACCAACGGCTTAATTTGAGCCTAGGTTTATCAAAGCGTGGGAGTTTACTTCTGTAATTTACAATTACTCGACCTTCGCACGAGATAACAGTGGTTTTGAAGCTGGCCATGCATACCTAGGATTCTGATGTTGGTTTTCCAATTACCAACACACACTCTTTTATGCATATATTAGGAATACACTTAGGATTTGGTGTGATTCTGGCGTTTAGTCGAAACACCCGAATGCACACATGATTTTCTCCTTGGTTGTGTTAGGGTAATTAGGTCAGACGAACATTTAAAACCAATGACTTAATTTGAGCCTAGGTTTATCAAAGCGTGGGAGTTTACTTGTGTAAATTACAATTGCTCGACCTTCGCACGAGATAACAGTGGTTTATGAAGCTGGCCATGCATACCTAGGATTCTGATGTTGGTTTCCAATTACCAACACACACTCTTTTATGCATATATTAGGAATACACTTAGGATTTGGTGTGATTCTGGCGTTTAGTCGAAACACCCGAATGCACACATGATTTTCTCCTTGGTTGTGTTAGGGTAATTAGGTCAGATGAACATTTAAAACCAACGAATTAATTTGAGCCCAGGTTTATCAAAGCGTGGGAGTTTACTTGTGTAAATTTACAATTGCTCGACCTTCGCTCGAGATAACAGTGGTTTCTGAAGCTGGCCATGCATACCTAGGATTCTGATGTTGGTTTTCCAATTACCAACACACACACTCTTTTATGCATATATTAGGAATACACTTAGGATTTGGTGTGATTCTGGCGTTTAGTCGAAACACCCGAGTGCACACATGATTTTCTCCTTGGTTGTGTTAGGGTAATTAGGTCAGATGAACATTTAAAACCAACGACTTAATTTGAGCCTAGGTTTATCAAAGCGTGGGAGTTTACTTGTGTAAATTTACAATTGCTCGACCTTCGCACGAGATAACAGTGGTTTCTGAAGCTGGCCATGCATACCTAGGATTCTGATGTTGGTTTCCAATTACCAACACACACTCTTTTATGCATATATTAGGAATACACTTAGGATTTGGTGTGATTCTGGCGTTTAGTCGAAACACCCGAATGCACACATGATTTTCTCCTTGGTTGTGTTAGGGTAATTAGGTCAGATGAACATTTAAAACCAACGAATTAATTTGAGCCCAGGTTTATCAAAGCGTGGGAGTTTACTTGTGTAAATTTACAATTGCTCGACCTTCGCTCGAGATAACAGTGGTTTCTGAAGCTGGCCATGCATACCTAGGATTCTGATGTTGGTTTTCCAATTACCAACACACACACTCTTTTATGCATATATTAGGAATACACTTAGGATTTGGTGTGATTCTGGCGTTTAGTCGAAACACCCGAGTGCACACATGATTTTCTCCTTGGTTGTGTTAGGGTAATTAGGTCAGATGAACATTTAAAACCAACGACTTAATTTGAGCCTAGGTTTATCAAAGCGTGGGAGTTTACTTGTGTAAATTTACAATTGCTCGACCTTCGCACGAGATAACAGTGGTTTCTGAAGCTGGCCATGCATACCTAGGATTCTGATGTTGGTTTCCAATTACCAACACACACTCTTTTATGCATATATTAGGAATACACTTAGGATTTGGTGTGATTCTAGCGTTTAGTCGAAACACCCGAATGCACACATGATTTTCTCCTTGGTTGTGTTAGGGTAATTAGGTCAGATGAACATTTAAAACCAACGACTTAATTTGAGCCCAGGTTTATCAAAGCGTGGGAGTTTACTTGTGTAAATTTACAATTGCTCGACCTTCGCATGAGATAACAGTGGTTTCTCAAGCTGGCCATGCATACCTAGGATTCTGATGTTGTTTTTCCAATTACCAACACACACTCTTTTATGCATATATTAGGAATACACTTAGGATTTGGTGTGATTCTGGCGTTTAGTCGAAACACCCGAATGCACACATGATTTTCTCCTTGGTTGTGTTAGGGTAATTAGGTCAGACGAACATTTAAAACCAATGACTTTATTTGAGCCTAGGTTTATCAAAGCGTGGGAGTTTACTTGTGTAAACTTACAATTGCTCGACCTTCGCACGAGATAACAGTGGTTTATGAAGCTGGCCATGCATACCTAGGATTCTGATGTTGGTTTCCAATTACCAACACACACTCTTTTATGCATATATTAGGAATACACTTAGGATTTGGTGTGATTCTGGCGTTTAGTCGAAACACCCGAATGCACACATGATTTTCTCCTTGGTTGTGTTAGGGTAATTAGGTCAGATGAACATTTAAAACCAACGAATTAATTTGAGCCCAGGTTTATCAAAGCGTGGGAGTTTACTTGTGTAAATTTACAATTGCTCGACCTTCGCTCGAGATAACAGTGGTTTCTGAAGCTGGCCATGCATACCTAGGATTCTGATGTTGGTTTTCCAATTACCAACACACACTCTTTTATGCATATATTAGGAATACACTTAGGATTTGGTGTGATTCTGGCGTTTAGTCGAAACACCCGAGTGCACACATGATTTTCTCCTTGGTTGTGTTAGGGTAATTAGGTCAGATGAACATTTAAAACCAACGACTTAATTTGAGCCTAGGTTTATCAAAGCGTGGGAGTTTACTTGTGTAAATTTACAATTGCTCGACCTTCGCACGAGATAACAGTGGTTTCTGAAGCTGGCCATGCATACCTAGGATTCTGATGTTGGTTTCCAATTACCAATACACACTCTTTTATGCATATATTAGGAATACACTTAGGATTTGGTGTGATTCTAGCGTTTAGTCGAAACACCCGAATGCACACATGATTTTCTCCTTGGTTGTGTTAGGGTAATTAGGTCAGATGAACATTTAAAACCAACGACTTAATTTGAGCCCAGGTTTATCAAAGCGTGGGAGTTTACTTGTGTAAATTTACAATTGCTCGACCTTCGCATGAGATAACAGTGGTTTCTCAAGCTGGCCATGCATACCTAGGATTCTGATGTTGTTTTTCCAATTACCAACACACACTCTTTTATGCATATATTAGGAATACACTTAGGATTTGGTGTGATTCTGGCGTTTAGTCGAAACACCCGAATGCACACATGATTTTCTCCTTGGTTGTGTTAGGGTAATTAGGTCAGATGAACATTTAAAACCAACGACTTAATTTGAGCCTAGGTTTATCAAAGCGTGGGAGTTTACTTGTGTAAATTTACAATTGCTCGACCTTCGCACGAGATAACAGTGGTTTCTGAAGCTGGCCATGCATACCTAAGATTCTGATGTTGGTTTTTCAATTACCAACACACACTCTTTTATGCATATATTAGGAATACACTTAGGATTTGGTGTGATTCTGGCGTTTAGTCGAAACACCCGAATGCACACATGATTTACTCCTTGGATGTGTTAGGGTAATTAGGTCAGATGAACATTTAAAACCAACGACTTAATTTGAGCCCAGGTTTATCAAAGCGTGGGAGTTTACTTGTGTAAATTTACAATTGCTCGACCTTCGCACGAGATAACAATGGTTTCTGAAGCTGGCCATGCATACCTAGGATTCTGATGTTGGTTTTCCAATTACCAACACACACTCTTTTATGCATATATTAGGAATACACTTAGGATTTGGTATGATTCTGGCGTTTAGTCGAAACACCCGAATGCACACATGATTTTCTCCTTGGTTGTGTTAAGGTAATTAGCTCAGATGAACATTTAAAACCAACGACTTAATTTGAGCCCAGGTTTATCAAAGCGTGGGAGTTTACTTGTGTAAATTTACAATTGCTCGACCTTCGCACGAGATAACAGTGGTTTCTGAAGCTGGCCATGCATACCTAGGATTCTGATGTTGGTTTTCCAATTACCAACACAAACTCTTTTATGCATATATTAGGAATACACTTAGGATTTGGTGTGATTCTGGCGTTTAGTCGAAACACCCGAATGCACACATGATTTTCTCCTTGGTTGTGTTAGAGTAATATTTTACAAAGAAAAAATCTTCACGGGGTGTGTTGTAGTGCACCCCCAAGGCAAGCTTTGGATCCGCCGTTGGGTATAGGTCAGATGCCCCCAAGGCAAGCCTTGGATCCGCCCGTTGGGTAGCTAGGTCAGATGCACATTAATCCAAACATCGTTTGACCGCCCGCCTTCCTCCCGAGCGTCCCCTCCCCACCAACCTCGCCACCGGCCTCCATGAGCGTGCGCCGCATCCACGCCGCCGCATTCACCCCAGCGTCCTCCCCGAGCTCGCGCCCCACTCCCCGCCACCAGCCTCCGCTAGCGCGCACCGGCGCACCGCAGCCCTCCCCGAGCGCGCGCCCCCTCCCCGTCGTCGGCCTTCCCGAACGCGCCACGTCGCGGGCCTCCCGGAGGTATGACGAGCTCTCCCCACCCAATGCCACCCCGTGCTCGTTGCCCTCGCGATTTTATAGTAGTATTATTTAATTTAGGTGTCTAACAATTATGTTTATCGTGATGCTCCTTTATTATGCTATTAATTTAGTTTGTAATGTTTGATATATATAGTGCCGGTACGTTCACGATTATGTCTAATAATTATGTTTGTAATGTTTTTAATTTAGGGTTTCGACTTTCGTCGGCTACCCTAACGTCGAGTATTCGGACATGGTATATTCTCTTTACAAATTAGTAATTTCATTTTGTGTGTCCACAAAATCATGCCGATAAAAGTTGACATAGATTTCTTTATTTAGGATTCCATATGTGAACCGGATGTGCGTACCGATTTGCAATTGGTTGTTGCGAGGTTAAATATTGTTGAAGAGGAAAACAATGAGTTGAAAGAAAAACTGAACAATCTAGCAGAAAAGAAAATGTTATTGGAGTTGTCTGCTACCGATACCATTGATATTCTGAAGACCAAGTTGGAACATAAAATATTATTGGAGCTGTCTGCTACCGATACCATTGATGCTCTGAAGATCAAGTTGGAGGAATACCGGCTGAAGCTTCGAAAGATGAAAAGATATGTCATCCATAAGGAGGCTTGGTTTCATTATGCAGTTGGATCCATTGTCCCCTTAGCTGCGATTTTTTCCAGAGTCGTTATTTTATTTGGACTCAGTAGATGATTGTATCTTAGGATAAGGAGGCTTGGTTTCATTATCGCTTCAAGTTGAGACATTGTTGCGCTTGCAGTTGGTCTGTTTGTTCTAATTGGGCATTGTAAGTAGATTTGGGTAGATGTATATGTTCTATCAAATATGTAACCATTAATTGGGTCTGCACTCAATATTATACACGTATGTTCGACCTAAAAGCTTCTGACCATGCATCTTTATCCTCATCAGATGGACAGAAGTGTCACTGCTACCATGAAGCTCTGTCAATAACTAATGCTAGCTCCACCCTTCACGCCCAGCCAGTCCCACCGCCTCACTTGCCTATCCCGCTCCAAACACCTGTCCCACACCCAGAAAATCCCACCGCCGAGGAAGCTCCATGTTTGTCCTCTCTCTCTGCCGGCTGCAATGGAGGACGAGGCGAGCCTAGATCCCATCATCATCATCCGATCCAATGCCCACAAAACGCCATTGATGCACGCCCAAAAAACCCGACTGCAGCACGGCCGAAAAACCCCATTGCCGAGCTGGTTCCCTGTCTCGCCGCCGGCTAAGATGGAGGACGAGGCGGCGAACAAGCGGATTCGGGTCGAGGCAGGCCTCGACTTCATCAACCTCCTTCCCGATGAGATGTTGCGCATCATTATCGGCTTCCTCCCCACCAGATCTGGCGTGCGGACCACCGTCCTCTCCAAGCGGTGGCGCTTCCTCTGGCGGTCCGTCCCCCTCGACCTCACCGTCGATGATGGGATCTGCCACATGGATCACGAACGACTCACCGCAGTCTCCAACATCCTCGCCGCGCACCTTGGACCAGTCAAACGCCTTGCCATCCGAGGTTTCCGTTCCAACTACATGGCCGCTGGCAAGGTCGACCAATGGTTCCAATCCCCCGCCCTACATGGCCTCGAGGAGCTCATGGTCGAAGGTGGGCTACAGATTTTCTCTCTACCGCAATCTATGATCTGCCTATTGCCCACCCTGATACGCGCCAGGTTTGCTCAATGCATTATTCCTCTGTTTGATGCCGCGCCCGCGCTTCTTCTCCCTCATCTCAAGCGGCTCGTCCTCTATGACGTCGCCACCTGTAAGGAGGCCATCGAGCGGCTGCTCGACGGCTGTACTGTGCTCGAGGCACTACAGCTCGAAGGGGTGCACGGGTTCAACGGTAACATCCATATCGTCTCGACGACTCTGCGAACGATTGGGGTCGTCTGCTGGTAAAATTGCAGATCATTTTTCCAGCTTAGCGGTCTGGTGATTGAGAACGCCCCTTTAATTGAGAGGTTGAGTGTATTTTGTCCAATATGTCGAACATCAATCCGGGTCATTAACGCTTCGAACATATACATCTACTCTGGTGGTGGTTTCTGCTCCGAGCTTGTTATTGGATCCATAACCCTTAAGGTAAAAAGTCCTCTTGATGTATGTTTGGTGTTCTTGATATTCTCCCAACTTGCCACTGCCGTATTTTTACTTATTTTCTTGATCCATGTTCGGTGTTGTGCTGAAAGTGATTCACGAAAGCTCGACCTTGCCTCTGCGCACAGTGAAGATCTTGGCACTAAGATCTACCGGGCCCAATCTAGAAGAAGTTGTAGGCTTCCTTAGATGCTTTCCGTGCACGGAGAAGCTATACATCGAGGTGAGCTATCTTTTCAGTTAGGAACAGTAGTAACATAGTCGAAAAATTCCTGTGATTGATAAATAATTAGTACTACAGTTTCCCACGTACTCACCTGCATCTTCTTTCGATCGATGTAGGCACTATATATACTTATGTTTTCTTCTTTCGCAGACAACAAAAGGCCCGAAAGTTAAAAATGCGCTGCAGTATGACATGAACAATCCCATCGAATGCCTTGATCGCCATCTCACAGAAATTACTTTGAACGACTACGGAGGAACCGGACCTGAGGTTAAGTTCGCCAAGTTCTTTGTTCTGAACGCAAGGGCGCTCAAGCTAATGAGACTTGGCATCGATGAAGACAAAGGTGATGGATGGTTAACAAGAATTCGGAAACAGCTAAAGCTGAGGCACAAAGCTTCTGCAGAAGCTGAAATTCATTTTGAAGATATAGTTATAGTTCATTGTTCTGAACGCAGGGGCGCTCAAGCTAATGAGACTTGGCGTCGATGAAGACAAAGGTGATGGATGGTTAACAAGAATTCGGAAACAGCTAAAGCTGAGGCACAAAGCTTCTGCAGAAGCTGAAATTCATTTTGAAGATATAGTTATAGACTTAATGAGTAATGTTAATCTCATACATGACTTCTAAGATCCCTTTGCAGAATCATTGAACTGGAGGGGATGGTATGTGTAATATCAGTTCGAACCTTGTCATATTTTAAAAACCTTTTAGTCTTTGTGGTACATGTTTATGCCCTAGAGTAAACTTGGCTCTGCCAGTTGTTTGTTAATGTATTATATGTTTTTCTGAATGTGCATTATCATTTTCTGAATGCCCATCCGTCGGTCGGTAATTACCACTCGTGTTGTAAATGTGGGAGGCAAAGGGGCGGCTTGGCATTGCACGGCCGGAGGCGAGAAGGCATGCAGCGGTTCCTTCCCTCCCACTATTTCTTCTCAACTTCGACGCCCCATTAATTGCGGTTTCTCCAGCGCATTTCTTCCCTCTCCTCTTCTCAGTTCTGTTCATCGTCCCCTTCCTCTCGATCAGCGCCATGGACACCTTCACGCACAAGCGCACGTTCCGTATCCACGATGAGCAGATCATAGATGTGGTGTACACCAATGACCTTGCGGAGGTCACGAGGAACCTCGACATGTTCGAGAGTTTGCTTCAAGGCGTAACCATGAAGTCGCACAAGAGGTCACCGTCGTTCAACTCGCCCTGGATAAGCAAGTACTGGTATTCCAGTACTCTAGGTATGTAAAAAACCTGATATAATAATCTGCACAGAATGTGGCCGTGAGACGAAAATCTGCGATGTTCTACGTGACAATAATCTGCACAGAATGTGGCAGTGAGACGAAAATCTACGACGTTCTACGTGATAAAGACAGTTTCGTCGAAGGAAACTGGGCTCAAGCTGGCCTAATGGGCCGGGGACGAAAATCCACGACGTAAAATATGCGAACCGTCGCGAGCAACCGGCCCATTACTGGGAAAACCAAAACGTCGAGAGCATTTTCAACTTTTTAGCCCACCACGACGAAAACACTCAACGTTATCAGAACGTCGCAGAAAAAACGTGGTAGATCGCCGGATTTTTGGTAGTGTCCAAAGCAGGCCCAGCTACACTCTTATGAAAGTGTCCTGACAGGGAGTGCATTGAAGATGTGTGCACAACTACAACTCCTTCCGGGCTGGTTAGGGAGATCGACTTTGTGTTGCAATCTATGACTCCACGGTTTACTGCCATCCAATCCATTCCTAAAACCACTTCTATACCTTGCTTTCCCAAAACCACAAGGTCAGCATGGAATCGGGCTCCCTGTATCTCTACGGGCACTTCTTTGCAAGAAAGACTAGTCTTAGTCGTGGCTCCAGGGATTTGCACTAACATAGGGCGATGCATCAAACTTGGGACCATCCCACTCTTCCTAACAAACGGCTCAGTACCAAACGAATGGGATGCTCCAGAATCAAACAAAACGGCAGCAGGTACTGAGTTGACAGGAAACATACCCATCACTAGGTCAGGTGCCTCCTGGGCTTCTTCAGCGCTGATGTGATTCATGTGTCCTCTGGTCACGTGCCCAGACTTCTTCGGGTAAGGGGCCTTGCCTCCAGGGGGTCGGGCTGCTCCTTGGTTCATCTTGGTCGCATTGGGGCGGTTGCCAGCTGGCTGCTTGGTGGGGCAGTCTCTTGAATAGTGCCCCGGCTATCCACAGGCAAAGCAGCCTCCTGTGGGCCTTGGGACAGGTGGCCGACTAGTAGTGAGTCCAGGGTTGTATCCGCCTCCGGGGCGAGGAACAGGTGGGCGAGTGGAGTAGTTAGGGCGGGGTGCATACGACGGGGGTCTTGATGGTGGGTAGGCAGGTCGCGTTAGCAGGTATGCAGGTTTGGGTGGAGCTGAGGGACGCAGACGTTGGTTGCTGTTGTTGTTACTGCCGCTAATGCTGCCTTGCTGCATCATCTGACGGCGCTTGCGGTTGTCATAGGACGCTTTGCGCTTGTGCTCCATCATGATGGCTGCATCAGGCAGGGACTCCAGGTCATTGAAGGGCTTCACCACCAGGATGCATTGCAGTTCATCATGCAGCCCATTTAGGAATCTCTCCTTCCTCTTTGCCTCCGTGTCAGTATCGGCAGGTGCATACCTTGACAGCAGGGTGAACTTCTCCAGATATTCTCCTACTGACATACCTCCCTGCTTCAGCTGCAGAAACTTCTCTCGCAGGATGCTGACTTCGCCAGATGGCACATAGCGTTTCTGGAACTTGGTCTTGAAGGCTTCCCAGGTCACAACTTCATCTTGGGGCAGCAGTGCCTTGATTGATTCCCACCATGCTCGAGCGGGTCCTGAGAGATAGTGAGTAGCATAAACCACCTTCTCATTGTCGCCAACTTGGGCGACCACTAAGTTGTTCTCGATGGTGCGGAGCCAGTCATCGGCGTCAAGAGGAGCCACCCTCTGAGAGAACACCAGGGGATTTGTCTTTTGGAAGTCTCGCAGCTTAGAACGACCCTCTTCGTTGCCATTTCCGCCATTGCCGCCATTGGGTTGACGGCGATCTGAGCTAGGTGCTACAGAGTGGCGAGGTTGGCGGTCCTCTCAGCTCGGGCGGCCTCACGGTCTTCCATGAACATGCGCAACATCTGGGCCATCGTGGGCTCGGGTGGTGGTGGTGGATCCCTCGCCATACTGAAGTTAGGAAACAGCAGAATTAAAAGTTCAAACAAACAAGGAGTAAAACATTGGAGACAGAATCGAAAACATGCGAAACAATGAAATCATAAACAATCATGTAAATGCAGCAAGAATACATGACACAAACGGGATAACTAACTCGATGATAAGGTCTCGATACAAGCTCACAAGAGTTCACAACTAGAAAGTCTAACACAACAACTGCCTTACAGACAACAAGGCTAACATGCTAATGACAGCAAGACCACGCGATCGCAACAATATGGCTAGCGACAGGGTGATCCAAATCCAAAAGGACTACACGGGTACCTACTCGTCGGTGACGGTGGCGTCAGGTGAGGTAAGTGCGTCACCGTAGAAAGGGGGCTCGTCAGGGTCCTCCTCCTCGGACATAACCAGCTCCTGGTCAGTGTCAGCGTCACCACGGAGGTCATCGTCCTCCTGCTCACTCTCCTCCTCCACGTCCTTGTCCTCCGTAGGATCCTCGTCATCGGGCAAGAGATCGTCGTTCTCCTTGCGCAACTCCTCTAGCTCCTCCTCTAACTCAGCGATCCGGGCGTCACGGCTCTGGATAGCCGCCTCGAGGTCATCAACCTTACCTGAAAGGTGAACCTGGTAGTACCGGGCGGTCCTGAAACGGGCCGTGAAGCGACGGGTCTCCTTTCACGCCTCCCTAAGCGCGGTCCTGGACTCCGCCAGACGCTCCTCAGTGGCTGCGAGCTTCTCCTCTGCAGTCTTCAGCTTGTCCTGAGTCTCCTGTAGCTGCGCCTCCACAGCCTCAGTGTCCTGCTCGGCCTCCGTAACGCGGTTCTCCGCGTCAACGTAATGCATGCGACGAAGGTCGCTCTCCATACGGCTGTGAGCCAGTTGGTCCTGGGTGTGCTCCAGAAGGATCCCCAAGTCCTCCACGTGCAGTCCGAAGGTGGGATGGGGACGCAAGGGCATAGAGTGGCCCTGGTCGTCGCGTCTCTCAAAAAACTCGAAGCGGGTGCCAACCAGCTCGGCACGGTGATGGTCCACCAAGCGGGCGAGCGCCAGCTGCAGGACTGTCGAAGTAGCTCCAGCCCGAGTGGGCTCAATGGCCTCCACAGTCAGCTCCTCCGCGTCTGGAGGCACAAGCGGGCCTCTAAGGGTGCAGCTCACCCTCTAGGACAACTTCTCGCCAGCTAACGGAAGAGCGCGCACTCCACGCAACTCGGGGACTGGGCGACGCAAGTGCCTGGTCAGCTCGAGCAGCTCAGTCTGGAACAGCAACGTCACTCCGGGGGTAGGTATCGCTCCCATCTGGATACCTGTCGTAAACCCATCCGCCATCTACACAAAATTTTAAGTTGAGTTTAATTAGTGACCGGCGTGCAGACTTTTAAGTAATCACAAATAGAATTTTTTTGATGACAGTATAGTTATTTATAGTAGTTGAAAATAGAGGGGAGAGGATACAGCAGTATATTCCGCATTTTAGACACCTAGCTAGAGTCTCCTAAGGTCAACGATGACTCTGATACCAAGTCTGTAAGGACCCCTCAGACCGAAATCCGAGATGTCCATGTTATGTTAATAGATCACGATCCCAATGATCAGTGCATCGCAATCACATAACCAACAAGGTATCAAGAGTTACATCATTCAAGTCGTACGAATAAAAGTCTTACAACACTTAAAGGTCACATGACCAAATCTGCAAACCTTCGTCACGCAGGGCGGAATTAACTACGATACAGCGGAAGCTCGTGGCTAGCGTCGACCCTCGTCTCCAACGGACGACATCCCACAAGAGCAGTTGACCGGTGACAGCTAAGCGGCGTAGTCGTCGGCATACTCTTCCTCCTCGGCGTAGACTTTCTCGCCGTAATCTGGACGTTTGAATATCCAGTGACACAGCCAATAAGTACATTTACGTACTCGCAAGACCACCTCAAGGCTTAATTTTTATGGTAATGCAATAAAAACATTTTCAAAAACTGGGATAGCTGCTATATAATACTATAGGGCTTAGTTTTCGCAAATCAAAGCCTTTAGACATAGAGAGTACGACATCTCTATATCTTTGATGAAAAACACATTTTGAGATAGAATTCTCTATTGTAGAAATAGCATGTGCTACCTCCACGTTTTTGTAAAACACTTTTGTAAAACTTTTCAAAGACACTAGGATGGGGATACCCCCTTTTCTTTCCACGAGATCAGACTGAGTTGTCTCCCCAAGACGAACCATCTTCTCTCAAGCCGTACCTACCAGGTACCTTCTTGATGCCTCCTTGTTTCCAATAAGAAACCACTTTTCTTTTGAAAACATAAAACTTTCCCATACGCCTAGATCGGTGGCCTTTCCAATCGTCCATGACCGCGGACACGGCTATTCGAATAGTTTTACACTCTGCAGAGGTGGTGCACTTTCACTACACCAAACAGTCATTCCGCCGTGATCAGCCATGGTCCTCATACGACAGTATGCGGGGGTTCGGATAATATGATCAAAGCTTTCCCCTAATCCACTCTAGTACAGAGGGCTCCCGCTAGGTTTGTTCCCCTCGGCACCGTGTGCTCCACTCGACCCCTGGTCTTTCTCAGGATGCCACACCGCCACGACAGGGGACCCAACGTAATCATCCGGCTACGGGTCCCTCCGCTTGTGTATTGTCTTACAGACGACAACCCGGCTTCGAGGGTCTCGCCCTTATAGAGTATGAGATCCTCCGCACTAAAGTGGACAAGCTTCCGGCTAAGCCCTACCCATTTCAGGTAGTGTGGTTGCACGGGTTAATTGTTCGGGCGGCCGCTAGGGCAGTACTTTGTTTTTCAAAAACATCTCCATCTCCGACTGCTCCCAGCAGCTCGGGTTTTCGCAAACTCACCGAATGCTCCCAGCACTTTGGGTTTTCATAAACATCTCCATTTGCTCCCAGCAACATGGGTTTTATAAAGCACTTTCTCGCCGATCGCTCCCAGCGACTCGGGTTTTTCTTCCGAAAACATTTTTATCAAATCCAGGCTCCCATCCTAAAGTTTTTGAGATGAGGGTATACAGATACACTACTAGAAAATATAAATCTCTTGATAGCGCCTTCAGCAGAAGACCTCTCAAGTAAAGCTATACTTTATAAATCCTATTATATACTAGTAGATATATCTTTGGCCAAACAATACTTTTGGAAAATAGTTTTTGGGTGACAAAATGTCACGTAGAGGACAAAACGTGCATTATTTAATTTTGAAAAACAAAACATGCTTTGTACAAATAGTAGGAGTTTAATAGGGTGTAGAGGTGGCTTGCCTTGCTCAGCAAAGTATCCTGGATCTTGTTCTTCTTCGTACACTTATTCCGTCTCCACGTACTGCTCCTCCTCTTGCGGTTCTAATGTACCAGAAAATAAACGAAACTACCGTCACTCTAAGAGGCAGGTTGACAACAATCTAAAGTAGATAAACAAAACTGCAAACACTTCCACAACACAAACATGCTCTGGACAAAAAGGTACAAGAAAAACCTAAAGACAAACAATTAAAGACAAACAATAAAAGGGGATTTTTACTAGCAACTAAGTTGCTGTTTTGGGGAAAAATCCACCAGTCCCAAAATATGGCTCCAAAAATTAAACCCTCTTAACACAGTACTGTTAAGAGTCATACTAAACCATAGGAATTGGATTTGCATCAAAAGCTATCACCAGCAGGGAGTTAAAAATCCTACAAGTGCTTCTGGTCTCAAAACTAGAATGGCCATAACTCCTATTTTAGGAATCTCCTGCATGCAAGACTGGAACCAACAGAAAGATATGAATTTTATCTATCGGCACAATCTGGATTCATTAAAAAGGACACTCGTAGCTCAAGATATCCGAAAAAGGGTGAAAAACAAACATTCTACAAGATTAAATAAGCAACACATACAAATCTTTATTTTTCAACCAATCTCGCTCTGCATGATTGAGAAAACCTCTGAGCATTCACTAAAAATATTCCTTAGTAACATGCACACACGGATCTACCACAAACAAATTAATCTAACCTAAAACAAATTACAGAAACAGAAAAATAATAAATCTAGCAAATAAAAACGTTGGTGGGCTGAGACTGGGCCGGATCTGGCCGAGGCTGGCGCAGATCTGGCGCCGTAGCGAGCTGGGCCAGCCCATCTACGCGTGCAGCGCGCGGAAAATAGGGCGCGGCGGGGGATTCAAGCTGGGCCATAGATCTTGAGATCTACGGTCGTCCTTCGTCATCCCCGTCGCGACGCCGCGCGGATGGTTCCGTGGCCAGAGAAACACGGCGGCGACGGGCTGCTCACCTAGAGCGCGTGCATGCGGCGGCGGAGGGCTGCGGACGGCGGAGGGGGTCGAGCGAGAGGCTTGGGCGAGGACAGCGTCACCGGAGGTGGCCGGACTCCATGGCTGCGGCGGCGGCGGACTTCTGCGGGTCGACGACGACGGCGAGCTCCTCTGCAGGTCTGGGCAAACAAGGAGATGGGGGAGGGTTAGGTCTAAGTTAGGGGAGTTTCCAGGGCCAAAAATGGCGAATAATGGGGGAGTAGAACGGCGGCACGGTTGGGATTCGTCGGCGGCGACCTTCGGGTTTCTCCAGCGTTCCCGAGCAGAAGAGAGCTCGAAACCGAGCGGGGCTTCGTGGGAGGGGAGAGAGGGGTGGTGTGCGTGCTCTGGGGGAAAGAAGAGTGAATGGGGAGGTCGGGTCGGGTGAGGGACGAGGCTCACCCCTTTCTAGGGTTTTCGGACAAGGAGGGCGGTGGGGGTGGCGTGGGGAGTTTCTACTGGTTTGCTAGGGCGGTGGAGGGGTGGGCAGTGGTGAGGTGGCCAGGAGTGACGAGTTCTAGCCGGTGAGAAGGAGGGGGAGTGATCATCTATTTGGCAACAAGTAAAAGAGAGAGAGATGAGTGGAGGGATGGGTGATGGGAGGATGACCATGTTGGGTTGCGGGTAAAACTTTAAAATTTTCCATAACCTTACCGCCAAGATCTATTCTATGAAGGTACGTTGCACCCCATAATGTGATGATCCAGAATACTTACAAACACACTTGCGGAAGATCTTGTATTTGTCGAAGTAGATGTCGGTGAAGCCTGATGAAGAATCTCACGTCCACGCCGGGAGGTGAGATTGTTGCCGTACGTCGTCGTTGATGTAGACCTTGATGAAGTTGCTCCGTTGTCCAAGGAACTTACTTGCGCAAATCCCGCTCTAGCGGTATCCATACATACACCGTGTCAACCCACCTCGTGCGTTCACCGCCTAGCTACTAGCACGTGGTGAAGGGAGTCAGCCTTGCGGCGTAGTTTAAGTGGTAGATCTAATCAACTAGATTAGATCTATATGGGAAGATTAGGGACGTCTAATTCTCAACACATGAGATCTACAAGAGAGAGAGAGAACTTGCTTCAATTGTTGTGTCAAACCCTAGGGGCTTGGGGCTGCTTATAAAGGAGGCCAAGGGGTGGAGGTGCTTGGGGAAGGGGCTGAGCCCTTCCCCTTTAGGGCCGGCCGGCCAAGGAAGGGAGGGAGGAGTCCCTCCCCTTACCCAACTCGGATTGGGAGGAGGAGTAGGACTCCTCCCTCCCAAACCTGCCAAACCTCACAAGGAAGGAGGGGGAGGAGACCCTCCCCCACCCCAACTCGGATTGGGTGGAGGAGTTGGACTCCTCCCCCCCAAACCGCCTCACCCTAGAAGGAAAGGGGGGAAGGAGACCTCCCCCACCTCCAACTCGGGTTGGAGGGGGACTTCCCCCTCCCACCGCCTCCTGTCGCCGCCATCCCCCATGGGCCACGTGGCCCATTAGGGTTTCGGCCATGGGGGGGAACTTCCCCCTCTACGGCACCGTGGCCCACCACGACGTTGGTGGGCCTACTAATATTATTCCTTTAATTTAATTAAATAAATAATCAATTGTTTTGTCTAATTAATTCCTAAATGAATATTTCCTTTTACGGAAAATTCCCGGAATTAATTACTTATCATATAACTCATATTTATATGAACCGGGATACCTAGTATCCGCCGACAAAAAACATCGGAACAATATTTCCTTCTTCATAAGCACTCGGATTAAATCCGCTGATGATAGAAACCATTCCTATCATCCCGGGACATTAGATGTCCGCATCCTCTCTAACTTAATTCATCGGAACAAGTACAGTGACATCGGAGCTACTCCGACACAATCTCATTCCCACTAAAACTACATCTTTACTCTCGATCAAAGATTGACCTATAGCTTAAGCGTGTGACCCGAAAGGTTCAGCAATCACAAAGTATTGTTTGGGAGCTTACCAAACAATAACCAGCAGTGGGTTAGGCATTCGTACTGGCAGCCTTGTGTTGTGAATGAACAACAGAACCTGTGCGTTAACCATTACGCTTAACCCCCTTACGTGCACGATACCAATGATATCTCAAGATTGAGACAATGTGCTCTAGTGTGATCAAACCCTTTGACCATAACACATATTATTCTCGTACCAATATCATTCTCTTTTCTCATTCCGTATATATGTTGTCCCGTGATAAATCACGCTTGTGTCTGGCCAGACGATTTGGGTGACAACAACAATACTTGATGGCCTAGAGGATGTATCTCTCCATCGTCTGGAGGAGTAAGTGCCATTCTTGAATGATCTTTGTTCCAATACAAATTCTAGTTCAAGCCCAAAACCACCTATCATAGTCCCATGTTACTGCAAGACGTTTGATGGAAATCAAAGATCAAATGTCGAATAAGCGGTCACAAGATATTGGCCTTTCCGGTTCCGTAGTAGCATTAATAATACCCGGTTGATATTATCATACCATCTTTATAGAAACCTCACCCGAGTAATGACTCATCCAATAACTTGCTTATCATGACATCTCACATCAATGACGCAACTATCCTCGATAGATGAACTATCTTTGTTGTAGAATCCACTCATAAGATACACGTTATTTGATAAAATCAAAACACTTAGTATTTATCATTTGAAAAACATTTATCAGAATAAATTCGATTTCATAATTCCACACAAATATGTATACGAGTAACTTCTCTATACACACTATTTGAAGCTTTACAAAATCCACCTTGTTGGTCTTTTCCTTTTTGTAATCTCACCATCAGGTTCTTTTACCAAACCTTTATATGATCAATTACAATCTTAATTAACTGCTCTTATGAGAATATCCTTATTAAGAATTTCTCATTAATGCCGGTGGCAAAACTTTATAAAAGTTTAGCACTTTGGAAACTTTCCGGCTTTATGTACTATATATAGCAATGTCATAAGCAAAATCACATTAAATATGATTTGATCTTATTCCTCTCTATTCGCTCACCCTGGACATTTTCTTTCACGCTATGAATTCTTGATCAAATTTCTTTGTCTCAAGACACAATTCGAAATTACCTTTCGAAATTGCACTTTAGTACATTCATACTCATGTTTATTAAATTCTATCTTAGAGACAAAACTTTAATAAGACATTTTCTGATCTTTTATTTAAATCTTTAAATCACGAGATTTATATATTTATTAATTCGGCCTAGCCTCATTCAATAAATATAATATCAGCTCCCACTGTCTTTTAAGTCCCTTCGATTTATTAATGAAAAGAATATAATTCTTACTCATTAATACGACTGACTTCAAACATTCATAACATAATTATCTAGATTATTTTCATAATCCAAACTAATTATCCTTAGCAATAATATTGCCTTTAGTTCAATAACAGCATCAAGCAATTGATATGAAAAGTTTGCAACTTCTCACTATCAGTTATTCGTCCTTGATAAAACAATTTTATTCAAGACTAGCTTTATGAATATTAGATATTCATATTGTCCTTTCTTTATGAAATATTCATGCACATGATTTTACATCATATCCAAACAACTCTCAAGATTGGATCTTAGAGTCTCATGAATTTTTCTTGAACTCCTTTTATGACAAATGCCGTCATCAATGAATGTTCATTATTATGTTTGTAATTGTTTTGCTTATATCATGTTCTAGACATTAAATGATTTTAATCACCTAGTGATTTAATCATCAAATTCCTCACATGATTTTTCCTTTAATACTTAATTCGAACCATGTATGCCTTACATGTATTCCTGGACAAAGTAATGATATGGAAACATTTGCATGTTTTCCCTTCTCATTCTAACACTTGCCCAAAGACTCTCAGCCTTAATTTAGTATTATGATTTCCACTTTCTCTTCATGAGAAGACACTTTTCTCCAATTCTAAAGTCAACAAGCATTTAGAATTTGTGGAATCACTTGCCAAAATAACAATTTTGGACTCTTTGCAAAACACCTTTTCAATTCGAACTTAAAACTTTAAATCCTTAATTGAAAATATGAACTTACTATCAAAATAACTCTAAGTTATAATTGACATAGGTCCCTGATATCAAACAAAATAATATATTTACTTTAGTGGGTAATTTGGAATTCTAATTTCACAACACATTTAAGCAAGACTTTGTAACATTTCTTTTAATCTTTATCTTGCAAAAGATTTTATTACCATGATGATTTCGAGTTACCAAAATCATCATAAGTAATTTGACTAAGAAATAATTTTCTTTCGTCAAAATGTTACAATATTTTATTAAGTCCTTTCTTTTAACTTTAATCAAATTCCTTTGATTCCTTTATTTTGATTCTCACACTCTCCCACTGAATTTATGAAACATTGAAACTTCAATAATTTCATTAACTCTATTTCATTAATATGCAACTTCATATTAATTCCTCAATAGAATTGAATTAATGGGTAGATTCCACTCCTTTATGTAAATCTCGAAATTTACTAGTGCCTAGCACTTTGCCAAATTCGAGTCTACTAAATGCCTAGCATTTTGTGGATTTCGATTTTCATCAAATGCCTAGCACTTTATGAATTTCGAATTTCTCCAAGTGTATGACACTTTGTGATTTTAGTTTTATCCATTTAATTTAGATAACTTTAAGAGTCTCAAAGAGAACCAACGAAAAGTATAACTCCAAATTAAAGACTAAACTAACTTTATTTATTACTTAAAACTTAAGCAATAACTTGAATCAAAACAATAAAGACTTAACAAACAAATAATTAATGACATAACACAATAAAGAAGATATAAACTTTGAATTTCCAAACTTGGAATTCCCACACATACTTTATAATTCGAACAATGACTTGTTCCAGAATACAAAATACATTACATAATGATCAAACTCAAAATAACTCTTATTTAAAGTTCTAGTGTAAATCTTCTTCATTGACTTGGATTGAAGACATAGTGGTCACTTTTGCATAAAATGCGATCTTCCACTGTGCTTCTTCTAGGATGTAAAGTCACACTACAATTGTAACTTCTACGTCTTCCCAGAATTTCCTCTTCTTTCCAGCATTAGCTCCTTCCAAAGTACCTGCCACTGGTGCAAGTTTGAGCATTCATTAGTATCCAATACCAATGATCATAATTGCTGAAATTATGTCAATATGTATAACTCTTATACCTGTCTTGGTCCAGTTAAGATCCCCATTCTGAATATCAGCTTCTGCTTCCTTGAGCAAGGCAAACAACATCTGAACCGGCCACTCATCCGCCATGCGATTGTACATCGCCACGAAGGCATGATATGCAGGTGGTAGTGCCGCTAGTACAATGTCACAGAGAAACTCATGACCAACTGGAGATCCAATTTGTCTAAGTTTCTCCTCTAATTTGGTAACTCTGATTTCAAACATTTGAATGGGTTCACCCAACTCAAGATGAATGTTATCAGTTCCCTTTTAGATTGTAACGCTCAGCGCGTACTTGATGTATGAACCTAGCTTTCAATACTTCCATCAACCGGAAGGGACGCATGTCTTCGAAAAGACCGCCCAGCTGTGGTTCAATACAAGCATGCATGAGCTCCTTGACAATGCACTCATCACAAACATGTGAGGTCCACCATGATTTTCATCATGTGAATCTATGGGAGTCAGAACATCAATTTTTCCTGCGCTCTTGAGAGCACCGACCATGTGGTGAAACCATTCTCCAAAGTTGTTTCCATTTGCAGCTAATGGTGTACGACTCAACATCTGATTGAAATGGAACTTTTCAAAGTGGTCCATAATCTACAACAAAACAAGTTTATTTAGACTTCTAGTTTATTACTAATTTTAATGCACTACTTTAATTCAATCAAACATGAATCTAAGATATGCTCCCACTAAGTCCAATAATCCTCATGATTGGCACTAAGTGATTCAGGACCCGATTGCCCTACGAAGCAAGCATGGATACATGTCATGTCCGTCGGCCAATCGGTAAGCACTATGCTAGTTGCAGCAGCTACAACTCCTGTTCGTCTTTCGACGGATGTGTTCCAACTCATGGTTGTGTTATGCTTGGACGTCAAGAGAACCAACCGACACTGGCTGCTGGAACGGTTCGCGCCCGCCTCCCGAACCCTTGGTACACATTACTCCTGGATACAGGTCGTACGGCAACAAGCATCCGGTTTGACGGTGCCACGGTTGGTAAGAACACGATCTCCTTGATTTTGTATGAGGATTCACCCTAAAAACGACTACTGCGCAATCAAGGTGCAAACAACAAAGGATAAACATCACAGGCAATTAATAATAATTCATGTGCTTTGGTATAGCCTTTGTTATTTCTCGGAAGTCCGTCGCTCGTCCTTGAGGATCACCATCTTCATTGTTCCCGGTTACGGCAAAATTCCCGAAGGAAAATTACCATATCCGTCGCCAAGTACACGTCGCCGAGCAATGCCGGCGCCTCCTCCCGGTCTCCACGACGAACTCTTCTTCACTTGATTGTCGATGACGAACTCGATCAATTGTTTTGGCTCCCACCATCATGTTAAGACACCGTAACAAAATAGCTATACCAAAACACATGCACTCAATCCTGCAAAACCAAGTTAGACGTATCTAACGCTTTGTTTGCAAGTTTTACGTGGCTTTGTAGGCTCTACGGAATTACCGTCACTACCTACGTATTGAAGCACGTTTAGGCTAGTTGCTAGATTAACATTGCGGGGTGATTGAGATCCCAACATTACGAAAACGTTGCGAACCCCAATCTAAACGATCACATGTGTGCGTGACCCCCGTGAGGCGTCCAACCCTCAGGCCCAATCCATATATGCATCAACGTCCACAACTAAGGGTATAGACCCGAAGCTACTGAAGCACATCGTTGGCGCCAACAAGCATACTAGGAGCAGCCGGAAGGTCCGCGGATAGCCAGAAGTTCGTAAAAGATCTTGCCTATACTGCCATGGAATATGATGCACAACTTCTTGGGAAGCAACTAAAATAAACTTAATGCAAGAACCATGCAATGCTCACACCAACTGGTGCTCTAGATCAAATCATACCAACGCATAGATCGGCTCTGATACCACTGTTGGGTTGCGGATAAAACTTTAAAATTTTCCGTAACCTTACCGCCAAGATCTATTCTATGAAGGTACGTTGCACCCCATAATGCGATGATCCAAATACTTACACAAACACGCTTGCGGAAGATCTTGTGTTTGTCGAAGTAGATGTCGGTGAAGCCTGATGAAGAATCTCACGTCCACGCCGGGAGGTGAGATTGTTGCCGTACGTCGTCGTTGATGTAGACCTTGATGAAGTTGCTCCGTTGTCCAAGGAACTTACTTGCGCAAATCCCGCTCTAGCAGTATCCACACATACACCGTGTCAACCCACCCCGTGCGTTCACCGCCTAGCTACTAGCACGTGGTGAAGGAGTCAGCCTTGCAGCGTAGTTTAGGTGGTAGATCTAATCAACTAGATTAGATCTATTGAGAAGATTAGATACGTCTAATTCTCAACACATGAGATCTACAAGAGAGAGAGAGAACTTGCTTCAATTGTTGTGTCAAACCCTAGGGGCTTGGGGCTGCTTATAAAGGAGGCCAAGGGGTGGAGCTTGGGGAAGGGGCCGAGCCCTTCCCCTTTGGGCCGGCCGGCCATGGAAGGGAGGGAGGAGTCCCTCCCCTTCCCCAACTCGGATTGGGAGAGGAGTAGGACTCCTCCCTCCCAAACCTGCCAAACCTCACAAGGAAGGAGGGGGAGGAGACCCTCCCCCACCCCAACTCGGATTGGGAGGAGTTGGACTCTCTCCCCCCCCCAAACCGCCTCACCCTAGAAGGAAAGGGGGAAGGAGGCCTCCCCCACCTCCAACTCGGGTTGGAGGGGGACTTCCCCCTCCCACCGCCTCCTGCCGCCGCTCCCCCCCATGGGCCACGTGGCCCATTAGGGTTTCGTCCATGGGGGGGAACTTCCCCCTCTATGGCACCGTGGCCCCCGACCTTGGTGGGCCTATTAATATTATTCCTTTAATTTAATTAAATAAATAATCAATTGTTTTGTCTAATTAATCCTAAATGAATATTTCCTTTTACGGAAAATTCCCGGAATTAATTACTTATCATATAACTCATATTTATATGAACCAGGATACCTAGTATCCGCCGACAAAAACATCGGAACAATATTTCCTTCTTCATAAGCACTCGGATTAAATCCGCTGATGATAGAAACCATTCCTATCATCCCGGGACATTAGAAGTCCGCATCCTCTCTAACTTATAATTCACGGAACAAGTACAGTGACATCGGAGCTACTCCGACACAATCTCATTCCCACTAAAACTACATCTTTACTCTCGATCAAAGATTGACCTACAGCTTAAGCGTGTGACCCGAAAGGTTCAGCAATCACAAAGTATTGTTTGGGAGCTTACCAAACAATAACCAGCAGTGGGTTAGGCATTCGTACTGGCAGCCTTGTGTTGTGAATGAACAACAGAACCTGTGCGTTAACCATTACGCTTAATCCCCTTACGTGCATGATACCAATGATATCTCGAGATTGAGACAATGTGCTCTAGTGTGATCAAACCCTTTGACCATAACACATATTATTCTCGTACCAATATCATTCTCTTTTCTCATTCCGTATATATGTTGTCCCGTGATAAATCACGCTTGTGTCTGGCCAGACGATTTGGGTGACAACAACAATACTTGAGATGGCCTAGAGGATGTATCTCTCCATCGTCTGGAGGAGTAAGTGCCATGCTTGAACGATCTCTGTTCCAATACAAATTCTAGTTCAAGCTCAAAAGCCACCTATCATAGTCCCATGTTACAGCAAGACGTTTGATGGAAATCAAACTCGAATGTCGAATAAGCGGTCACAAGATATTCTCAAGCATAGGGATCTAGCTAATGATAACTAAATAGATGATCAATTGTTATTTCATCGTCGACGATTTGTCTCATAGCAAGATCATACGGTGGGTCGGTTCAGTGCGATTATCATTCCGATAATCCACTCCTATAGTTGAATGACTTATACAAAGTCCATGATCGGGAAAACGCGATCATTGAGCAACAAGATAGGCTAGTCTCAGAGACAAGACCAGGAACTCTTTATCCGTTCGTATCTCTACACGTGTATCGGAGGTTTTCCTCTTGCATACGTTGTATTTGCTATACAAGTACCAATACAGTTGTAGCATAAAGATACAAACATTAATAATAAACATGGAGATAAATAATAAACTTAATTATTATTGTCTCTAGGGCATATCTCCAACAGACCAGTGGGCCCTAGCTGACTAGGACACTCCCTCAGGTCAAAAAGGAGAGAGGGGAGTCGATGGATAAGAGAGGGGAGGGCTGGTTTGGGTTGGGTTTAGGATTTGTTCAACACTAACTTGTGTAGCTACACTTGCTAACAAGGCTAAAGATGGTCACACATGAAGCCATGCCAAAAACATGTGTGTGGTGGCCTAATGAAGGTGATGCAAAAGTTTGCAAGTCTAAAAGAAGGAAGAAAGAATTTTAAAAACATCACAAGTTGTGAAAAATGACCAAATGGTCACTGTTTTGAGTAGCCCTGAACACACAGATGATTTTATGCTAAAACAAGCTTTCAAAGGGTCAAGCAATGCATAAACTAAGAGTAGAATGTTCAGAGAACAGGAGGGTCAAGTTGCATGTCAAAAATGACACAAGGGTTGCTTAATCTAGGTCCCTAGATTGGCTAAGTTTTTACAAACAGGAAGATCAAAGTCAACAAAATTTTAAGTAGGAAATTTTTGTAAAAGTAGTACTAATAGGTTTCAAACAAAACTAAGAGCTAAAGAAAACAACTAAACCAACTAAGCAAGGGTTGACTAAGTCAAACAAAAGTTTTTGCTAAACGGGAAAAATTCTAGACTAACACCACAATTCTAAGTCCAAGAAAATTGGGGTGTTACAGCGTCAAGGATTTCCTGCGGAAGCACGGGGGCGGGATGGATCAGGTGGACTCATTTAGGATTTCAGATGATGAGCTTGCAAAGGTGCGGTGCTATATGTCGTGTGCTTGCATTTTCTCGTAAGAGTAACACGCTGTAGTTTCTTTCACAGCTCTAGTTATATCAAAACCTCTATTTGGAATTTAGATAAGATATTGGCAAGTGAAGTAGATTAATGTGTGCTCTGGAAATAAGTTGATGTTTACGATTTCTGCATTGTTGATCCTTTATGTTTTACAATTTCAGTGGGAAAAGAGCTGGGACTCCTCAAGTAAAGAATCTCAGACATTGACCGAGGGGCTGATTGGACCATCTCTGGGGCCGTTGAAAGATATCCAAAATGAATCTACCTCTAAAATTATGGATAGTTTTGCTGAAACTGACATCCTACCTTTAGTAATACTGTATCCTGTGTTGTTATGCCTTTAGAAAGTCCTACCAATGGGGCATATCACCCCACTAGTACTACAGCGTGCTATGGATCTTTCGCTTCTGAGAGTGTTGCTTATTCTGCTCCATTTGGTACTTCTGGGCTGCCCATCAAACCCTGGGTCGCAACACATGAACACCAGGGTATGGAGAGTACAAACATGTTGCGTAATGGTGATGCAAAACTGAAAGGTTAGAACTTGTGATACCCCGAATTAATTTTGGTGCTAACCTTTGTGCTTATTAAACTTTTTAGAAGATTAATTAATTAGGACCGTGATGCTATATGATTTGGAAATAGTAAGACATGGGAAAAACAAAAGAAAATAAAAATAGTGTGTAAAAGAACTTGATCTTTTGACCTACTGTTTAAAACGAGTAATAGATACCAATAGCCTTGTGTAGTGTTGTTAGCCTGATATAATAGTCGCGTTTGTTTTATTTCTGTAACTGGCGAGGTAAGAGAGAAACGGGCCGGCCTGGGCTTCTTGTATCTGAACCGTACTTGTACTGCCCAGATGCTCTGGCCATTTAGTGGGGTCGTGGGAGGTGGTCGCCGACTCATCTCTGCCCTAATTTTTCCTAGCGCTGGTGTTCTCCAGTCCGCCGCCGCTGCCTACTCGTGATCTGTGCCGTCGCCGCCGTGTTTGTCTCGGCCAACGCGTCGTGGCTTGTAAGCAGCATGCTGGTGAGGAGCTGCAAGGTTTCCGGGTGAGTGCTTGCCGTCACTGCTGCTTGGTTGTCACAACGATTAATTAGTGCGATTGTCCTTTCTAGGATCTGGACGCTGCTGCATAGGTACTAGTAGAATAGATATATAAAGGGAGTTGAATACCTGGGTTGGTAAGTTCTGGTTTAACTATTCCCTTCGTGTTCTATCGGAGATTATAGAAGCAAATAGTTTCGGGAATCATTTTTTGGAATGAAGCACCGAATCAATCTACAGTATGCTAGTTGCCCCTTTGTATAAACTGATTCAGTTGTAGCTTGTGTTAGTTTGGATCGGACGTTCAGTTAGAGCAAGTACTCTAGCTGGTTCCTTTAGACAGTGAACTTTGATTTAAAATCTGGTTTGATCTATCCATAATTTCGAGATACTCTCCAAATAAAGGTTGTAGACCTTGTTTCTAGCTTTCCATAGAGTATTCGTTTATGCAAATTGGTTGGACAGATTGCAAGCAGTTGTTAGTTTAGTGATCTGTCCAGGATATAGTTTTCTAGACGCAGTGGTCTTCTTTGCAACTTTAGACCTTGTTAATATTGTAATTAAATTAAGGCCTAAACATAAAAATTGTGGAGAATGTTTTCTGATAATAGAATGTCATCTGGTTTGCAAGATTTCGCGTTGAATATTAGTTCTTAGGAATATATTGACTGATCTGTCCGTGCTGTACAGAATTACAATAATGCTTAAGACTAAGGGAATTAAGACGCTAATGTTCAGATATTGTCAAATGCTAGATGTGAGAATTATTGTGTTGTTGCTATCGAGTTTTCTTTACACCTTGTGTGGTCACTTTTATTGAGAGGGTAGGAGTGATGCGATTTATGGCTTGTATGTTGTTGAAGTGATGATGAGTATTGAGTGATATATGTTTTCAATAACAGGTGTTAGTGCTTCTGATTCGGAAATCTGGTTCGATCCACACGGTTGAGGCAAGTCCATGACGGGATAATACTTTGCATGATCCCCCTCACTCAACTTTTATTTTCTAGCACTTGTTCTGTATTCTAGTGGATATATATTCTTTATATGTATGGAGACAAAGTGAATATGGCAAAGGATAAGCGGCGCTTGCATTTTTGCATAGCATCTTAAAGAAAGTGCATAGTGTTGTGAACTACTGAGGTAGTCACATTGAGTCCGTCAATGATGGGTTGCGACCCACATTGTAGGCAATCTCCACAAGTTGGAGTGAGTGGATGCCGACGGGTGTCCACTCAAGCGATACCGGTATACGCAAAGAAAAGTGAAAGCAAAGAGCATGTAGGCATACAGGGTCATCACGACGATATGAGAAGTGTTAAAGGATAATCGTTGGTGTCGTGTTTTATGCATTGCTTATTGTTTCTTCATGTACTTGTTGAGTACTTTGTACTCACCCTTGTGGCTTCTATGTTTTTAGGTACCTGTGAGGACGACATGCATGGGATTGGGAGTAGCACCTCTACATGTTTCGACACACTACAATCACACATTACAACCATCCTTACATAGATTAGTTTAACCTGACTAAGATTAAAGGTTGCTCTTGACACTATGTCCTGTGATGTTTGGATTATTCTTGTGGCTACACACTTTGTTGTTAAGAGTCGTCTTAAACTTTGATTATAGTTTGGTCTTGTAGAACCAGATAGTTGTGTCTTTGTATAAAATTGGAGGTGTGTTCTTATCTCGTGTTGTGGATTGTCATTTTAAACAAAGGAAACGCTGACGAAATTTATATTTTACCCTTAGTTTGTGGAAGTTTTATAGTATGTGTAGCATTGCCAGGTAGGGTTTATATCTGGGGTGTTACAGAACTAGGCTTCGATAATTGTACTATTGTGCAGTTTGATTAGTACTTCGCTGAATTTTTTCCTTACAGGTGCTCAGTCAACTTTCCCCAGAAATGGACCAAACCCACCAGCTTCTTCTTTTGTACATGTGAGTATGTAAATGCTGTGCACGCACACATGTTTAGGCAAACTTGACAGCAAACTTGACAAGAAGTGATGCCGATCCTGCAGCTGGAGTACAAGGTTTAGGCAAGAAAATTAAGAAGATGCCAATTTTTTCATCACCATTGAAAGCATTGTGAGCAACATGACAGTATACTTGACAAGAAGCATTGTGAGCTGAATGTAAATGTTCTATTGCATACTTGTAATTGGTTGTCACAGCTACAGTTACATATACTTGACATTGACTACGCTGCCTATGTCATGGATGCATATTTGAATTATGCTTGATTTATAAAACTTTTTGGCTTTGTGAATTTTTAATGGATTGTAATATTTGAATTCTACATGAAACACGTGAATATAGTATTACATTAGAGTATTGCCTCTAATGATATATCATTTGAGGCACAAATCAATAATGCCTCAAATGGTACGGCATTTGAGACATTATAGGGTGCCTCTAATGGTATAGCATTTGAGGCACAAATCAATAATGCCTCAAATGACATTATAGAGTACCTCTAATGGTATAGCATTTGAGGCACAAATCAATAATGGCTCAAATGGTATGGCATTTGAGGCACAAATCAATAATGCCTCAAATGGTATGGCATTTGAGGCACTCAATAGTGCCTCAAATGGTAGTATTTGAGGCACTAAATAATGCGTCGAATTTAACCCTTTTGAGGAACTGAAAATGCCTCTAATACTCACCTACTAAGGCACTATTTAAAAATGCCTTAAAAGACTTTTAACAACGCAAGTAAATCTAGCACTTTTATTTTTGCCTCGAATAACTTTTTGAGGCCTTGTTTACCTTTAGTGTATTTTAGGGGATGGGAGGAGATTATCCCGGATCTCAGAAAATCCCAACTAGTTTGTTTACTTCTAGTGTATTTTAGGGGATGGGAGGGGATGATCCCTAAATATCCCCTACCATCCCTAGTCCATGCTAGTGTATTTTAGGGGAAGAGTATTTATATGGATTTGTGGGGATTGTGTGTTCACCAAATCCCCTTTCATCCCCACTCTTCCCATCCCCTAAAATACTCTTGGAGTAAACAAGGCCTGAGGCATTTTTTAGACTTTTGGAGGCATTTTGGAGTGCCTCTAGATACAGGACAGGTGTAGTGTGAGGGACGGTTCCTATCCAACCGTGGCTGCCGGCGACAGACTGTACACGTTCGATTCCGGCAACGGCAACGGGCTGCCATATCTTTGCCTCACTCAATCTACCATATGCCACGTGGACAGCAACAGCTGCTCTTTCTGCCCCGGCGAGGAGGTTGAGCCCTACTGCACGAGGCCGCAGCGGCGTTGGATCTAGGAGAGGAGCCTCGTGCCGCCGCCGTTCTTACGCGACGCCGAGGACAAGGGTAGCTTCATCTCAGCAACAGCGCTGCATCCAGACGGCCGCACCGTCTTTGTCTCCGTCAGAAACACAGCTGGTGGCGGGAAGAAAAGATAGAAAAAGAGGAGCGTGAGAGGCGCAAGAAAGAAAATAGGGAGTTTAGAATAACGATGGATGAAGAAAAAGAGAAGCGGTGGGAGATGAAGCTGGGCACCTTCGCGCTGGACACGGAGACCGGCGAGTGGACGCGGTGCGGGGACTGGTACCTGCCGTTCAAAGGCGAGGCGCGCTACGACGACGACCTCGACGCGTGGGTCGGCACCCGCATGGTGTGCAGCGAGGACGAGGACGGCATCCACCACGAGTACGAGCACCTCTGCTGCTGCGACGTCCCTGCGATCGGGGACGGGGACGATGTTGCGGGCCTGAAGTGCCGGCACCGGCGTGGAAGGTGGACCAGGAGGACTGGAAGAGCCGCTAGAAGGGAAGCGCGTTCTCTCACACGCCGGCGGCGGTATGTTCTGCCTCGTCGAGCCTGCGCTGCGGGAGGGTGTCAGATATAGTCGGAGGTTGGGCGGCGGGACAAGTGGCTGCTCCACGTGACCATGTTCCGCGCCAAGTACGGCAAGAACGGCGAGCTCTTGGACGAGGCGATCACGTCTGGTCGGTCCTACCTCATGTCACGCCATCTAATGAACTTCCACGCTTCTGCGTTTTGGATATGATGACCCAGTTAGCTAGCCCTCGGATGAATCAATATCATTTTAATTAATCACCGCATATATGCGTTTCAGATAAGGCAGAGTTTAGCCTTCATTTCTAAACCACATACAGTTTCAAAGGCATGATGTTCATGCACGCAACTTGTCCCATCAGAAGAGACAAAGCAAGACTTACGATTTTTGGTCGCACGTTGCTTTCTTCCAATACTCCATCCCTGAAAGATGTGCGTGTTTCTGTTTTCTTAATTCATGTTTTAGCCAACGGTTAATCTAATAAGTTTTGTGGGTTATGTGTGTAAACTTGATACCGTTGGATCCATATCATGTTGAAGAATTTGTGTAGGAGTTAGATTTAATTTTTTAACCTATAGTAATTGAAGGTTTGACGGGGATGTAAAGGATCAAATAGTGTTTTCGCGGATACAGTGGATTTTCTTGGACGGGTTAAGAATCCATAAAAGGAGGCTGTCGTGCATTGAGAGTGGGAGTTATTCGGATGGCTCGGGCCGAGACAAGCCACGCGGACGCCGCAGACACAGGGGGACAGTGGCGGCGGCTCCCACTGCCGCTGCTCCGGTCAGCACTCAGCAGCGCCACGGTTTTTGGCAGCGTACAGGGACGGAGCCAGCACTGAGTATTGGAGGGGGCAGAATCAAGTTGGAGGGGGCGAATTAGCTTAGAACTACTAATTACAAGCATGATTATAAGGGAGTATATGAAGGAAATCAATTTGTTGGGGGTGGCTTAGCCCCTGTTCGTCCCCCCTTCCTCCGTCCCTGGCAGCGTAGTAAGGAGACGATTGTGCATGTTTGTAGGACGCCTAGTGGGCCGTTCAAGCATATTGAGTGGTGTAGCTATGAGCGCGAAGCAACACAAAGCCTGTTATTGAGTAGCTAACAGAACGCAGTAACCGGAATCAAAGATATAGCTTTGTAGAGTGAAAGGAAAGATTAAGCCAATCCTGCGGTGAAAGCAGAAGAAGAACCCAATACTGCAGAATTTCTCCATTTTGCAAGGTTGCGCCCATGGCGAGATAGAAGTTATCAGAAAATGGAGGCTGAAAAATAGCTAATTTAGAGGGAAATCTACAATTTACTACTTTTTCCACTAGGCGAGATAGAACTTGACTTTTGCCTTAGTAAGCAGTCGAAAAACGACCAAAAACAAGAAAAAAGTTATGCCACCATAATGGTGGTAGTGTGGACAAGGGAGCAGTTTATGTTCTTGATGTATGTCAAACTTTAGATTGTCCTCATAGACCACCTCTTCCTACAAGTCCAACCGATCCAGCATCACAGCGTCCACCGCTAGCGGGAATAAGCAATGTTCATCCGACGCCTTTCTTTTTAAGGTACACCCCACCACTGTGGTAGCAGACCACCATCCTCCTTCGTCGGCTGACATAATATCAAGCTCATGTTTTTCCAGCTGTTCAGCCAAGCCTATAAGACCCTTTTAGATTCTATAGCCGACCGACACAGATTATCAGGCCAACCATGTTCGCTTTTGTATGCGGGCCGGAACAAAGTTCTTCTGATATCACAAGTCTTCCCAGAACATGCTCTTTTCATGGACTGTTATCTTTATTTTTGTTCACAAGTCAAACTTTGGTTTTCTTATCTATACTACTTACATTCACACTTTGACACATGTCCATGCATTACTAAGAAGATATGGTTGGGTGAGTTTCTTGCTATCTAATTTTCCTTTATTACTTCTACAATTAGAAGTTCAATAGTAGTTTTTGTATGTGTAATTGTTTACTTAATGAAATTCCCACGACATATATTCAGAAACATAACAGAGTTATGCAAGGGTTACTCCTCTGGTTTGACTCGGCTTCCCCTGTTTGCAAACATAACTTTCTGCCTTCTGCTACCTGGGAGTGCTTATCTGATGATATTTCCATTTAAACCATAGCCATACTATCTCTTGGTTTATTCTGCCTATAGCACAAAAGTTACTTTCATTCACCATCCATTACTTAGCTACTTCTTATGCTTAGCCATGCATTTTAACAATATTACCACTCTAGACACTGAAAAAATGGTTTTGTTTTTCAGTCCCCAAATGGTGCTACCAGTGATAATATATGCAAAACGGTTATGGCCTCGGTTCATTTCACTATTTCAGGGAGGTAATTTCAAAGAAGCCTGAACCGGTGGCTGTAAGGTTAAATGGACAAGCAATTGTTGTGCAAACGGTTGGCAGAATCCATGGAAGTCTACTTCCCTGTTATTTTTGCCACATGCTTATTGGTTAATTTTGACACTTTAGCATGTTTTTTCAAATTTTGTCAAGCAATGCATATGTACAAACAATGTAGTTCCATTATTTTACAGTTGTTGTTGTATTCCATTATTTTACAGTTGTTGTTGTATTTGATGCTTTATAATCTAAAGAATTTCGCCAATGTTGCTGATGTGGTAAAATTGGTTTACATAATAGTAGACCGTAATGTATGAGAAACCAGTTGAGCAATATATAATTGTATAAAAAATAAAGTAGCAACTATTAGTCACACCTATACACGGCGTGGCAAAGCGCGCCTTACCCTTCCAGTTAAATACACGTCGTATCTATTTTACGTAGCATTGAGACAACACGTAGGCGAAATATAGCTTGCATGTAGGTGGAAGATACACACACGGCTGGACCGTTGCATATGTAAGCTGGTACTCCTACATACACAGACGGTTATTTATAATTAAGCAACCTAGCTAGATAACTGCTCGATCATGCCATGCATGCAGTAGCTATGCTCTCCCTAGAAGGCAGGAGCTTCTGAGGATACGGCGCAAGAAGCAGGCGATGAACACCTCCGGCTTGAAGTAGGTGAAGAAGCCGACACACTTGGAGGCCTCCTTGACCAGGCATCGGTGGCATCCCTTGGGGCAGAACTCAATCTCACTCGAAGCTTCAGGAGGATCCGAAACCGCCGCCGCAGAGCTAATGATGATGAGCAGCAGCAGGAGTAACCCCATCGAGATGGAGGCCCTCGTGGTCATGTCGCAGTAGGATTGTAGATCAAGATGCAAATTAGTGATCGGTCGATGGGTGCAAACCACAGCTGCTTGCAGCTGCTTAAATAGAATGCGGAGGAGCACCAGTCAGCAACGTCCACCACTACTTATCATAGTTTCAGTATAAATTGGGCCTGCTAGCTTCTGTTCCTGAACCTTCTCATTCACAGTGGCTCAATATTTATAGAGAGAGTTTTGGTTAGCTACCAATTAATTCTCTCTAAGAGATAGGCGTTGGCATTTAAGGCTAGTAGATTATTTTTAAGCCAACATTTAAAAGGAGCTAGAAATTAAGCGCAGTGCATTTAAAGGGATATGGACCTCGTTTCCGGGCTTTTGCCGGGCCTCGGAAAATGGAAATTTCGGCCATTACAGAAAGAAAGCCTAGCATTCGTTGACAATCAATTTGGGCTCTCGGATAAACCATTTTGTTTTTATGAAGAAATCGTTGATAATCAATTTGGGCCGCTTGATCTGCAGCCCAGACCTCAGCCCATGCCCTCCTTAAGTTATGCTGGTCGCGTACTTAGTATCTCCGATTCCAATTCCCTACGATCCAGCATGAGCCAACACGTCGACGAGACGCCCCTTAGCCGGCGGCGAGTTGCAACGGCCGGGATCCCGCCCAACAGCAGCGACATCCTCTGGGAGATCTTCCTCCGCCTTCCACCGCTGCCCTCCTCCCTGCCGCGCGTCTCCTTCGTCTGCCAGCGATGGCGCCGCCTCGCCGCCGACCCCGAGTTCCTCCAACGCTTCCGCGCCCAACACGTAAGGCTCCCCTCCTCGGAATCTTCAAGGAGCACGATGGGTGGGTCTCCTTCATCCCCGTCCTCGACACTCCCGACCGCATACCTCCCCAGCGCTTCTCCATGCGTATCGACTACGGCGGCGATGTTCGGACCTACGACCGCTTTTACGGCACGCTTCTCGGGTGCCGGCACGGGCGCCTCCTCGTCCACGACCCCAGGCGGCATGAGGTCCTCGTGTGCGACCCGATAACCGGCAACCAGCACCATATCGCCCTTCCGCCAGAGTTTCACACGCTTGACATTGCCAAAGGGGCCGTGCTTTGCGCCAATGGCGACGTGGGACACCTGCACGGCGGCTGCCACTCGAGCCCCTTCACGCTAGTTTTGGTGCGGATCTTGTACAAACCAGAATGGCGTTGCCGAGGCCGCGGGGTTGCCCGTGTTTACTACTCGGAGACCGGCATGTGGAGCGATCTCATCTTGACGTTGGAACAATGTCGGAACCATTTTGTCGATGTCCATCGCCCTTCCACCCTTGTTGGCTTCGTTCCTCATCTGACAATGTGAAAATACTTGAATTTGATATTGCTTGGGACACTCTATCGGTTATCGACGGGCCTCCTGTTGAGGGACTTTACATATATTGCAGCCAGATCATTCAGGGAGAGGATGGAGGCGTCGGAGTCGCCGTATTGTCATACGGCATCCTCCAAATGTGGGACTGCAAGGTTGGTTTTTTGTGATAAAGCATGGATTCTACGGAAGACCGCCAATTTTGAGGTGGTGCCCGATGGGAGGGTTATGCAAGCTGAGATAGTTGGGTATGTCGAGGATGATGATGCAATTCTTATAAATTTCAGCAACAACGTCTTCATTATGCAACTCGAGTCAATGAAATCACGAAAACTTTGTGAAAGCACAATGACACACCGATATTATCCTTTCACAAGTTTCTACTCATCAGGTAATAGCTCATTCCTTACATTCTTGTAGTAGCATTGATCATGTCATGTGTCACACACACATAGCTTCTGGATGCATGGTGCCATTGCTGTGCTCTGAAGGTTTTGATGACAACATTATAAAATTGGTGAATTTGTTTAAAGATATGTCAAAGGCGCATCATTTTAACATCATAAATTTCAGCTTGAACAACATTTATTACCAACAACATTTTATTAATAATAGGTAACATCATTTCACATGGCAAGTTTACTTGAAGCCAGTACTTTTTTTTGCGGGTACTTGAACCCAGTACTTGGTGGTGTATTATTAGGAGTAAATAGCGTATTTCCTATGGATAGCATTGCTGACAATTATGAATAACGCCGTGGTGGTTCGAACGAAATAGCTTGTACTAGAGTGTTCGGGAAATCCTGAAGATGAGAACAGTTTTCGAAGAAAATATTATGAAATCTGGGCTATTCAAAATTTCACGTGAATGGTTCATGGTACCAGCATCGCGCGCGTACTGTAGTGGATCAAAATATTCTGCTATCGGGTACATAGTGTGCTAGAAGTAGAATACATGTTCAGATGTCATCCGTTCATTTCACTTCTATACACATGTTTCATTGTTGATTCTGTACTTTTGAGATAATTATTTTGATTGCAAACAGGCAAGTTTGGTCGCTGCAAAGGCATTGCTAGCGCACCAACCGCAAGGTACAGCTCCAACCATTAAGCCATCGAAGCAGCAGGCTCCGACCCACCAAGAGGAAAGAAGTTTACGAGAACAAGGTAGGCCAGGGTCAGGTTCGCCAGTCGACGAAGGGGTGTGAATTCTGGGCAACGAAGTTGTATGCTGCATATCTGAAAGGTGTAGTTTATGTTCGTCTTGCGGTGGGCATTATGAAGTCACCTCTCATTTTGGTGGTCTAGTGTATTCTTGCAAGTTACCTGATAAACAAACTCATCTATTTGATGAATTCATAATTTCTTATCTTTTGCATAGGCCAACTAAATATTACAAATTCACCTAAGTACACCTACTTGTTTTCTTGGAAAAACGTGTACCATGCACGCACTTCATATAAACTAACCGACAATCTGTATTAGAGTATTTTTGCATTGAAACGGTATGAAATAAGGATTGTATACATGAACAATGTTGTATATAGACTGAATGTATGAACATTAAATATGATATAGATTTCTGAATCAACTACGTACATTAATATGCCAATGTGGTTAGGCTCCCTTGATCCCTTCATCTATCATCATGCATTCGAGTTTTTGGTTTATATATCTCGATTTATGGCTTCTTACCCTGCTCTTGGATCAAGTTATCCTTATAGTTGTCTCCATCTATTCGAGGAGTAGGGTGGAAAGGTCTCCTTGTTGGCCCAAACTCAAGAACTCAGAGAGAGTGAGAAAAAAAATGAGATCCATGGGCACTAGCACCCAAGACTTTTTTTGTATAGGTAGCAGCCACCCAGGTGAGGCACAGGAGCTCCCGATGGGAGTCAAGCCCTGGACGCAGGGTTGCCACTGCAAAGCCCTTGCCACTAGGCCACAGCCTAGGACCTCACAGAGAGATTGAGAGATCAAGATGAAAACACGACTTTATGGCGGAGCGTATTGTCTACTGTCTGTTCTACTTCTCATAGGGCAAAGGTAAGTGTGACGCGAGTTCGCTGAATATGATTTGGGGGAAAAACATGTTCGCAATGAAATCTTAGTTCATGACGGCTCGATGGAGCCGGCATAATCTGATGGTGCGGAAGGGAACAGCGGTCCGTATTGGATGGCCAGAAAGCTCAAATCGATGTGGTGCGCCCAAGATCCATGACCGTTTTCATCTTTAGATAATATATTGACATCGTATGAAAATATTGTATGATGCATCTAACGGTATTTATTTGGTATTGTAAACATTAGTTGTATTTTCTATAAACTTGCTCAAACTATACACACAGTTTAGGTTTAAAAATTATATGCCTTAATTTGAGAAACTGGAGTAGTACCCGTTATTTGTGTGGTAGTATCAATAATGTTGAAGTATGCATAGTAGCAGTACATACTTATCCACAAATTAATGCAATTAATCATTGTTAAATTGGCACTTCTTATACTCATCCACAAATTAATGAATTAATGCTAATTAATTAGTGCATTTTATAACTATTCATATGGAACCATTTATACAACGTGGTGCTTTAATATGGTTCTATCACATCACATCCACCATGCTATTAAAGGAATTCCCATTTCTCTTGTCCTCCTTCACAACTTTCACAGCAAACATCCATCAACCCGGCTTGTTTTCAAATAGCATCGACATCTAGCTATTTAACATGAGGACCACCCTCATGCTTATCCTCGCCCTTGCCTTATTAGGGGTAACAACAGGTACTTACTTGCTCATATGACACCTTGTTTTGATAACTCATCTAGTAATATGATCACAACTTGTATGATTTTATTTTGCTATTTTTTGTCAGCTGAGGGTGTATGTTTTGGAAGAACTACTTTCCCAAAGCCATCATGTGAAATTACAAGTTGCCATTCAACATGTGAGGCATTCTTCAATCGGATTCAATGTAGTGGGTGCACTTGGACCTCATTGTGTATACAAAATGGAGGGTGCGACTGCACCATATGTCCCCCGACGAACAATTTAGCTAAAATATGATGACATCTGTACTAGAATATGTGTAGTAGGAGCAATCTCTTTAGCGATGGTGATATGAAATAAAGTTCAATATTACTCATAAGAAATTACTCAATGTAACTTTCGCAACATGTTGTGTGCAAGGAAAAATAATCACTCTGTTTTCAGCGGAAATAATGAGCATTTTTATTAAACCTCAATACCAAGCGAATAATTGTCTTCGTATGATGTTTGCTTTCTAGACATTTCATTGGGTCGTAAGCACTTAAAGATGTCATTCCTTCCCTCTCATGCAGTAGCATAACTTATTTCTACATCGTTGAAATATGTTGCCCAGCCCTTTAAAAAAAAAGATGTTGCACAATAATCACACTGGAGTTCATAATAAAGTTTTGCCTTAAGATTGCTGATCAACATATCGTTAATATCACACCATAATTAGTCCACGAACACCCAATAATCATTCACGCGGTGTGAGGAATTAATTCATTTTCGGCGAGAAGCAGCCATGAGGTGCTCCAGCGAGCCGTGGCATTAGCCTTCCTATGTGCCGACCATGTTTTTGGAAATTCATGTAAACACTATTTCATTTAAATACACAACCTATTTTTAATTACTTTTTTAGTTTTTAACTTGTTATCCAGTTGGGTGTGTTGCAATGTGATTGCATTGAAACTTGAGTTCGGTCCTCGGCTGAGATGGCACCGATACTGTGTACAGGCAAGGTAGAGAAGAAGGCGAGGAAATAGAGCAGGAAGTAGACGAGGGAGAGCAAAGAAAGAGGGACGAGATGCTAGATGCGACGCGACATCGGTCGTTGGAAGGTCGCCGCCATCCGTCATGGTGGAGAGCTGGGCTTGGACAACTGGACTTTTTTTTGTTGCAATAATGGACATTTGAGCTTTAGGCGCTGCGTCTTTTCCATTTGAGTGAAAGGAGGACAAGTCGTGTCTTTCTTCTTGTATTGGGTTGGATCGTTTATTGTACAATTTCAGAAATTACTTGGGTTTGGTCTATTCGGTTAGCAATGTACCATCCAAAATAGCCTAGACAAATTCGGCTTTCAAAAACTGGACCCGAGAAAGCAGATGAATTAATCGGTCCAGGTCATTTCGTTCCCGGTTCCAGTTTATTCAGGGTCGATTTTTGGTCCTCAGGTTTTTGCCCACCATATGTCATTTGTTAGTCGAGATAGGCGATGCGACATGATTGGTTGGTGGTATATGCTAGTATGTATGTATGTATGTATGTATGTATGTATGTATGTATGTATGTATGTATGGCCAGCATGGATGAGCCACCATCAAAGTAGATAGACTAAGTTACAAATGTCTACCTCTCCGTCCAAATTAGGATGCCTGTAGTTTTTGCTCAAAGTCAAATATTTTGTAGTCTGACCAACTATGCATTAAAAAGTTTTGACATTTATAATATATAAATCAATATAGTTGGAACCATCATGAAATATATTTTGATATCGTGGGATTTGGTAAATGCGTAGATGTTGAATATTTTTCAGTTGGTCAAGATTTAAATAGTTTGACTTGGACCAAAAACTATAGGCATCCTATTTTGGGAAGGAGAAATACTTAGAAGATTTAGATATTAATATTTCATTATTATGGAAATACACAGTACTCATCGTAGCGTACCTGCACTTAGAAATTGGCAAGGTACCTGTGTATAGTGCAAACCCTTGGATCGATTCATTTGCACACACAGTCTAATATGAAATATCACAACATTGTATCAATTATTACACGCGGATCCAGTACTTAGGAAAATATCCTTTACAAATTGCATAGCACGAAGCTAGCTTTGAAAGAGTAAAGCAGCGGAAATTTATTCTTCATGGAGTCTCCATCATCTTCATGTGCCACAGGCGAAACATGTTGGTTGCAGACTCGAAACACTTAACGAAACTCACTCGTCGTCAGAATAATCTGCAACAAATAAAAATTTGCAACAGAGTGGGTCAGATATCATTAAAAATGGATCTGGCAAGTGACACTATGTGGACACTTAATGGAATAACTCTATAGCCTATATGCATATTTGGCTGGTGGAGTTCAAGACTGTTTTGCATAAAAGCCAATTTTGCCTTACACTTTGTAAAACATTTTCTTCAAATGTTTGAGACAATATGGCATGAAATCCATAGTCTCGTCTACCCTTGTTCACCCATCAAGTTTTACTTAGAGAAATTGAGATGTTGGGAGCCTTCGTTGACATCCTTGATCAGCTGCTTGAATTGTCCGTAACAGGGGACACGGCTAAGTACTTAGTTTTAACTCTGCAGAGGTTGTGCACTTTCACCATTAGACCCAACAAACCCAAACTATCCTCAAGCACTCAAATTGTGCTAAGGAAAAGGAGAGAGTTGAGACGAGACTTTTCAGAAGCATATTGCCCATCCCATACCGGCTTGACCCGTTCCACCTACATCCTCTACATCTGCTTGTCAAGCCTGGAGGAATCCACGCAACTTAATCCATCTAGCCAGAGCCCATATGACTAATGGTTGCACGGGAAGCAACTTCACTTAGAGAAAACATTGGTCCCTTTATTCCTGGGTGGCAATCCACAAGTGAATATCCCGCGGGACAACACTCAACTCTGACAGCGATCAAGCCCAAATCCACCCAGGTGTTCAATTAACTTAGTAGAAATTAGCTTTTCAATAAAACACTTTTGCATAGCATCAATGATTCTACTAAGTTATCAATAGGATTCTAGACACAACTAGTGTAAAGGAGATAGTAATTTTAGCATAGCAATACTATCCTACACATGCATATAAAGAAAATACACTAAGTCATGCATAGAAAAATACTTAGGAAATTTGTGGGGGTGTGCCACTTGCCTTGGCAACAGGAGAACAGGAGTAGCAGCTGCAAAAGCCCTCGTCTCTCTCCGAAATTTCTAACAAGTGAAACAAATCACAAATAAACATACAATCATAAATGCAACACTTAGAAAAATATGACATGCATGAGATGCAACAAAACACAAGTCAACAATTTTCTAGCTCTTTATTTTGGTTAAGTCGTGCATGAGACAAAGTGCACTGTACACACAAAATTCTAAGTAAAAAGCATAGTAAACCATTCCTTAAAGGGAATAAACAAAGAGGGATAGGAAGGGTAGAAAAAGATAGAGAAAAAGATGTAGTTGGTCTTCCAAGAATCTTCTCCAGGCTTCCTTGTTGCTTTCTCCTTGGTGTGTTGACTTCTTGGAAATTTGTAGACTTGATGGTTCTGCAGACTTGATGATGTTGGCAGCATCAAGGTTGGTCTTGAATATAACTTAGCCACCATGAAGTCTAAGAGAAGAAGGAAGAAAAGAGAGAAAGGAAAGAAAGACTTAGAAAATGTAGGTGGTTGGTCTTCATGAACTTCTTCTTGATTTTCTTCTAAGTACTTTTACTTCTTGGAGATGCTTCTGGAGCCTTGTTTTCTTGGCCAAGTCCTTCATTGGTTTCCACTAATTCTAACTTAGTGGTTTTCGACTAGGAGGGTCAAAAGGGCTAACATGCATCCTCAAATTTTCTATTCCCTTTACCGCCAAGATCTATTCTATGAAGGTACGGTGCACCCCATAATGCGATGATCCAAAATACTTACAAACACGCTTGCGGAAGATCTTGTGTTTGTCGAAGTAGATGTCGGTGAAGCCTGATGAAGAATCTCACGTCCACGCCGGGAGGTGAGATTGTTGTCGTACGTCGTCGTTGATGTAGACCTTGATGAAGTTGCTCCGTTGTCCAAGGAACTTACTTGCGCAAATCCCGCTCTAGCAGTATCCACACATACACCGTGTCAACCCACCCCGTGCGTTCACCGCCTAGCTACTAGCACGTGGTGAAGGGAGTCAGCCTTGCAGCGTAGTTTAGGTGGTAGATCTAATCAACTAGATTAGATCTATATGGGAAGATTAGATACGTCTAATTCTCAACACATGAGATCTACAAGAGAGAGAGAGAACTTGCTTCAATTGTTGTGTCAAACCCTAGGGGCTTGGGGCTGCTTATAAAGGAGGCCAAGGGGTGGAGGTGCTTGGGGAAGGGGCCGAGCCCTTCCCCTTTAGGGCCGCCGGCCAAGGAAGGGAGGGAGGAGTCCCTCCCCTTCCCCTACTCGGATTGGGAGGAGGAGTAGGACTCCTCCCTCCCAAACCTGCCAAACCTCACAAGGAAGGAGGGGGAGGAGACCCTCCCCCACCCCAACTCAGATTGGGTGGAGGAGTTGGACTCCTCCCCCCCAAACCGCCTCACCCTAGAAGGAAAGGGGGAAGGAGACCTCCCCCACCTCCAACTCGGGTTGGAGGGGGACTTCCCCCTCCCACCGCCTCCTGCCGCCGCCGTCCACCCCATGGGCCACGTGGCCCATTAGGGTTTCGGCCATGGGGGGAACTTCCCCCTCTACGGCACCGTGGCCCACCGCGACCTTGGTGGGCCTATTAATATTATTCCTTTAATTTAATTAAATAAATAATCAATTGTTTTGTCTAATTAATTCCTAAATGAATATTTCCTTTTACGGAAAATTCCCGGAATTAATTACTTATCATATAACTCATATTTATATGAACCAGGATACCTAGTATCCGCCGACAAAAACATCGGAACAATATTTCCTTCTTCATAAGCACTCGGATTAAATCCGCTGATGATAGAAACCATTCCTATCATCCCGGGACATTAGATGTCCGCATCCTCTCTAACTTATAATTCATCGGAACAAGTACAGTGACATCGGAGTTACTCCGACACAATCTCATTCCCACTAAAACTACATCTTTACTCTCGATCAAAGATTGACCTACAGCTTAAGTGTGTGACCGAAAGGTTCAGCAATCACAAGTATTGTTTGGGAGCTTACCAAACAATAACCAGCAGTGGGTTAGGCATTCGTACTGGCACCCTTGTGTTGTGAATGAACAACAGAACCTGTGCGTTAACTATTACGCTTAATCCCCTTACGTGCACGATACCAATGATATTCGAGATTGAGACAATGGGCTCTAGTGTGATCAAACCCTTTGACCATAACACATATTATTCTCGTACCAATATCATTCTCTTTTCTCATTCCGTATATATGTTGTCCCGTGATAAATCACGCTTGTGTCTGGCCAGACGATTTGGGTGACAACAACAATACTTGAGATGGCCTAGAGGATGTATCTCTCCATCGTCTGGAGGAGTAAGTGCCATTCTTGAATGATCTCTGTTCCAATACAAATTCTAGTTCAAGCTCAAAAGCCACCTATCATAGTCCCATGTTACTGCAAGACGTTTGATGGAAATCAAAGCTCGAATGTCCAATAAGCGGTCACAAGATATTCTCATAGCATAGGGATCTAGCTAATGATAACTAAATAGATGATCAATTGCTATTTCATCGTCGACGATTTGTCTCATAGCAAGATCATACGGTGGGTCGGTTCAGTGCGATTATCATTCCGATAATCCACTCCTATAGTTGAATGACTTATACAAAGTCCATAATCAGGAAAACGCGATCATCGAGCAACAAGATAGGCTAGTCTCAGAGACAAGACCAGGAACTCTTTATCCGTTCGTATCTCTACACGTGTATCGGAGGTTTTCCTCTTGCATACATTGTATTTGCTATACAAGTACCCAATACAGTTGTAGCATAAAGATACAAACATTAATAATAAACATGGAGATAAATAATAAACTTAATTATTATTGTCTCTAGGGCATATCTCCAATAGACCAGTGGGCCCTAGCTGACTAGGACACTCCCTCAGGTCAAAAAGGAGAGAGGGGAGTCGATGGATAAGAGAGGGGAGGGCTGGTTTGGGATGGGTTTAGGATTTGTTCAACACTAACTTGTGTAGCTACACTTGCTAACAAGGCTAAAGATGGTCACACAAGAAGCCATGCCAAAAACATGTGTGTGGTGGCCTAATGAAGGTGATGCAAAAGTTTGCAAGTCTAAAAGAAGGAAGAAAGAATTTTAAAAACATCACAAGTTGTGAAAAATGACCAAATGGTCACTGTTTTGAGTAGCCCTGAACACACAGATGATTTTATGCTAAAACAAGCTTTCAAAGGGTCAAGCAATGCATAAACTAAGAGTAGAATGTTCAGAGAACAGGAGGGTCAAGTTGCATGTCAAAAATGACACAAGGGTTGCTTAATCTAGGTCCCTAGATTGGCTAAGTTTTAACAAACAGGAAGATCAAAGTCAACAAAATTTTAAGTAGGAAAATTTTGTAAAAGTAGTTCTAATAGGTTTCAAACGAAACTAAGAGCTAAACAAAACAACTAAACCAACTAAGCAAGGGTTGACTTAGTCAAACAAAAGTTTTTGCTAAACGGGAAAAATTCTAGACTAACACCACAATTCTAAGTCCAAGAAAATTGGGGTGTTACAGCGTCAAGGATTTCCTGCGGAAGCACGGGGGCGGGATGGATCAGGTGGACTCATTTAGGATTACAGATGATGAGCTTGCAAAGGTGCGGTGCTATATGTCGTGCTTGCATTTTCTCGTAAGAGTAACACGCTGTAGTTTCTTTCACAGCACTAGTTATATCAAAACCTCTATTTGGAATTTAGATAAGATATTGGCAAGTGAAGTAGATTAATGTGTGCTCTGGACATAAGTTGATGTTTACGATTTCTGCATTGTTGATCCTTTATGTTTTACAATTTCAGTGGGAAAAGAGCTGGGACTCCTCGAGTAAAGAATCTCAGACATTGACTGAGGGGCTGATTGGACCATCTCTGGGGCCGTTGAAAGATATCCAAAATGAATCTACCTCTAAAATTATGGATAGTTTTGCTGAAACTGACATCCTACCTTTAGTAATACTGTATCCTGTGTTGTTATGCCTTTACAAAGTCCTACCAATGGGGCATATCACCCCACTAGTACAGCGTGCTATGGATCTTTCGCTTCTGAGAGTGTTGCTTATTCTGCTCCATTTGGTACTTCTGGGCTGCCCATCAAATCCTGGGTCGCAACACATGAACACCAGGGTATGGAGAGTACAAACATGTTGCGTAATGGTGATGCAAAACTGAAAGGTTAGAACTAGGCTTCGATAATTGTACTATTGTGCAGTTTGATTAGTACTTCGCTGATTTTTTTCCTTACAGGTGCTCAGTCAACTTTCCCCAGAAATGGACCAAACCCACCAGCTTCTTCTTTTGTACATGTGAGTATGTAAATGCTGTGCACGCACACATGTTTAGGCAAACTTGACAGCAAACTTGACAAGAAGTGATGCCGATCCTGCAGCTGGAGTACAAGGTTTAGGCAAGAAAATTAAGAAGATGCCAATTTTTTCATCACCATTGAAAGCATTGTGAGCAACATGACAGTATACTTGACAATAAGCATTGTGAGCTGAATGTAAATGTTCTATTGCATACTTGTAATTGGTTGTCACAGCTACAGTTACATATACTTGACATTGACTACGCTGCCTATGTCATGGATGCATATTTGAATTATGCTTGATTTATAAAACTTGATTTATAAAACTTTTTGGCTTTGTGAATTTTTAATGGATTGTAATATTTGAATTCTACATGAAACACGTGAATATAGTATTACATTAGAGTATTGCCTCTAATGATATATCATTTGAGGCACAAATCAATAATGCCTCAAATGGTACGGCATTTGAGACATTATAGGGTGCCTCTAATGGTATAGCATTTGAGGCACAAATCAATAATGCCTCAAATGACATTATAGAGTGCCTCTAATGGTATAGCATTTGAGTCACAAATCAATAATGGCTCAAATGGTATGGCATTTGAGGCACAAATCAATAATGCCTCAAATGGTATGGCATTTGAGGCACTCAATAGTGCCTCAAATGGTAGTATTTGAGGCACTAAATAATGCCTCGAATTTAACCCTTTTGAGGCACTGAAAATGCCTCTAATACTCACCTACTAAGGCACTATTTAAAAATGCCTTAAAAGACTTTTAACAACGCAAGTAAATCTAGCACTTCTATTTTTGCCTCGAATAACTTTTTGAGGCCTTGTTTACCTCTAGTTTATTTTAGGGGATGGGAGGAGATTATCCCGGATCCAGAAAATCCCAACTAGTTTGTTTACTTCTAGTGTATTTTAGGGGATGGGAGGGGATGATCCCTAAATATCCCCTACCATCCCTCTCATTTTTGCCTAAAACAAAAACTCTAGTCCATGCTAGTGTATTTTAGGTGAAGAGTATTTATGAGGATTTGTGGGGATTGTGTGTTCACCAAATCCCCTTTCATCCCCACTCTTCCCATCCCCTAAAATACTCTTGGAGTAAACAAGGCCTGAGGCATTTTTTAGACTTTTGGAGGCATTTTGGAGTGCCTCTAGATACAGGACTGGTGTAGTGTGAGGGACGGTTCCTATCCAACCGTGGCTGCCGGCGACAGACTGTACACGTTCGATTCCGGCAACGGCAACGGGCCGCCATATCTTTGCCCCACTCAATCTACCATATGCCACGTGGACAGCAGCAGCTGCTCTTTCTGCCCCGGCGAGGAGGTTGAGCCCTACTGCACGAGGCCGCAGTGGCGTTGGATCTGGGAGAGGAGCCTCGTGCCGCCACCGTTCTTACGCGACGCCGAGGACAAGGGTAGCTTCATCTCAGCAACAGCGCTGCATCCAGACGGCCGCACCGTCTTTGTCTCCGTCAGAAACACAGCTGGTGGCGAGAAGAAAAGATAGAAAAAGAGGAGCGTGAGAGGCGCAAGAAAGAAAATAGGGAGTTTAGAATAACGATGGACGAAGAAAAAGAGAAGCGGTGGGAGATGAAGCTGGGCACCTTCGCGCTGGACACGGAGACCGGCGAGTGGACGCGGCGCGGGGACTGGTACCTGCCGTTCAAAGGCGAGGCGCGCTACGACGACGACCTCGACGCGTGGGTCGGGACCCGCATGGTGCGCAGCGAGGACGAGGACGGCATCCACCACGAGTACGAGCACCTCTGCTGCTGCGACGTCCCTGCGATCGGGGACGGGGACGATGATGGTGGGCCTGAAGTGCCGGCACCGGCGTGGAAGGTGGACCAGGAGGACTGGAAGAGCCGCTAGAAGGGAAGCGCGTTCTCTTACACGCCGCCGGTGGTATGTTCTGCCTCGTCGAGCCTGCGCTGCGGGAGGGTGTCAGATATAGTCGGTTGTTGGGCGGCGGGGACAAGTGGCTGCTCCACGTGACCATGTTCCGCGCCAAGTACGGCAAGAACGGCGAGCTCTTGGACGAGGCGATCACGTCTGGTCGGTCCTACCTCATGTCACGCCATCTAATGAACTTCCACGCTGGATCCATATTCATGTTTTAGCCAACGGTTAATCTAATAAGTTTTGTGGGTTATGTGTGTAAATTTGATACCGTTGGATCCATATCATGTTGAAGAATTTGTGTAGGAGTATGATTTAAATTTTTAACCTATAGTAATTGAAGGTTTGACGGGGATGTAAAGGATCAAATAGTGTTTTCGCGGATACAGTGGATTTTCTTGGACGGGTTAAGAATCCATAAAAGGTGGCTGTCGTGCATTGAGAGTGGGAGTTATTCGGATGGCTCGGGCCGAGACAAGCCACGTGGACGCCGCAGACACAGGGGGACAGTGGCGGCGGCTCCCACTGCCGCTGCTCCGGTCAGCACTCAGCAGCGCCACGGTTTTTGGCAGCGTACAGGGACGGAGCCAGCACTGAGTATTGGAGGGGGCAGAATCAAGTTGGAGGGGGCGAATTAGCTTAGAACTACTAATTACAAGCATGATTATAAGGGAGTATATGAAGGAAATCAATTTGTTGGGGGTGGCTTAGCCCCTGCTCGTCCCCCCTTCCTCCGTCCTTGGCAGCGTAGTAAGGAGACGATTGTGCATGTTTGTAGGACGCCTAGTGGGCCGTTCAAGCATATTGAGTGGTGTAGCTATGAGCGCGAAGCAACACAAAGCCTGTTATTGAGTAGCTAACAGAACGCAGTAACCGGAATCAAAGATATAGCTTTGTAGAGTGAAAGGAAAGATTAAGCCAATCCTGCGGTGAAAGCAGAAGAAGAACCCAATACTGCAGAATTTCTCCATTTTGCTAGGTTGCGCCCATGGCGAGATAGAAGTTATCAGAAAATGGAGGCTGAAAAATAGCTAATTTAGAGGGAAATCTACAATTTACTACTTTTTCCACTAGGCGAGATAGAACTTGACTTTTGCCTTAGTAAGCAGTCGAAAAATGGACCAAAAACAGAAAAAAGTTATGCCACCATAATGGTGGTAGTGTGGACAAGGGAGCAGTTTATGTTCTTGATGTATGTCAAACTTTAGATTGTCCTCATAGACCACCTCTTCCTACAAGTCCGACCGATCCAGCATCACAGCGTCCACCGCTAGCGGGAATAAGCAATGTTCATCCGACGCCTTTCTTTTTAAGGTACACCCCACCACTGTGGTAGCAGACCACCATCCTCCTTCGTCGGCTGACATAATATCAAGCTCATGTTTTTCCAGCTGTTCAGCCAAGCCTATAAGACCCTTTTAGATTCTATAGCCGACCGTCACAGATTATCAGGCCAACCATGTTCGCTTTTGTATGCGGGCCGGAACAAAGTTCTTCTGATATCACAAGTCTTCCCAGAACATGCTCTTTTCATGGACTGTTATCTTTATTTTTGTTCACAAGTCAAACTTTGGTTTTCTTATCTATACTACTTACATTCACACTTTGACACATGTCCATGCATTACTAAGAAGATATGGTTGGGTGAGTTTCTTGCTATCTAATTTTCCTTTATTACTTCTACAATTAGAAGTTCAATAGTAGTTTTTGTATGTGTAATTGTTTACTTAATGAAATTCCCACGACATATATTCAGAAACATAACAGAGTTATGCAAGGGTTACTCCTCTGGTTTGACTCGGCTTCCCCTGTTTGCAAACATAACTTTCTGCCTTGTGCTACCTGGGAGTGCTTATCTGATGATATTTCCATTTAAACCATAGCCATACTATCTCTTGGTTTATTCTGCCTATAGCACAAAAGTTACTTTCATTCACCATCCATTACTTAGCTACTTCTTATGCTTAGCCATGCATTTTAACAATATTACCACTCTAGACACTGAAAAAATGGTTTTGTTTTTCAGTCCCCAAATGGTGCTACCAGTGATAATATATGCAAAACGGTTATGGCCTCGGTTCATTTCACTATTTCAGGGAGGTAATTTCAAAGAAGCCTGAACCGGTGGCTGTAAGGTTAAATGGACAAGCAATTGTTGTGCAAACGGTTGGCAGAATCCATGGAAGTCTACTTCCCTGTTATTTTTGCCACATGCTTATTGGTTAATTTTGACACTTTTGCATGTTTTTTCAAATTTTGTCAAGCAATGCATATGTACAAACAATGTAGTTCCATTATTTTACAGTTGTTGTTGTATTCCATTATTTTACAGTTGTTGTTGTATTTGATGCTTTATAATCTAAAGAATTTCGCCAATGTTGCTGATGTGGTAAAATTGGTTTACATAATAGTAGACCGTAATGTATGAGAAACCAGTTGAGCAATATATAATTGTATAAAAAATAAAGTAGCAACTATTAGTCACACCTATACACGGGCGTGGCAAAGCGCGCCTTACCCTTCCAGTTAAATACACGTCGTATCTATTTTACGTAGCATTGAGACAACACGTAGGCGAAATATAGCTTGCATGTAGGTGGAAGATACACACACGGCTGGACCGTTGCATATGTAAGCTGGTACTCCTACATACACAGACGGTTATTTATAATTAAGCAACCTAGCTAGATAACTGCTCGATCATGCCATGCATGCAGTAGCTATGCTCTCCCTAGAAGGCAGGAGCTTCTGAGGATACGGCGCAAGAAGCAGGCGATGAACACCTCCGGCTTGAAGTAGGTGAAGAAGCCGACACACTTGGAGGCCTCCTTGACCAGGCATCGGTGGCATCCCTTGGGGCAGAACTCAATCTCACTCGAAGCTTCAGGAGGATCCGAAACCGCCGCCGCAGAGCTAATGATGATGAGCAGCAGCAGGAGTAACCCCATCGAGATGGAGGCCCTCGTGGTCATGTCGCAGTAGGATTGTAGATCAAGATGCAAATTAGTGATCGGTCGATGGGTGCAAACCACAGCTGCTTGCAGCTGCTTAAATAGAATGCGGAGGAGCACCAGTCAGCAACGTCCACCACTACTTATCATAGTTTCAGTATAAATTGGGCCTGCTAGCTTCTGTTCCTGAACCTTCTCATTCACAGTGGCTCAATATTTATAGAGAGAGTTTTGGTTAGCTACCAATTAATTCTCTCTAAGAGATAGGCGTTGGCATTTAAGGCTAGTAGCTTATTTTTAAGCCAACATTTAAAAGGAGCTAGAAATTAAGCGCAGTGCATTTAAAGGGATATGGACCTCGTTTCCGGGCTTTTGCCGGGCCTCGGAAAATGGAAATTTCGGCCATTACAGAAAGAAAGCCTAGCATTCGTTGACAATCAATTTGGGCTCTCGGATAAACCATTTTGTTTTTATGAAGAAATCGTTGATAATCAATTTGGGCCGCTTGATCTGCAGCCCAGACCTCAGCCCATGCCCTCCTTAAGTTATGCTGGTCGCGTACTTAGTATCTCCGATTCCAATTCCCTACGATCCAGCATGAGCCAACACGTCGACGAGACGCCCCTTAGCCGGCGGCGAGTTGCAACGGCCGGGATCCCGCCCAACAGCAGCGACATCCTCTGGGAGATCTTCCTCCGCCTTCCACCGCTGCCCTCCTCCCTGCCGCGCGTCTCCTTCGTCTGCCAGCGATGGCGCCGCCTCGCCGCCGACCCCGAGTTCCTCCAACGCTTCCGCGCCCAACACCGTAAGGCTCCCCTCCTCGGAATCTTCAAGGAGCACGATGGGTGGGTCTCCTTCATCCCCGTCCTCGACACTCCCGACCGCATACCTCCCCAGCGCTTCTCCATGCGTATCGACTACGGCGGCGATGTTCGGACCTACGACCGCTTTTACGGCACGCTTCTCGGGTGCCGGCACGGGCGCCTCCTCGTCCACGACCCCAGGCGGCATGAGGTCCTCGTGTGCGACCCGATAACCGGCAACCAGCACCATATCGCCCTTCCGCCAGAGTTTCACACGCTTGACATTGCCAAAGGGGCCGTGCTTTGCGCCAATGGCGACGTGGGACACCTGCACGGCGGCTGCCACTCGAGCCCCTTCACGCTAGTTTTGGTGCGGATCTTGTACAAACCAGAATGGCGTTGCCGAGGCCGCGGGGTTGCCCGTGTTTACTACTCGGAGACCGGCATGTGGAGCGATCTCATCTTGACGTTGGAACAATGTCGGAACCATTTTGTCGATGTCCATCGCCCTTCCACCCTTGTTGGCTTCGTTCCTCATCTGACAATGTGAAAATACTTGAATTTGATATTGCTTGGGACACTCTATCGGTTATCGACGGGCCTCCTGTTGAGGGACTTTACATATATTGCAGCCAGATCATTCAGGGAGAGGATGGAGGCGTCGGAGTCGCCGTATTGTCATACGGCATCCTCCAAATGTGGGACTGCAAGGTTGGTTTTTTGTGATAAAGCATGGATTCTACGGAAGACCGCCAATTTTGAGGTGGTGCCCGATGGGAGGGTTATGCAAGCTGAGATAGTTGGGTATGTCGAGGATGATGATGCAATTCTTATAAATTTCAGCAACAACGTCTTCATTATGCAACTCGAGTCAATGAAATCACGAAAACTTTGTGAAAGCACAATGACACACCGATATTATCCTTTCACAAGTTTCTACTCATCAGGTAATAGCTCATTCCTTACATTCTTGTAGTAGCATTGATCATGTCATGTGTCACACACACATAGCTTCTGGATGCATGGTGCCATTGCTGTGCTCTGAAGGTTTTGATGACAACATTATAAAATTGGTGAATTTGTTTAAAGATATGTCAAAGGCGCATCATTTTAACATCATAAATTTCAGCTTGAACAACATTTATTACCAACAACATTTTATTAATAATAGGTAACATCATTTCACATGGCAAGTTTACTTGAAGCCAGTACTTTTTTTTGCGGGTACTTGAACCCAGTACTTGGTGGTGTATTATTAGGAGTAAATAGCGTATTTCCTATGGATAGCATTGCTGACAATTATGAATAACGCCGTGGTGGTTCGAACGAAATAGCTTGTACTAGAGTGTTCGGGAAATCCTGAAGATGAGAACAGTTTTCGAAGAAAATATTATGAAATCTGGGCTATTCAAAATTTCACGTGAATGGTTCATGGTACCAGCATCGCGCGCGTACTGTAGTGGATCAAAATATTCTGCTATCGGGTACATAGTGTGCTAGAAGTAGAATACATGTTCAGATGTCATCCGTTCATTTCACTTCTATACACATGTTTCATTGTTGATTCTGTACTTTTGAGATAATTATTTTGATTGCAAACAGGCAAGTTTGGTCGCTGCAAAGGCATTGCTAGCGCACCAACCGCAAGGTACAGCTCCAACCATTAAGCCATCGAAGCAGCAGGCTCCGACCCACCAAGAGGAAAGAAGTTTACGAGAACAAGGTAGGCCAGGGTCAGGTTCGCCAGTCGACGAAGGGGTGTGAATTCTGGGCAACGAAGTTGTATGCTGCATATCTGAAAGGTGTAGTTTATGTTCGTCTTGCGGTGGGCATTATGAAGTCACCTCTCATTTTGGTGGTCTAGTGTATTCTTGCAAGTTACCTGATAAACAAACTCATCTATTTGATGAATTCATAATTTCTTATCTTTTGCATAGGCCAACTAAATATTACAAATTCACCTAAGTACACCTACTTGTTTTCTTGGAAAAACGTGTACCATGCACGCACTTCATATAAACTAACCGACAATCTGTATTAGAGTATTTTTGCATTGAAACGGTATGAAATAAGGATTGTATACATGAACAATGTTGTATATAGACTGAATGTATGAACATTAAATATGATATAGATTTCTGAATCAACTACGTACATTAATATGCCAATGTGGTTAGGCTCCCTTGATCCCTTCATCTATCATCATGCATTCGAGTTTTTGGTTTATATATCTCGATTTATGGCTTCTTACCCTGCTCTTGGATCAAGTTATCCTTATAGTTGTCTCCATCTATTCGAGGAGTAGGGTGGAAAGGTCTCCTTGTTGGCCCAAACTCAAGAACTCAGAGAGAGTGAGAAAAAAAATGAGATCCATGGGCACTAGCACCCAAGACTTTTTTTGTATAGGTAGCAGCCACCCAGGTGAGGCACAGGAGCTCCCGATGGGAGTCAAGCCCTGGACGCAGGGTTGCCACTGCAAAGCCCTTGCCACTAGGCCACAGCCTAGGACCTCACAGAGAGATTGAGAGATCAAGATGAAAACACGACTTTATGGCGGAGCGTATTGTCTACTGTCTGTTCTACTTCTCATAGGGCAAAGGTAAGTGTGACGCGAGTTCGCTGAATATGATTTGGGGGAAAAACATGTTCGGCAATGAAATCTTAGTTCATGACGGCTCGATGGAGCCGGCGTAATCTGATGGTGCGGAAGGGAACAGCGGTCCGTATTGGATGGCCAGAAAGCTCAAATCGATGTGGTGCGCCCAAGATCCATGACCGTTTTCATCTTTAGATAATATATTGACATCGTATGAAAATATTGTATGATGCATCTAACGGTATTTATTTGGTATTGTAAACATTAGTTGTATTTTCTATAAACTTGCTCAAACTATACACACAGTTTAGGTTTAAAAATTATATGCCTTAATTTGAGAAACTGGAGTAGTACCCGTTATTTGTGTGGTAGTATCAATAATGTTGAAGTATGCATAGTAGCAGTACATACTTATCCACAAATTAATGCAATTAATCATTGTTAAATTGGCACTTCTTATACTCATCCACAAATTAATGAATTAATGCTAATTAATTAGTGCATTTTATAACTATTCATATGGAACCATTTATTCAACATGGTGCTTTAATATGGTTCTATCACATCACATCCACCATGCTATTAAAGGAATTCCCATTTCTCTTGTCCTCCTTCACAACTTTCACAGCAAACATCCATCAACCCGGCTTGTTTTCAAATAGCATCGACATCTAGCTATTTAACATGAGGACCACCCTCATGCTTATCCTCGCCCTTGCCTTATTAGGGGTAACAACAGGTACTTACTTGCTCATATGGCACCTTGTTTTGATAACTCATCTAGTAATATGATCACAACTTGTATGATTTTATTTTGCTATTTTTTTGTCAGCTGAGGGTGTATGTTTTGGAAGAACTACTTTCCCAAAGCCATCATGTGAAATTACAAGTTGCCATTCAACATGTGAGGCATTCTTCAATCGGATTCAATGTAGTGGGTGCACTTGGACCTCATTGTGTATACAAAATGGAGGGTGCGACTGCACCATATGTCCCCCGACGAACAATTTAGCTAAAATATGATGACATCTGTACTAGAATATGTGTAGTAGGAGCAATCTCTTTAGCGATGGTGATATGAAATAAAGTTCAATATTACTCATAAGAAATTACTCAATGTAACTTTCGCAACATGTTGTGTGCAAGGAAAAATAATCACTCTGTTTTCAGCGGAAATAATGGCATTTTTATTAAACCTCAATACCAAGCGAATAATTGTCTTCGTATGATGTTTGCTTTCTAGACATTTCATTGGGTCGTAAGCACTTAAAGATGTCATTCCTTCCCTCTCATGCAGTAGCATAACTTATTTGTACATCGTTGAAATATGTTGCCCAGCCCTTTTTAAAAAAAAAGATGTTGCACAATAATCACACTGGAGTTCATAATAAAGTTTTGCCTTAAGATTGCTGATCAACATATCGTTAATATCACACCATAATTAGTCCACGAACACCCAATAATCATTCACGCGGTGTGAGGAATTAATTCATTTTCGGCGAGAAGCAGCCATGAGGTGCTCCAGCGAGCCGTGGCATTAGCCTTCCTATGTGCCGACCATTGTTTTTGGAAATTCATGTAAACACTATTCATTTAAATACCCAACCTACACAACCTATTTTTAATTACTTTTTTTAGTTTTTAACTTGTTATCCAGTTGGGTGTGTTGCAATGTGATTGCATTGAAACTTGAGTTCGGTCCTCGGCTGAGATGGCACCGATACTGTGTACAGGCAAGGTAGAGAAAAAGGCGAGGAAATAGAGCAGGAAGTAGACGAGGGAGAGCAAAGAAAGAGGGACGAGATGCTAGATGCGACGCGACATCGGTCGTTGGAAGGTCGCCGCCATCCGTCATGGTGGAGAGCTGGGCTTGGACAACTGGACTTTTTTTTGTTGCAATAATGGACATTTGAGCTTTAGGCGCTGCGTCTTTTCCATTTGAGTGAAAGGAGGACAAGTCGTGTCTTTCTTCTTGTATTGGGTTGGATCGTTTATTGTACAATTTCAGAAATTACTTGGGTTTGGTCTATTCGGTTAGCAATGTACCATCCAAAATAGCCTAGACAAATTCGGCTTTCAAAAACTGGGACCCGAGAAAGCAGATGAATTAATCGGTCCAGGTCATTTCGTTCCCGGTTCCAGTTTATTCAGGGTCGATTTTTGGTCCTCAGGTTTTTGCCCACCATATGTCATTTGTTAGTCGAGATAGGCGATGCGACATGATTGGTTGGTGGTATATGCTAGTATGTATGTATGTATGTATGGCCAGCATGGATGAGCCACCATCAAAGTAGATAGACTAAGTTACAAATGTCTACCTCTCCGTCCAAATTAGGATGCCTGTAGTTTTTGCTCAAAGTCAAATATTTTGTAGTCTGACCAACTATGCATTAAAAAGTTTTGACATTTATAATATATAAATCAATATAGTTGGAACCATCATGAAATATATTTTCATATCGTGGGATTTGGTAAATGCGTAGATGTTGAATATTTTTCAGTTGGTCAAGATTTAAATAGTTTGACTTGGACCAAAAACTATAGGCATCCTATTTTGGGAAGGAGAAATACTTAGAAGATTTAGATATTAATATTTCATTATTATGGAAATACACAGTACTCATTGTAGCGTACCTGCACTTAGAAATTGGCAAGATACCTGTGTATAGTGCAAACTCTTGGATCGATTCATTTGCACACACAGTCTAATATGAAATATCACAACATTGTATCAATTATTACACGCGGATCCAGTACTTAGGAAAATATCCTTTACAAATTGCATAGCACGAAGCTAGCTTTGAAAGAGTAAAGCAGCGGAAATTTATTCTTCATGGAGTCTCCATCATCTTCATGTGCCACAGGCGAAACACGTTGGTTGCAGACTCGAATCACTTAACGAAACTCACTCGTCGTCAGAATAATCTGCAACAAATAAAAATTTGCAACAGAGTGGGTCAGATATCATTAAAAATGGATCTGGCAAGTGACACTATGTGGACACTTAATGGAATAACTCTATAGCCTATATGCATATTTGGCTGGTGGAGTTCAAGACTGTTTTGCATAAAAGCCAATTTTGCCTTACACTTTGTAAAACATTTTCTTCAAATGTTTGAGACAATATGGCATGAAATCCATAGTCTCGTCTACCCTTGTTCACCCATCAAGTTTTACTTAGAGAAATTGAGATGTTGGGAGCCTTCGTTGACATCCTTGATCAGCTGCTTGAATTGTCCGTAACAGGGGACACGGCTAAGTACTTAGTTTTAACTCTGCAGAGGTTGTGCACTTTCACCATTAGACCCAACAAACCCAAACTATTCTCAAGCACTCAAATTGTGCTAAGAAAAGGAGAGAGTTGAGACGAGACTTTTCAGAAGCATATTGCCCATCCCATACCGGCTTGACCCGTTCCACCTACATCCTCTACATCTGCTTGTCAAGCCGGGAGTCCACGCAACTTAATCCATCTAGCCAGAGCCCATATGACTAATGGTTGCACGGGAAGCAACTTCACTTAGAGAAAACATTGGTCCCTTTATTCCTGGGTGGCAATCCACAAGTGAATATCCCGCGGGACAACACTCAACTCTGACAGCGATCAAGCCCAAATCCACCCAGGTGTTCAATTAACTTAGTAGAAATTAGCTTTTCAATAAAACACTTTTGCATAGCATCAATGATTCTACTAAGTTATCAATAGGATTCTAGACACAACTAGTGTAAAGGAGATAGTAATTTTGGCATAGCAATACTATCCTACACATGCATATAAAGAAAATACACTAAGTCATGCATAGAAAAATACTTAGGAAATTTGTGGGGGTGTGCCACTTGCCTTGGCAACAGGAAGAACAGGAGTAGCAGCTGCAAAAGCCCTCGTCTCTCTCCGAAATTTCTAACAAGTGAAACAAATCACAAATAAACATACAATCATAAATGCAACACTTAGAAAAATATGACATGCATGAGATGCAACAAAACACAAGTCAACAATTTTCTAGCTCTTTATTTTGGTTAAGTCGTGCATGAGACAAAGTGCACTGTACACACAAAATTCTAAGTAAAAAGCATAGTAAACCATTCCTTAAAGGGAATAAACAAAGAGGGATAGGAAGGGTAGAAAAAGATAGAGAACAAGATGTAGTTGGTCTTCCAAGAATCTTCTCCAGGCTTCCTTGTTGCTTTCTCGTTGGTGTGTTGACTTCTTGGAAATTTGTAGACTTGATGGTTCTGCAGACTTGATGATGTTGGCAGCATCAAGGTTGGTCTTGAATATAACTTAGCCACCATGAAGTCTAAGAGAAGAAGGAAGAAAAGAGAGAAAGGAAAGAAAGACTTAGAAAATGTAGGTGGTTGGTCTTCATGAACTTCTTCTTGATTTTCTTCTAAGTACTTTTACTTCTTGGAGATGCTTCTGGAGCCTTGTTTTCTTGGCCAAGTCCTTCATTGGTTTCCACTAATTCTAACTTAGTGGTTTTCGACTAGGAGGGTCAAAAGGGCTAACATGCATCCTCAAATTTTCTATTCCCTTTACCGCCAAGATCTATTCTATGAAGGTACGGTGCACCCCATAATGCGATGATCCAAAATACTTACAAACACGCTTGCGGAAGATCTTGTGTTTGTCGAAGTAGATGTCGGTGAAGCCTGATGAAGAATATCACGTCCACGCCGGGAGGTGAGATTGTTGCCGTACGTCGTCGTTGATGTAGACCTTGATGAAGTTGCTCCGTTCTCCAAGGAACTTACTTGCGCAAATCCCGCTCTAGCAGTATCCACACATACACCGTGTCAACCCACCCCGTGCGTTCACCGCCTAGCTACTAGCACGTGGTGAAGGGAGTCAGCCTTGCAGCGTAGTTTAGGTGGTAGATCTAATCAACTAGATTAGATCTATATGGGAAGATTAGATACGTCTAATTCTCAACACATGAGATCTACAAGAGAGAGAGAGAGAACTTGCTTCAATTGTTGTGTCAAACCCTAGGGGCTTGGGGCTGCTTATAAAGGAGGCCAAGGGGTGGAGGTGCTTGGGGAAGGGGCCGAGCCCTTCCCCTTTAGGGCCGGCCGGCCAAGGAAGGGAGGGAGGAGTCCCTCCCCTTCCCCTACTCGGATTGGGAGGAGGAGTAGGACTCCTCCCTCCCAAACCTACCAAACCTGCCAAACCTCACAAGGAAGGAGGGGGAGGAGACCCTCCCCCACCCCAACTCGGATTGGGTGGAGGAGTTGGACTCCTCCCCCCCAAACCGCCTCACCCTAGAAGGAAAGGGGGGAAGGAGACCTCCCCCACCTCCAACTCGGGTTGGAGGGGGACTTCCCCCTCCCACCGCCTCCTGCCGCTGCCGTCCACCCCATGGGCCACGTGGCCCATTAGGGTTTCGGCCATGGGGGGAACTTCCCCCTCTACGGCACCGTGGCCCACCGCGACCTTGGTGGGCCTATTAATATTATTCCTTTAATTTAATTAAATAAATAATCAATTGTTTTGTCTAATTAATTCCTAAATGAATATTTCCTTTTACGGAAAATTCCCGGAATTAATTACTTATCATATAACTCATATTTATATGAACCAGGATACCTAGTATCCGCCGACAAAAACATCGGAACAATATTTCCTTCTTCATAAGCACTCGGATTAAATCCGCTGATGATAGAAACCATTCCTATCATCCCGGGACATTAGATGTCCGCATCCTCTCTAACTTATAATTCATCGGAACAAGTACAGTGACATCGGAGCTACTCCGACACAATCTCATTCCCACTAAAACTACATCTTTACTCTCGATCAAAGATTGACCTACAGCTTAAGCGTGTGACCCGAAAGGTTCAGCAATCACAAAGTATTGTTAGGGAGCTTACCAAACAATAACCAGCAGTGGGTTAGGCATTCGTACTGGCACCCTTGTGTTGTGAATGAACAACAGAACCTGTGCGTTAACCATTACGCTTAATCCCCTTACGTGCACGATACCAATGATATCTCGAGATTGAGACAATGGGCTCTAGTGTGATCAAACCCTTTGACCATAACACATATTATTCTCGTACCAATATCATTCTCTTTTCTCATTCCGTATATATGTTGGCCCGTGATAAATCACGCTTGTGTCTGGCCAGACGATTTGGGTGACAACAACAATACTTGAGATGGCCTAGAGGATGTATCTCTCCATCGTCTGGAGGAGTAAGTGCCATTCTTGAACGATCTCTGTTCCAATACAAATTCTAGTTCAAGCTCAAAAGCCACCTATCATAGTCCCATGTTACTGCAAGACGTTTGATGGAAATCAAAGCTCGAATGTCCAATAAGCGGTCACAAGATATTCTCATAGCATAGGGATCTAGCTAATGATAACTAAATAGATGATCAATTGCTATTTCATCGTCGACGATTTGTCTCATAGCAAGATCATACGGTGGGTCGGTTCAGTGCGATTATCATTCCGATAATCCACTCCTATAGTTGAATGACTTATACAAAGTCCATAATCAGGAAAACGCGATCATCGAGCAACAAGATAGGCTAGTCTCAGAGACAAGACCAGGAACTCTTTATCCGTTCGTATCTCTACACGTGTATCGGAGGTTTTCCTCTTGCATACGTTGTATTTGCTATACAAGTACCCAATACAGTTGTAGCATAAAGATACAAACATTAATAATAAACATGGAGATAAATAAAATTATTATTGTCTCTAGGGCATATCTCCAACAGACCAGTGGGCCCTAGCTGACTAGGACACTCCCTCAGGTCAAAAAGGAGAGAGGGGAGTCGATGGATAAGAGAGGGGAGGGCTGGTTTGGGATGGGTTTAGGATTTGTTCAACACTAACTTGTGTAGCTACACTTGCTAACAAGGCTAAAGATGGTCACACAAGAAGCCATGCCAAAAACATGTGTGTGGTGGCCTAATGAAGGTGATGCAAAAGTTTGCAAGTCTAAAAGAAGGAAGAAAGAATTTTAAAAACATCACAAGTTGTGAAAAATGACCAAATGGTCACTGTTTTGAGTAGCCCTGAACACACAGATGATTTTATGCTAAAACAAGCTTTCAAAGGGTCAAGCAATGCATAAACTAAGAGTAGAATGTTCAGAGAACAAGAGGGTCAAGTTGCATGTCAAAAATGACACAAGGGTTGCTTAATCTAGGTCCCTAGATTGGCTAAGTTTTAACAAACAGGAAGATCAAAGTCAACAAAATTTTAAGTAGGAAAATTTTGTAAAAGTAGTACTAATAGGTTTCAAACGAAACTAAGAGCTAAACAAAACAACTAAACCAACTAAGCAAGGGTTGACTAAGTCAAACAAAAGTTTTTGCTAAACGGGAAAAATTCTAGACTAACACCACAATTCTAAGTCCAAGAAAATTGGGGTGTTACAGCGTCAAGGATTTCCTGCGGAAGCACGGGGGCGGGATGGATCAGGTGGACTCATTTAGGATTTCAAGGTGCGGTGCTATATGTCATGTGCTTGCATTTTCTCGTAAGAGTAACACGCTGTAGTTTCTTTCACAGCTCTAGTTATATCAAAACCTCTATTTGGAATTTAGATAAGATATTGGCAAGTGAAGTAGATTAATGTGTGCTCTGGAAATAAGTTGATGTTTACTATTTCTGCATTGTTGATCCTTTATGTTTTACAATTTCAGTGGGAAAAGAGCTGGGACTCCTCGAGTAAAGAATCTCAGACATTGACCGAGGGGCTGATTGGACCATCTCTGGGGCCGTTGAAAGATATCCAAAATGAATCTACCTCTAAAATTATGGATAGTTTTGCTGAAACTGACATCCTACCTTTAGTAATATTGTATCCTATGTTGTTATGCCTTTACAAAGTCCTACCAATGGGGCATATCACCCCACTAGTACAGCGTGCTATGGATCTTTCGCTTCTGAGAGTGTTGCTTATTCTGCTCCATTTGGTACTTCTGGGCTGCCCATCAAACCCTGGGTCGCAACACATGAACACCAGGGTATGGAGAGTACAAACATGTTGCGTAATGGTGATGCAAAACTGAAAGGTTAGAACTAGGCTTCGATAATTGTACTATTGTGCAGTTTGATTAGTACTTCGCTGATTTTTTTCCTTACAGGTGCTCAGTCAACTTTCCCCAGAAATGGACCAAACCCACCAGCTTCTTCTTTTGTACATGTGAGTATGTAAATGCTGTGCACGCACACATGTTTAGGCAAACTTGACAGCAAACTTGACAAGAAGTGATGCCGATCCTGCAGCTGGAGTACAAGGTTTAGGCAAGAAAATTAAGAAGATGCCAATTTTTTCATCACCATTGAAAGCATTGTGAGCAACATGACAGTATACTTGACAAGAAGCATTGTGAGCTGAATGTAAATGTTCTATTGCATACTTGTAATTGGTTGTCACAGCTACAGTTACATATATACTTGACATTGACTACGCTGCCTATGTCATGGATGCATATTTGAATTATGCTTGATTTATAAAACTTTTTGGCTTTGTGAATTTTTAATGGATTGTAATATTTGAATTCTACATGAAACACGTGAATATAGTATTACATTAGAGTATTGCCTCTAATGATATATCATTTGAGGCACAAATCAATAATGCCTCAAATGGTACGGCATTTGAGACATTATAGGGTGCCTCTAATGGTATAGCATTTGAGGCACAAATCAATAATGCCTCAAATGACATTATAGAGTGCCTCTAATGGTATAGCATTTGAGGCACAAATCAATAATGGCTCAAATGGTATGGCATTTGAGGCACAAATCAATAATGCCTCAAATGGTATGGCATTTGAGGCACTCAATAGTGCCTCAAATGGTAGTATTTGAGGCACTAAATAATGCGTCGAATTTAACCCTTTTGAGGAACTGAAAATGCCTCTAATACTCACCTACTAAGGCACTATTTAAAAATGCCTTAAAAGACTTTTAACAACGCAAGTAAATCTAGCACTTTTATTTTTGCCTCGAATAACTTTTTGAGGCCTTGTTTACCTTTAGTGTATTTTAGGGGATGGGAGGAGATTATCCCGGATCTCAGAAAATCCCAACTAGTTTGTTTACTTCTAGTGTATTTTAGGGGATGGGAGGGGATGATCCCTAAATATCCCCTACCATCCCTCTAGTCCATGCTAGTGTATTTTAGGGGAAGAGTATTTATATGGATTTGTGGGGATTGTGTGTTCACCAAATCCCCTTTCATCCCCACTCTTCCCATCCCCTAAAATACTCTTGGAGTAAACAAGGCCTGAGGCATTTTTTAGACTTTTGGAGGCATTTTGGAGTGCCTCTAGATACAGGACAGGTGTAGTGTGAGGGACGGTTCCTATCCAACCGTGGCTGCCGGCGACAGACTGTACACGTTCGATTCCGGCAACGGCAACGGGCTGCCATATCTTTGCCTCACTCAATCTACCATATGCCACGTGGACAGCAACAGCTGCTCTTTCTGCCCCGGCGAGGAGGTTGAGCCCTACTGCACGAGGCCGCAGCGGCGTTGGATCTAGGAGAGGAGCCTCGTGCCGCCGCCGTTCTTACGCGACGCCGAGGACAAGGGTAGCTTCATCTCAGCAACAGCGCTGCATCCAGACGGCCGCACCGTCTTTGTCTCCGTCAGAAACACAGCTGGTGGCGGGAAGAAAAGATAGAAAAAGAGGAGCGTGAGAGGCGCAAGAAAGAAAATAGGGAGTTTAGAATAACGATGGATGAAGAAAAAGAGAAGCGGTGGGAGATGAAGCTGGGCACCTTCGCGCTGGACACGGAGACCGGCGAGTGGACGCGGTGCGGGGACTGGTACCTGCCGTTCAAAGGCGAGGCGCGCTACGACGACGACCTCGACGCGTGGGTCGGCACCCGCATGGTGTGCAGCGAGGACGAGGACGGCATCCACCACGAGTACGAGCACCTCTGCTGCTGCGACGTCCCTGCGATCGGGGACGGGGACGATGATGCGGGCCTGAAGTGCCGGCACCGGCGTGGAAGGTGGACCAGGAGGACTGGAAGAGCCGCTAGAAGGGAAGCGCGTTCTCTCACACGCCGGCGGCGGTATGTTCTGCCTCGTCGAGCCTGCGCTGCGGGAGGGTGTCAGATATAGTCGGAGGTTGGGCGGCGGGGACAAGTGGCTGCTCCACGTGACCATGTTCCGCGCCAAGTACGGCAAGAACGGCGAGCTCTTGGACGAGGCGATCACGTCTGGTCGGTCCTACCTCATGTCACGCCATCTAATGAACTTCCACGCTTCTGCGTTTTGGATATGATGACCCAGTTAGCTAGCCCTCGGATGAATCAATATCATTTTAATTAATCACCGCATATATGCGTTTCAGATAAGGCAGAGTTTAGCCTTCATTTCTAAACCACATACAGTTTCAAAGGCATGATGTTCATGCACGCAACTTGTCCCATCAGAAGAGACAAAGCAAGACTTACGATTTTTGGTCGCACGTTGCTTTCTTCCAATACTCCATCCCTGAAAGATGTGCGTGTTTCTGTTTTCTTAATTCATGTTTTAGCCAACGGTTAATCTAATAAGTTTTGTGGGTTATGTGTGTAAACTTGATACCGTTGGATCCATATCATGTTGAAGAATTTGTGTAGGAGTTAGATTTAATTTTTTAACCTATAGTAATTGAAGGTTTGACGGGGATGTAAAGGATCAAATAGTGTTTTCGCGGATACAGTGGATTTTCTTGGACGGGTTAAGAATCCATAAAAGGAGGCTGTCGTGCATTGAGAGTGGGAGTTATTCGGATGGCTCGGGCCGAGACAAGCCACGCGGACGCCGCAGACACAGGGGGACAGTGGCGGCGGCTCCCACTGCCGCTGCTCCGGTCAGCACTCAGCAGCGCCACGGTTTTTGGCAGCGTACAGGGACGGAGCCAGCACTGAGTATTGGAGGGGGCAGAATCAAGTTGGAGGGGGCGAATTAGCTTAGAACTACTAATTACAAGCATGATTATAAGGGAGTATATGAAGGAAATCAATTTGTTGGGGGTGGCTTAGCCCCTGTTCGTCCCCCCTTCCTCCGTCCCTGGCAGCGTAGTAAGGAGACGATTGTGCATGTTTGTAGGACGCCTAGTGGGCCGTTCAAGCATATTGAGTGGTGTAGCTATGAGCGCGAAGCAACACAAAGCCTGTTATTGAGTAGCTAACAGAACGCAGTAACCGGAATCAAAGATATAGCTTTGTAGAGTGAAAGGAAAGATTAAGCCAATCCTGCGGTGAAAGCAGAAGAAGAACCCAATACTGCAGAATTTCTCCATTTTGCTAGGTTGCGCCCATGGCGAGATAGAAGTTATCAGAAAATGGAGGCTGAAAAATAGCTAATTTAGAGGGAAATCTACAATTTACTACTTTTTCCACTAGGCGAGATAGAACTTGACTTTTGCCTTAGTAAGCAGTCGAAAAACGGACCAAAAACAAGAAAAAAGTTATGCCACCATAATGGTGGTAGTGTGGACAAGGGAGCAGTTTATGTTCTTGATGTATGTCAAACTTTAGATTGTCCTCATAGACCACCTCTTCCTACAAGTCCGACCGATCCAGCATCACAGCGTCCACCGCTAGCGGGAATAAGCAATGTTCATCCGACGCCTTTCTTTTTAAGGTACACCCCACCACTGTGGTAGCAGACCACCATCCTCCTTCGTCGGCTGACATAATATCAAGCTCATGTTTTTCCAGCTGTTCAGCCAAGCCTATAAGACCCTTTTAGATTCTATAGCCGACCGACACAGATTATCAGGCCAACCATGTTCGCTTTTGTATGCGGGCCGGAACAAAGTTCTTCTGATATCACAAGTCTTCCCAGAACATGCTCTTTTCATGGACTGTTATCTTTATTTTTGTTCACAAGTCAAACTTTGGTTTTCTTATCTATACTACTTACATTCACACTTTGACACATGTCCATGCATTACTAAGAAGATATGGTTGGGTGAGTTTCTTGCTATCTAATTTTCCTTTATTACTTCTACAATTAGAAGTTCAATAGTAGTTTTTGTATGTGTAATTGTTTACTTAATGAAATTCCCACGACATATATTCAGAAACATAACAGAGTTATGCAAGGGTTACTCCTCTGGTTTGACTCGGCTTCCCCTGTTTGCAAACATAACTTTCTGCCTTCTGCTACCTGGGAGTGCTTATCTGATGATATTTCCATTTAAACCATAGCCATACTATCTCTTGGTTTATTCTGCCTATAGCACAAAAGTTACTTTCATTCACCATCCATTACTTAGCTACTTCTTATGCTTAGCCATGCATTTTAACAATATTACCACTCTAGACACTGAAAAAATGGTTTTGTTTTTCAGTCCCCAAATGGTGCTACCAGTGATAATATATGCAAAACGGTTATGGCCTCGGTTCATTTCACTATTTCAGGGAGGTAATTTCAAAGAAGCCTGAACCGGTGGCTGTAAGGTTAAATGGACAAGCAATTGTTGTGCAAACGGTTGGCAGAATCCATGGAAGTCTACTTCCCTGTTATTTTTGCCACATGCTTATTGGTTAATTTTGACACTTTTGCATGTTTTTTCAAATTTTGTCAAGCAATGCATATGTACAAACAATGTAGTTCCATTATTTTACAGTTGTTGTTGTATTCCATTATTTTACAGTTGTTGTTGTATTTGATGCTTTATAATCTAAAGAATTTCGCCAATGTTGCTGATGTGGTAAAATTGGTTTACATAATAGTAGACCGTAATGTATGAGAAACCAGTTGAGCAATATATAATTGTATAAAAAATAAAGTAGCAACTATTAGTCACACCTATACACGGCGTGGCAAAGCGCGCCTTACCCTTCCAGTTAAATACACGTCGTATCTATTTTACGTAGCATTGAGACAACACGTAGGCGAAATATAGCTTGCATGTAGGTGGAAGATACACACACGGCTGGACCGTTGCATATGTAAGCTGGTACTCCTACATACACAGACGGTTATTTATAATTAAGCAACCTAGCTAGATAACTGCTCGATCATGCCATGCATGCAGTAGCTATGCTCTCCCTAGAAGGCAGGAGCTTCTGAGGATACGGCGCAAGAAGCAGGCGATGAACACCTCCGGCTTGAAGTAGGTGAAGAAGCCGACACACTTGGAGGCCTCCTTGACCAGGCATCGGTGGCATCCCTTGGGGCAGAACTCAATCTCACTCGAAGCTTCAGGAGGATCCGAAACCGCCGCCGCAGAGCTAATGATGATGAGCAGCAGCAGGAGTAACCCCATCGAGATGGAGGCCCTCGTGGTCATGTCGCAGTAGGATTGTAGATCAAGATGCAAATTAGTGATCGGTCGATGGGTGCAAACCACAGCTGCTTGCAGCTGCTTAAATAGAATGCGGAGGAGCACCAGTCAGCAACGTCCACCACTACTTATCATAGTTTCAGTATAAATTGGGCCTGCTAGCTTCTGTTCCTGAACCTTCTCATTCACAGTGGCTCAATATTTATAGAGAGAGTTTTGGTTAGCTACCAATTAATTCTCTCTAAGAGATAGGCGTTGGCATTTAAGGCTAGTAGCTTATTTTTAAGCCAACATTTAAAAGGAGCTAGAAATTAAGCGCAGTGCATTTAAAGGGATATGGACCTCGTTTCCGGGCTTTTGCCGGGCCTCGGAAAATGGAAATTTCGGCCATTACAGAAAGAAAGCCTAGCATTCGTTGACAATCAATTTGGGCTCTCGGATAAACCATTTTGTTTTTATGAAGAAATCGTTGATAATCAATTTGGGCCGCTTGATCTGCAGCCCAGACCTCAGCCCATGCCCTCCTTAAGTTATGCTGGTCGCGTACTTAGTATCTCCGATTCCAATTCCCTACGATCCAGCATGAGCCAACACGTCGACGAGACGCCCCTTAGCCGGCGGCGAGTTGCAACGGCCGGGATCCCGCCCAACAGCAGCGACATCCTCTGGGAGATCTTCCTCCGCCTTCCACCGCTGCCCTCCTCCCTGCCGCGCGTCTCCTTCGTCTGCCAGCGATGGCGCCGCCTCGCCGCCGACCCCGAGTTCCTCCAACGCTTCCGCGCCCAACACGTAAGGCTCCCCTCCTCGGAATCTTCAAGGAGCACGATGGGTGGGTCTCCTTCATCCCCGTCCTCGACACTCCCGACCGCATACCTCCCCAGCGCTTCTCCATGCGTATCGACTACGGCGGCGATGTTCGGACCTACGACCGCTTTTACGGCACGCTTCTCGGGTGCCGGCACGGGCGCCTCCTCGTCCACGACCCCAGGCGGCATGAGGTCCTCGTGTGCGACCCGATAACCGGCAACCAGCACCATATCGCCCTTCCGCCAGAGTTTCACACGCTTGACATTGCCAAAGGGGCCGTGCTTTGCGCCAATGGCGACGTGGGACACCTGCACGGCGGCTGCCACTCGAGCCCCTTCACGCTAGTTTTGGTGCGGATCTTGTACAAACCAGAATGGCGTTGCCGAGGCCGCGGGGTTGCCCGTGTTTACTACTCGGAGACCGGCATGTGGAGCGATCTCATCTTGACGTTGGAACAATGTCGGAACCATTTTGTCGATGTCCATCGCCCTTCCACCCTTGTTGGCTTCGTTCCTCATCTGACAATGTGAAAATACTTGAATTTGATATTGCTTGGGACACTCTATCGGTTATCGACGGGCCTCCTGTTGAGGGACTTTACATATATTGCAGCCAGATCATTCAGGGAGAGGATGGAGGCGTCGGAGTCGCCGTATTGTCATACGGCATCCTCCAAATGTGGGACTGCAAGGTTGGTTTTTTGTGATAAAGCATGGATTCTACGGAAGACCGCCAATTTTGAGGTGGTGCCCGATGGGAGGGTTATGCAAGCTGAGATAGTTGGGTATGTCGAGGATGATGATGCAATTCTTATAAATTTCAGCAACAACGTCTTCATTATGCAACTCGAGTCAATGAAATCACGAAAACTTTGTGAAAGCACAATGACACACCGATATTATCCTTTCACAAGTTTCTACTCATCAGGTAATAGCTCATTCCTTACATTCTTGTAGTAGCATTGATCATGTCATGTGTCACACACACATAGCTTCTGGATGCATGGTGCCATTGCTGTGCTCTGAAGGTTTTGATGACAACATTATAAAATTGGTGAATTTGTTTAAAGATATGTCAAAGGCGCATCATTTTAACATCATAAATTTCAGCTTGAACAACATTTATTACCAACAACATTTTATTAATAATAGGTAACATCATTTCACATGGCAAGTTTACTTGAAGCCAGTACTTTTTTTTGCGGGTACTTGAACCCAGTACTTGGTGGTGTATTATTAGGAGTAAATAGCGTATTTCCTATGGATAGCATTGCTGACAATTATGAATAACGCCGTGGTGGTTCGAACGAAATAGCTTGTACTAGAGTGTTCGGGAAATCCTGAAGATGAGAACAGTTTTCGAAGAAAATATTATGAAATCTGGGCTATTCAAAATTTCACGTGAATGGTTCATGGTACCAGCATCGCGCGCGTACTGTAGTGGATCAAAATATTCTGCTATCGGGTACATAGTGTGCTAGAAGTAGAATACATGTTCAGATGTCATCCGTTCATTTCACTTCTATACACATGTTTCATTGTTGATTCTGTACTTTTGAGATAATTATTTTGATTGCAAACAGGCAAGTTTGGTCGCTGCAAAGGCATTGCTAGCGCACCAACCGCAAGGTACAGCTCCAACCATTAAGCCATCGAAGCAGCAGGCTCCGACCCACCAAGAGGAAAGAAGTTTACGAGAACAAGGTAGGCCAGGGTCAGGTTCGCCAGTCGACGAAGGGGTGTGAATTCTGGGCAACGAAGTTGTATGCTGCATATCTGAAAGGTGTAGTTTATGTTCGTCTTGCGGTGGGCATTATGAAGTCACCTCTCATTTTGGTGGTCTAGTGTATTCTTGCAAGTTACCTGATAAACAAACTCATCTATTTGATGAATTCATAATTTCTTATCTTTTGCATAGGCCAACTAAATATTACAAATTCACCTAAGTACACCTACTTGTTTTCTTGGAAAAACGTGTACCATGCACGCACTTCATATAAACTAACCGACAATCTGTATTAGAGTATTTTTGCATTGAAACGGTATGAAATAAGGATTGTATACATGAACAATGTTGTATATAGACTGAATGTATGAACATTAATATGATATAGATTTCTGAATCAACTACGTACATTAATATGCCAATGTGGTTAGGCTCCCTTGATCCCTTCATCTATCATCATGCATTCGAGTTTTTGGTTTATATATCTCGATTTATGGCTTCTTACCCTGCTCTTGGATCAAGTTATCCTTATAGTTGTCTCCATCTATTCGAGGAGTAGGGTGGAAAGGTCTCCTTGTTGGCCCAAACTCAAGAACTCAGAGAGAGTGAGAAAAAAAATGAGATCCATGGGCACTAGCACCCAAGACTTTTTTTGTATAGGTAGCAGCCACCCAGGTGAGGCACAGGAGCTCCCGATGGGAGTCAAGCCCTGGACGCAGGGTTGCCACTGCAAAGCCCTTGCCACTAGGCCACAGCCTAGGACCTCACAGAGAGATTGAGAGATCAAGATGAAAACACGACTTTATGGCGGAGCGTATTGTCTACTGTCTGTTCTACTTCTCATAGAGGCAAAGGTAAGTGTGACGCGAGTTCGCTGAATATGATTTGGGGGAAAAACATGTTCGCAATGAAATCTTAGTTCATGACGGCTCGATGGAGCCGGCGTAATCTGATGGTGCGGAAGGGAACAGCGGTCCGTATTGGATGGCCAGAAAGCTCAAATCGATGTGGTGCGCCCAAGATCCATGACCGTTTTCATCTTTAGATAATATATTGACATCGTATGAAAATATTGTATGATGCATCTAACGGTATTTATTTGGTATTGTAAACATTAGTTGTATTTTCTATAAACTTGCTCAAACTATACACACAGTTTAGGTTTAAAAATTATATGCCTTAATTTGAGAAACTGGAGTAGTACCCGTTATTTGTGTGGTAGTATCAATAATGTTGAAGTATGCATAGTAGCAGTACATACTTATCCACAAATTAATGCAATTAATCATTGTTAAATTGGCACTTCTTATACTCATCCACAAATTAATGAATTAATGCTAATTAATTAGTGCATTTTATAACTATTCATATGGAACCATTTATTCAACATGGTGCTTTAATATGGTTCTATCACATCACATCCACCATGCTATTAAAGGAATTCCCATTTCTCTTGTCCTCCTTCACAACTTTCACAGCAAACATCCATCAACCCGGCTTGTTTTCAAATAGCATCGACATCTAGCTATTTAACATGAGGACCACCCTCATGCTTATCCTCGCCCTTGCCTTATTAGGGGTAACAACAGGTACTTACTTGCTCATATGGCACCTTGTTTTGATAACTCATCTAGTAATATGATCACAACTTGTATGATTTTATTTTGCTATTTTTTTGTCAGCTGAGGGTGTATGTTTTGGAAGAACTACTTTCCCAAAGCCATCATGTGAAATTACAAGTTGCCATTCAACATGTGAGGCATTCTTCAATCGGATTCAATGTAGTGGGTGCACTTGGACCTCATTGTGTATACAAAATGGAGGGTGCGACTGCACCATATGTCCCCCGACGAACAATTTAGCTAAAATATGATGACATCTGTACTAGAATATGTGTAGTAGGAGCAATCTCTTTAGCGATGGTGATATGAAATAAAGTTCAATATTACTCATAAGAAATTACTCAATGTAACTTTCGCAACATGTTGTGTGCAAGGAAAAATAATCACTCTGTTTTCAGCGGAAATAATGAGCATTTTTATTAAACCTCAATACCAAGCGAATAATTGTCTTCGTATGATGTTTGCTTTCTAGACATTTCATTGGGTCGTAAGCACTTAAAGATGTCATTCCTTCCCTCTCATGCAGTAGCATAACTTATTTGTACATCGTTGAAATATGTTGCCCAGCCCTTTAAAAAAAAAGATGTTGCACAATAATCACACTGGAGTTCATAATAAAGTTTTGCCTTAAGATTGCTGATCAACATATCGTTAATATCACACCATAATTAGTCCACGAACACCCAATAATCATTCACGCGGTGTGAGGAATTAATTCATTTTCGGCGAGAAGCAGCCATGAGGTGCTCCAGCGAGCCGTGGCATTAGCCTTCCTATGTGCCGACCATTGTTTTTGGAAATTCATGTAAACACTATTTCATTTAAATACCCAACCTACACAACCTATTTTTAATTACTTTTTTAGTTTTTAACTTGTTATCCAGTTGGGTGTGTTGCAATGTGATTGCATTGAAACTTGAGTTCGGTCCTCGGCTGAGATGGCACCGATACTGTGTACAGGCAAGGTAGAGAAGAAGGCGAGGAAATAGAGCAGGAAGTAGACGAGGGAGAGCAAAGAAAGAGGGACGAGATGCTAGATGCGACGCGACATCGGTCGTTGGAAGGTCGCCGCCATCCGTCATGGTGGAGAGCTGGGCTTGGACAACTGGACTTTTTTTTGTTGCAATAATGGACATTTGAGCTTTAGGCGCTGCGTCTTTTCCATTTGAGTGAAAGGAGGACAAGTCGTGTCTTTCTTCTTGTATTGGGTTGGATCGTTTATTGTACAATTTCAGAAATTACTTGGGTTTGGTCTATTCGGTTAGCAATGTACCATCCAAAATAGCCTAGACAAATTCGGCTTTCAAAAACTGGGACCCGAGAAAGCAGATGAATTAATCGGTCCAGGTCATTTCGTTCCCGGTTCCAGTTTATTCGGGTCGATTTTTGGTCCTCAGGTTTTTGCCCACCATATGTCATTTGTTAGTCGAGATAGGCGATGCGACATGATTGGTTGGTGGTATATGCTAGTATGTATGTATGTATGTATGTATGTATGTATGTATGTATGTATGTATGTATGTATGTATGGCCAGCATGGATGAGCCACCATCAAAGTAGATAGACTAAGTTACAAATGTCTACCTCTCCGTCCAAATTAGGATGCCTGTAGTTTTTGCTCAAAGTCAAATATTTTGTAGTCTGACCAACTATGCATTAAAAAGTTTTGACATTTATAATATATAAATCAATATAGTTGGAACCATCATGAAATATATTTTCATATCGTGGGATTTGGTAAATGCGTAGATGTTGAATATTTTTCAGTTGGTCAAGATTTAAATAGTTTGACTTGGACCAAAAACTATAGGCATCCTATTTTGGGAAGGAGAAATACTTAGAAGATTTAGATATTAATATTTCATTATTATGGAAATACACAGTACTCATTGTAGCGTACCTGCACTTAGAAATTGGCAAGGTACCTGTGTATAGTGCAAACCCTTGGATCGATTCATTTGCACACACAGTCTAATATGAAATATCACAACATTGTATCAATTATTACACGCGGATCCAGTACTTAGGAAAATATCCTTTACAAATTGCATAGCACGAAGCTAGCTTTGAAAGAGTAAAGCAGCGGAAATTTATTCTTCATGGAGTCTCCATCATCTTCATGTGCCACAGGCGAAACATGTTGGTTGCAGACTCGAAACCCTTAACGAAACTCACTCGTCGTCAGAATAATCTGCAACAAATAAAAATTTGCAACAGAGTGGGTCAGATATCATTAAAAATGGATCTGGCAAGTGACACTATGTGGACACTTAATGGAATAACTCTATAGCCTATATGCATATTTGGCTGGTGGAGTTCAAGACTGTTTTGCATAAAACCAATTTTGCCTTACACTTTGTAAAACATTTTCTTCAAATGTTTGAGACAATATGGCATGAAATCCATAGTCTCGTCTACCCTTGTTCACCCATCAAGTTTTACTTAGAGAAATTGAGATGTTGGGAGCCTTCGTTGACATCCTTGATCAGCTGCTTGAATTGTCCGTAACAGGGGACACGGCTAAGTACTTAGTTTTAACTCTGCAGAGGTTGTGCACTTTCACCATTAGACCCAACAAACCCAAACTATCTCAAGCACTCAAATTGTGCTAAGGAAAAGGAGAGAGTTGAGACGAGACTTTTCAGAAGCATATTCCCCATCCCATACCGGCTTGACCCGTTCCACCTACATCCTCTACATCTGCTTGTCAAGCCGGGAGGAGTCCACGCAACTTAATCCATCTAGCCAGAGCCCATATGACTAATGGTTGCACGGGAAGCAACTTCACTTAGAGAAAACATTGGTCCCTTTATTCCTGGGTGGCAATCCACAAGTGAATATCCCGCGGGACAACACTCAACTCTGACAGCGATCAAGCCCAAATCCACCCAGGTGTTCAATTAACTTAGTAGAAATTAGCTTTTCAATAAAACACTTTTGCATAGCATCAATGATTCTACTAAGTTATCAATAGGATTCTAGACACAACTAGTGTAAAGGAGATAGTAATTTTAGCATAGCAATACTATCCTACACATGCATATAAAGAAAATACACTAAGTCATGCATAGAAAAATACTTAGGAAATTTGTGGGGGTGTGCCACTTGCCTTGGCAACAGGGAGAACAGGAGTAGCAGCTGCAAAAGCCCTCGTCTCTCTCCGAAATTTCTAACAAGTGAAACAAATCACAAATAAACATACAATCATAAATGCAACACTTAGAAAAATATGACATGCATGAGATGCAACAAAACACAAGTCAACAATTTTCTAGCTCTTTATTTTGGTTAAGTCGTGCATGAGACAAAGTGCACTGTACACACAAAATTCTAAGTAAAAAGCATAGTAAACCATTCCTTAAAGGGAATAAACAAAGAGGGATAGGAAGGGTAGAAAAAGATAGAGAAAAAGATGTAGTTGGTCTTCCAAGAATCTTCTCCAGGCTTCCTTGTTGCTTTCTCCTTGGTGTGTTGACTTCTTGGAAATTTGTAGACTTGATGGTTCTGCAGACTTGATGATGTTGGCAGCATCAAGGTTGGTCTTGAATATAACTTAGCCACCATGAAGTCTAAGAGAAGAAGGAAGAAAAGAGAGAAAGGAAAGAAAGACTTAGAAAATGTAGGTGGTTGGTCTTCATGAACTTCTTCTTGATTTTCTTCTAAGTACTTTTACTTCTTGGAGATGCTTCTGGAGCCTTGTTTTCTTGGCCAAGTCCTTCATTGGTTTCCACTAATTCTAACTTAGTGGTTTTCGACTAGGAGGGTCAAAAGGGCTAACATGCATCCTCAAATTTTCTAAGGAGGAATGTCATGTAAGAAGTGCAAAATATTTCTAAGGACTTGATATGCATGCAATGCCATGAAAATTACTCTAAGGAATGCAAGTCAAGTAAGATGTTCCAAAAATAACTAAGGACCCAAAGAGGTCAAACAATAAGTCAAAATAATTTCTAAGGAAAAATTTTAGTACTTTGAAGATGTCAAATTTTCTAAGGAAAAAAATATGTTGACAAAAGTATTTAGCAAATATTTCCTAAGTAAGAATAGTTTTGTTGAGAGACAAAATATTTCTAAGTACTTTTGTAACTAAGTAATCAAAATATGACTAAGTCATTTTATTAGTCAAATATATGAAGAAAAATTTAATTTTAATCAATTTTTATTATTAAATAACACCTAAAAAGCATTTAATCAATATTACTTAAGCGAGAAATCCTACGGCCAATACTTAGGCATACAAATTTATAGCAAAAGAGTTTGATCAAAAATCTATTTTTAAATTCAAGTTATGTTCAAAATACTATTTAAGCCACTTTTTAAATTAAACAAAATTAATTCGACAAAACCTATAATTAAACATGCCAAAAGTTTCTAAACGTCATAAGCTTTCCAAAAAATATTTTTCATAAAATTTGGATAAAGGAGTAAAAATTAATAATTGATCCAAAACGCAGGGACTAATCTGTAAAGCGCAGGGGCTAAACTGTAGAGAAAACAATTAAAATCTTCGCGCTAAAGTCCCTGGGCTACGTGGCGTCTTCTGATTGGTGCGCGTCCTCCGTTGACTGGTCTTCGTGGACGAGGCGACGTGGCGTCTTCGGATTGGAGCGTACCCCTTCGCGGCGAGATCTAATCTACGGCGTCCATCGCAGATCCAACGGCCTAGTTCTACGGGACCATATGGTCGCCGGCGCGGCTGCCGGCGACGAGCTAAACGCAAAAAAAAGAAGAGGACTGGATCCGCGAGTCATACCCTGGGGCGTAGATCGACGCGGCAAAGACGATGGCGTTGACGGCATGGTCGCGGGCGTCCTCCTCCTTCCCCGATCGATCGCCGGAGTTGCTCCCGCGGACGGCGTCCTCCGGTTGTAGCGGCGACGGCGTTCTAGCGCGAAATAAAATCAGGGGCTATGTTAGAAGATGCGCCTGGATGTGGGGAAGCGAGGGGGGTGGAGAGGGGGCAATGCGGGCGTGTGCTCAACGGAATTCGACGAACTCGTCGTCGATAATGGTGGCGCGGCGGGGTGTCATGTGGACGGCCTGGTGGCTCTCGTGGCGGTTTGCGTGGGGCAAAAGAACGAGGGGGTCGGGGTGCTTATATAGGGGGAGAGGCACGAGCAATTCGTGAACGAATCCTAACGGATTTTTGTTCCGATTTTTGTTAGGGTTTCGGAGAGGACTCCATGTTCGTCACGTCGAGGGGACGGGGATGACAAGCGGGGCCCGCTTGTCAGCGAGAGGGAGCACGCGGCTGGGCTGTGGGCTGCTAGGCGCTACGCGTGCGCAGTAGTTAGTAGTTGGGCTTGGCCCATTTAGCGAGGCTTCGCATTTTTTTTCCAGAAAACGTTTTTCTTTTCTGTTTTATTCAAAATCAAATAACTTTTGAATTTTAAAACCAAAACAATTCAAACCACTTTCAAAAAATTTGTAAAATCAAACTCTTTAATTTGAAATCTTTAATAACATTTTCCAACACAAATTTTTTTCAAGCATTTTCAAAAAGAAATGTGATTACAAGAATTTTGACAGTTGTGGCTTAAAATAAATTAAAATAAAATACCACAAATGTAACCATTTGAACGATATTTATTTTACAAAAAGTTCAAACAAGTCTCAGTCAAACATTAAACAGAACATATAAACAAGGAAAGTCAAAATAATATATAGGACATAAATTGTCCTTTTGATATATTTTCTCAAATATGTTTTCAAGTGGAATTATAATTCCCACTTTTGAAATATATAAATGCAACAATACAATATGCAGATGAATGCATACATGATTTTTTCTTTTTAAAGCAAAATACATAATAGTTTTCAAAAGTTTTAAATTTTTCTGATTTTTCAACTTTTTGAAAAACTTGGGATGTTACAGACTACCACCCTTAAAAGGAATCTCGTCCCGAGATTCGGGAAGGCTAGCAAAATGGTTGTGACTGGGATAACTGGTTGGGCTACCACCCTTAAAAGAATTTTTGTTGGTAGTGAAAACTTCGAAGTGGATACTTGATTGAGAACGTACCGCTCACCATACTGGGCTCATTATAGTTTCCTTCCATATGGATATGGTTCACGTATCCTTTATCGAAAGGATTTGGCTTGGCTGTTTCTTTTGTCTTTTTCTTTTCTGGGCACTCATTAGCATAATGGCCCTTGTTATTGCACTTGTAGCAAAGCACTTGGCTGATATCCTTCTTGTGGGGGTTGTTCTGGGGTTTCTTTTCTGGGCACTCAGTAGGGTAATGTCCTTGCTTCTTGCAGGTGTAGCAGGTGATATGGTTGAGGTTTTTCTTAGGTTGAACACTCGGGTAGAGCTGTATATTGTGGTTAGTAGCAGCATCTTCATTTCCTCCACTAAATCCACCATTATGGTATGCTGATGATGCTTGTGGCGGCTTCCTCCACTGGGGTGGTTCCCATGTTTGTGACCATGGTTCACATTAGGAGTAGAGTGCCTCTTGGATGAAGGCTCAGAATGAGGTTTGTTGATACTCAGCCTTCTCTTCCTGTTTTCATCCTTCTTGATGCTATCCTCCAGGGTGATTGCTTGGTCCAGTAGGGCCTGATAATCTGAGGCGTATGTGACTTTGAAAGGGGCTTTCATCTCGTCACACAGTCTCTTGAGAAAATTTTCCTTCATCTTCCCATTTGTGTCTATGTCTTAGGAGCATAACGAGACCATGCATAGAAGTCATATCTATACTCCTTGAGTGACCTGTCCCCTTGCCTCAGAAATCGGGCAAGTCTGTCCACTTGGGGAGGTGGTGGTGGAGGTGGCGGTCCATTCTGATTGGGCATGAACTGATCCATCATAGTCATCAACTGGGTTTGCGCTGCCATCATCTGTTGCAACATTGCTTCAATGTTGTTGTTGCTGTTGTTCTCAGGTGCACTATGGGGAGGCATCTATGGGTTTTAGAATAGATGAGTACAAGATAGAAAGATCTAAGAGAAATATTTATACCCATACAAGCATTCACATAACACAACACAAACAGGCTCAAAACAAACTTAAACTTTCAAACTTTTCTCTTGACTTTAGACGAAGGTAACAACGGATGTTTTGAAAATACAAGCCTAAGTACTGCCATACCACAATTTGGTAGGTCAATAAGAAAACTAAAAGTCGTCTGACGAAATACTAAGGTTGGTGGGTGACTACTCTTTCTGATTCCTGCTGGAAAACTCTGTGGAGGCCTTGGTCTTAGGACGCTTCATCCCTGAGTTTTCCCTTCTGGATGACTCCAGCGCGAGTTGGGCGCACTGTTCCCGTAGGGCTGCGATCATTGCCTCTTGACTGTCGACCTTGTTTATCAGCTTCAATTTTTCAGCTTCAAGCTTTTGAATGGTCGTCTCAAGCTTCTACTTCTGAATTTCTTCCGAGGCTATTATTTCTATAGTGGTCGCGATCTTCTTCCTTTGCTCCTCAATCAACTCCTTAGCCTGGTCCGCCACCTTCATCTCAACATGGAGTGCAGTGGTAGCTCTATGTGCAACTATCTCCAGATCTTCCATTTATAGATCTGTCAGGATTAGCTTCTTACGGTCCTTTCCACTCCAGTGGGGTAGTCATTAGCGTTACGCCTCCCGAAGCGACGGTAGAGAGAGCTTTGGGGCAGCATCTCGTAGTATTCCTCACAGATACGTGATAGTGCCTCATGTTTTGTTAGCAGAAGACCAGTCTCCCAGGTGGTGTACACCCTCCTGTAGACAATCGCCGTGGTGGGAATCCTGGTAGGACTAGGTAGGATCCCGTCTCAATCTCCCAGCGATGCCTATTGGGTATCTCTGAGGGTATCATCCTTCCTTTGAAACTTGGGGAACCAAATCCAACACTCTGCATATACCATTCAATTGAATACCAAAAGGACAAGTCGCGCTGTCTCTCGGAACCTCCATGAAGGTGAAAGGGACCATCTAAACAAAATTTGAGGAAACAAGATTAGATCAAGTGTTACAAGAAAGAATTCTAAGGGACAAGGTGGAACTTTTTATAGTGGTGTAAATAGCTTTTATTCCTATGGCCAACTTATTTCTATTCAGACCTAGGGTTTCGAACCTACAGGCAACACAGTGCTCTGATACCATCTGTAGCGTACCTGCACTTAGACATTGGCAAGGTACCTGTGTATAGTGCAAACCCCTGGATCGATTCATTTGCACACACAGTCTAAGATGAAATATCACAACATTGTATCAATTATTACACGCGGATCCAGTACTTAGGAAAATATCCTTTACAAATTGCATAGCACGAAGCTAGCTTTGAAAGAGTAAAGCAGCGGAAATTTATTCTTCATGGAGTCTCCATCATCTTCATGTGCCACAGGCGAAACATGTTGGTTGCAACTCGAAACCCTTAACGAAACTCACTCGTCGTCAGAACAATCTGCAACAAATAAAAATTTGCAACAGAGTGGGTCAGATACCATTAAAAATGGATCTGGCAAGTGACACTATGTGGACACTTAATGGAATAACTCTATAGCCTATATGCATATTTGGCTGGTGGAGTTCAAGGCTGTTTTGCATAAAAGCCAATTTTGCCTAACACTTTGTAAAACATTTTCTTCAAATGTTTGAGACAATATGGCATGAAATCCATAGTCTCGTCTACCCTTGTTCACCCATCAAGTTTTACTTAGAGAAATTGAGATGTTGGGAGCCTCCGTTGACATCCTTGATCAGCTGTTTGAATTGTCCGTAACCGGGACACGGCTAAGTGCTTAGTTTTAACTCTGCAGAGGTTGTGCACTTTCACCATTAGACCCAACAAACCCAAACTATCCTCAAGCACTCAAATTGTGCTAAGGAAAAGGAGAGAGTTGAGACGAGACTTTTCAGAAGCATATTCCCCATCCCATACCGGCTTGACCCGTTCCACCTACATCCTCTACATCTGCTTGTCAAGCCGGGAGGAGTCCACGCAACTTAATCCATCTAGCCAGAGCCATATGACTAATGGTTGCACGGGAAGCAACTTCACTTAGAGAAAACATTGGTCCCTTTATTCCTGGGTGGCAATCCACAAGTGAATATCCCGCAGGACAACACTCAACTCTGACAGCCGATCAAGCCCAAATCCACCCAGGTGTTCAATTAACTTAGTAGAAATTAGCTTTTCAATAAAACACTTTTGCATAGCATCAATGATTCTACTAAGTTATCAATAGGATTCTAGACACAACTAGTGTAAAGGAGATAGTAGTTTTAGCATAGCAATACTATCCTACACATGCATATAAAGAAAATACACTAAGTCATGCATAGAAAAATACTTAGGAAATTTATGGGGTGTGCCACTTGCCTTGGCAACAGGGAGAACAGGAGTAGCAGCTGCAAAAGCCCTAGTCTCTCTCCGAAATTTCTAACAAGTCAAACAAATCACAAATAAACATACAATCATAAATGCAACACTTAGAAAAATATGACATGCATGAGATGCAACAAAACACAAGTCAACAATTTTCTAGCTCTTTATTTTGGTTAAGTCGTGCATGAGACAAAGTGCACTGTACACACAAAATTCTAAGTAAAAAGCATAGTAAACCATTCCTTAAAGGGAATAAACAAAGAGGGATAGGAAGGGTAGAAAAAGATAGAGAAAAAGATGTAGTTGGTCTTCCAAGAATCTTCTCCAGGCTTCCTTGTAGCTTTCTCCTTGGTGTGTTGACTTCTTTGAAATTGTAGACTTGATGGTTCTGCAGACTTGATGATGTTGGCAGCATCAAGGTTGGTCTTGAATATAACTTAGCCACCATGAAGTCTAAGAGAAGAAGGAACAAAAGAGAGAAAGGAAAGAAAGACTTAGAAAATGTAGGTGGTTGGTCTTCATGAACTTCTTCTTGATTTTCTTCTAAGTACTTTTACTTCTTGGAGATGCTTCTGGAGCTTGTTTTCTTGGCAAGTCCTTCATTGGTTTCCACTAATTCTAACTTAGTGGTTTTCGACTAGGAGGGTCAAAAGGGCTAACATGCATCCTCAAATTTTCTAAGGAGGAATGTCATGTAAGAAGTGCAAAATATTTCTAAGGACTTGATATGCATGCAATGCCATGAAAATTACTCTAAGGAATGCAAGTCAAGTAAGATGTTCCAAAAATAACTAAGGACCCAAAGAGGTCAAACAATAAGTCAAAATAATTTCTAAGGAAAAAATTTAGTACTTTGAAGATGTCAAATTTTCTAAGGAAAAAATATGTTGACAAAAGTATTTAGCAAATATTTCCTAAGTAAGAATAGTTTTGTTTGAGAGACAAAATATTTCTAAGTACTTTTGTAACTAAGTAATCAAAATATGACTAAGTCATTTTATTAGTCGAATATAGGAAGAAAAATTTAATTTTAATCAATTTTTTTATTAAATAACACCTAAAAAGCATTTAATCAATATTACTTAAGCGAGAAATCCTACGGCCAATACTTAGGCATAAAATTTATAGCAAAAGAGTTTGATCAAAAATCTATTTTTAAATTCAAGTTATGTTCAAAATACTATTTAAGCCACTTTTTAAATTAAACAAAATTAATTCGACAAAACCTATAATTAAACATGCCAAAAGTTTCTACACGTCATAAGCTTTCCAAAAATATATTTTTCATAAAATTTGGATAAAGGAGTAAAAATTAATAATTGATCCAAAACGCAGGACTAATCTGTAAAGCGCAGGGGCTAAACTGTGAGAAAACAATTAAAATCTTCGCGCTGAAGTCCCTGGGCTACGTGGCGTCTTCTGATTGGTGCGCGTCGTCCGTTGACTGGTCTTCATGGACGAGGCGACGTGGCGTCTTCGGATTGGAGCGTACCCCTTCGCGGCGAGATCTAATATACGGCGTCCATCGCAGATCCAACGGCCTAGGTTCTACGGGACCATATGGTCGCCGGCGCGGCTGCCGGCGCTACTCCGACGACGGTGGCTCCATTGCCGGCGACGAGCTAAACGCAAAAAAAAGAAGAGGACTGGATCCGCGAGTCATACCCTGGGGCGTAGATTGACGTGGCAAAGACGATGGCGTTGACGGCGTGGTCCCGGGCGTCATCCTCCTTCCCCGATCGATCGCCGGAGTTGCTCCCGCGGACGGCGTCCTCTGGTTGTAGCGGCGACGGCGTTCTAGCGCGAAATAAAATCAGGGGCTATGTTAGAAGATGTGCCTGGATGTGGGGAAGCGAGGTGGGGTGGAGAGGGGGCAATGCGGGCGTGTGCTCACCGGAATTCGACGAACTCGTCGTCGATAATGGCGGCGTGGCGGGGTGTCGTGTGGACGGCCTGGTGGCTCTCGTGGCGGTTTGCGTGGGGCAAAAGAACGAGGGGGTCGGGGTGCTTATATAGGGGGAGAGGCACGAGCAATTGGTGAACGAACCCTAACGGATTTTTGTTCCGATTTTTGTTAGGGTTTCGGAGAGGACTCCGTGTTCGTCACGTCGAGGGGACGGGGATGACAAGCGGGGCCTGCTTGTCAGCGAGAGGGAGCACGCGGCTGGGATGTGGGCTGCTAGGCGCTGCGCGTGCGCGGTAGTTAGTAGTTGGGCTTGGCCCATTTAGCGAGGCTTCACATTTTTTTCCAGAAAACGTTTTTCTTTTTGTTTTATTCAAAATCAAATAACTTTTGAATTTTAAAACCAAAACAATTCAAACCACTTTCAAAATTTTTGTAAAATCAAACTCTTTAATTTCAAACTTTAATAACATTTTCCAACACAAATTTTTTTCAAGCATTTTCAAAAAGAAATGTGATTACAAGAATTTTGACAGTTGTGGCTTAAAATAAATTAAAATAAAATACCACAAATGTAACCATTTGAACGATAATTTATTTTACAAAAAGTTCAAACAAGTCTCAGTCAAACATTAAACAGAACATATAAACAAGGAAAGTCAAAATAATATATAGGACATAAATTGTCCTTTTGATATATTTTCTCAAATATGTTTTCAAGTGGAATTATAATTCCCACTTTTGAAATATACAAATGCAACAATACAATATGCAGATGAATGCATGCATGATTTTTCCTTTTTAAAGCAAAATACATAATAGTTTTCAAAAGTTTTAAATTTTTCTGATTTTTCAACTTTTTGAAAAACTTGGGATGTTACACTCATCCATAGATCAATGCATTTAAACACTGATCAATGCATTTGATTATGATTGATTTCAAATATTTATCCATTACGGTTCTCTCGTAGACCCATCACATCCACAATGCTATAAAAGGATATCCCATTTTGCTTGTTATCCTTCAGAGCTCGCAAAAACAAACAAAATCCATCAGTCTATTTCCAAATAGCAGCAAGATCAAAGATGAGGACAGCCCTCACGCTTGTCCTCACCCTTGCCTTTCTCATGGTAGCAACAGGTACTCATTTTCTCATAGAAATCTTGGTGCGATAACAACACGTGGTTTGATTTTAACTATGGTGCTATTTTTGTGTCCGCAGAGGCTGGATGCTGGGGAGTAGTTCGAAATTTTGGGTCAGGACAACGATGTGACATTTACGATTGCAATTCGTATTGTGAAGATTATTTTAATAAGAATGTTTGCAGAAGGTGCACTTGGACGTCGGAGTGTCTTAAGCTGGGCTGCAAGTGCTCCATCTGTACCCCCCTGAGTCAAGAAAAAAATACTACTCGTATAAGTACTTCCAGTTAAGGTCTGATGACATGTTTGTACTAGAATAACAAGATCGCCTTGACGGTGTAGTTGAGCAAGAGACTCCTTACTGGAACGCGACATGGAATAAATTTTATATATTGATCATAACAAATTATGAAGTGCTATGATTAATTCCCGCGACCATGTTGTGTGAAAGGAAAGGAAAGACGCTTGAACCGGACAGCGAGCCAAAAACTAAGGTTAAATAAAATAACTGACGGGATCTCGGTGCCAACTCCCCGCGACCTGAAATACCCGACCCGTTAGAACCGAGTGAACATGCCCAACTAGACTGGTTTGACTATACATGGCCACCTTTTGTTATGTACCGTCAGTACCCGGAGCTCGACCGTCTTTTTTTTTTTGAAGGGCACTATACCTGGATATATTACTCAAAGGATAACAAGCGTACAAAATACATCCAGATACGGGACAGCTGTCCCCAAATTACAGAGAAGACCCAAAACAAGAAAGAAATTACAACTAAGTCCATGGACACTTCTCTGAGCATAGCAATCCGCCACCGCTTCACCTCCATCGACGGCCACCGGAGGAGAAAACAAAGCACGGCAGCTGAGTAGCCGGCAGGGAACTTTGGAGGAGTGAACCTCGTTGATGTCGCCGCAATATCCACCCGGCGCGGACGCCGAGATCTTGCACGACGGCGAGAAACCACATCGGCGGGAGCAACGCTCCGATCCAGGCCGGCCGTCGGGTCACCGGCTTCATCCAGCACGCACACCCGCAAGAACATCCTTCTGGGAACAGCAAACACGGCAGAAAGTTGCCAGCCACAGGCCCAACCGCTCCTCGAACTCTCTCCTTCTTCCACCACGGTAGCCAGAAGAGGAATTGAGAAACAGCAAAAAAACGAGCTTATTACCGAGAGAAACGTCGCCGAAGAATCGCAACCAGCCGTCACCTCCCTCCACTGAAGCTTGACGAACTGCCACGATTCCACCGCCATGTGCCAAGAACCGCTCGAGAGCTCTGGCACCGCTTCCTCCAGAACCAGAGCACAAGCTAGCAGCCCATGCCCTCCCCTCGCCTCCACGGCCGGCCAGAGGGACACAGACACCAGCTCACCGCCAGATCTGAAGGAAACCAAACTCCACTTAGGGCCACAACTCCCCACGCCACCACGGTAGGCCAGAGACACCCGACCCCAACACAGCACCTCCACGACCTCCCCGGCGTCACCGCCGGAACGGGGAAAGAAGGGGGAGGACTTATTCCGACGCGACGACGCCACCGCCACCGTCTTCGATGCCGTCGCCCGGAGACAGAAGACCTACACTAAAACCTAACCTATCTACACGCACGGCGAGAACCCGGAGCTCCCCTCCACCTCACGGCGCCGAAACGGCGGCCGGAGGCGAAGGGGAGCGGCGGTTTCGCCGGCGAGAAACGAGGACAGAGGAGTCGCCTCAAAGTCGCCTCTCTCGAACAGTAACGGGATAAGGAAGGGGAAAAGCATGCCTTACTTGCTTCCGCTCGTCAACTTGTGGAGCACGACCGTCGAGGAAGAGCGAAACTCCGCGGTTCAAATTTTTAGCTCGCTCTGTAAGAGCCGTTTTGTGGTACCCTCAAATTAACTACAACCGTTTGTTTTCGCTAATCTAATGGATGAAAACGTTTCATACTGGACCATTTGCTCGACCCCTCCCCTCCTTTCCCCGTCTACAGTGAAACGAGGGCGATTTTTGGGCCTCTCCCGTGCGACCAAGCTCTCCGCCGGCGATCCGGCCGATTCCTCGCTCTCCGCGGCCGCTCCGGCGGCGGGAGGACGGGGAATCGACGGATCCTGGTGTGTATATAGCCTAGGTGTGTGTGGGGTGCTAGCCGGCGGCGCTGCGGAGGTGGCGGCGTGGCCGGAGTGGCTTTTGGCGGCGGCGGTCCCCTCCTCTGCTGTGGGTTCTCCGGTGGAGGCCCGTGGCGGATCCGTCGCCCTCTGCGCGTCTGCTGCTCTCCGGAGCTGCAGATCGCGTCCTCCCGAGCCACCGTCCGTGACGGCGGTGGTGGCTCCTTGCTGGGGGGTCCTTCCTCCTCCGCCGCGGCGGGTGGAGCAGCTTTTGGTCAAAACCTGCAGGAGTTTGCAGGCGAGTTCTTCTCCTTCGTCGGTGGACGCGGTGGGCTTCGCGGAAGACGGATGGCGCTTTCGTTCTCGTCTCCGGCGTGAGACGGCGACGGCGCTCTGGCGGCGGCTCGGTGCTGATGTTCTTTCATCGCTCAGATTCTGCTGCTTGCGGCAGATGGTTCCTGCAGCTTTTCAACAAGGTTGGTCGAGGCGTTTGCTCAGGTGCGTGGTGTGCGTGGTGGTTCTGCGTTTGCCGTGTGTGGGGTGGTTCTTCCTGCTGTTCGTGCGTGCTTGTGCCTTGTGTTCTTGATCTTGTACACGAGCTCCTTTCAAAAAAAAAAAAAAAAACGTTTCATACTGGTGGTAAATCTGTGACCAGTATAAGTTGTACTGGTGGTGAATTCGTGCGTCGCCGTAGATGGGGCATGGCCCAATTAGATCAAAGTGCCGGCCCACCAAAAAAAGAAACAAATTATTCGTTCGAGTCCATTACGACCAGAAACTCGACGAAAATGCCCTATCCTCTCCGACGAGCCGCTCCTCACCGATGCGGCGACGGCAAGCGCCAGAGCGACGGCGGGCAGCCAGCCCTGCTCCTGACCGGTGCGGCTACGGCGAGGGAGACCCCTTGCGGACGACGGCGAGCGGCAAGCGCCAGATCGGGAGCCGTCAATGCGGAGGACTTGGCCTCGTCGCCACTGCCGCCGATCAAACCCACCGGTGCCGGCCCTCCCCCTACTACATCAGGCGCAGATCAAGAGTTTGTGGGCAACGCCCTCAATTCCTTGCTCCGTACCGGGAAGCTCTTCCTGGGCAAGCATCTCTTCGTCGGCGCCGCCCTCAACACCATGCTCCTCCACCGGGAAGCTCCTCACGGCCCCGCGCATCTTCGTGGACGCCGACATGACCGTGCTCTGGTCAGCCGCCGCGGCGCCGGTGCCCGCGATTCAGAACGGGAATGAGACGGCAAGAGCCTTCACATCGCGCTCAACACGCACATCGTGCCAGTGTCGCGGCGTGCTCGACAACGGCGAACCTCACAGGTGAGTGCCTCGCTTTACTGCATCACTTCTTGTCTGTCAGTTTAGGTGTTCATCAGGTGTTAGGTTCAGACGAGTGGTCGGTAGTGATTCTTAGTAGGAGGCAATAGGCATGTTTTGATTTTCTTCTGAATCAATAGAACAGAAAAACAACACGATGTAGACTGCACCGAAAACCATCCTGTTCATGTAGATCTTGTACAGAGTTAATAGCACCAGCGGTCACACAACTCGTCGTCGATGTGCACTTAAGTCACACATCTGGATAACTGAATTTTTTGGTCACACAACTCGTCATCTGGTGCACTTAAGTCACTGACCCCACCTGTCAGTCCGTTTTCCGTTGAAGTTGATGCTGACTGGACACGTAATCTTGCAAAAAAAAACCTGTATTTTTGTACATTTGCAAAAAAAACCCCTGTATTTTTGGACATTTCAAAAATTCAGGGGGGTTTTTGAAAAAAATACAGGGGGTTTTTGCAAATGTACAAAAATACAGGGGGTTTTTTGCAAAATTACGTGTCCAGTCAGCATCAACTTCAACGGAAAACGGACTGACAGGTGGGGTCAGTGACTTAAGTGCACCAGATGACGAGTTGTGTGACCAAAAAATTCAGTTATCTAGATGTGTGACTTAAGTGCACATCGACGACGAGTTGTGTGACCACCGGTGCAAATAACTCGTCTTGTACAGTAGAGTGTACTATACAACAATTAGATACTTTGATTAGCAGCCAGTTCATAATTAGATATGTTTTGGTCACTGCCCTTACATTGCTTCCACAAATCCATGTGCATTCGTTCGTTTGGTAGAAATTAAATAATTTTTTTGATCAAAAACCGGTCCAAATTAAGGAATCTTGCTTAATCAACCACCTACTCTGCCTCTGATATTCAGCAACTTTGGTTAGGCAACTTTGATGTTGCATTTCTTGTTAGGTTAGCAGCAAATAAATGGATTAATTTTGACATTGCAAGAAGAAACAAGCACTAGCCTTCCGTTAATTTATGTTGTCCGTTAATTTACGCTCCAAATGTACTGCTGTATTCAGGGTTGAAGTTTGTCAATCCGAGAGGACCTTTTGATTAAGTATGCTGAAGACACGGTGAACTACTGCACAACGGCTTCGAACAATAGTCTAAAAGATGCATTGGATTCGTCACGAATCTTCTGAATGAGAAAGACCAACAAATTTTACAAATGGAGAACTCATTTCATACAGGGAGAAGGACTCTAATGCTTTGTTTACATGTCGACGAGTCGAGTCGAGTCGAGCTCGAAGAGTTGAGTCGACATGTCGCCGCCCGTTGGGCGTAATAATAATAAATAAATAAATAATATGACATGAAAAATGAAATTATGCATCATATGACAGCAAATTTGGAGATTCAGGAACATAAATAACAACTAGCAATAATTGTCAATTGATTAGCAACATAATTAGATAAGAAATAAGAGGGAGAGTACACACCACAGACCACACCACACCACTCATCCACGCACGCACACGGCACACATCACACACCACCAGTACACACGGACACACCACGCACCCAAAATTCCCCACCTCTCCGCGTCCACATCCACCACCCGCCCCGCCGCGCGTCTGCATCGCCAGCCATGCGCATCCGGCGACCGGCGGTACGCCGCGCGCCTCCTCGCGTCCTCCGCCCCCGCCTCCTCTCCCCCTCCGCCCCCGCCTCCTCTCCCTGGCTCCACGCCGCCGCCGACGACTGCGACTTCTGCCGGCTCACGCGCGGCTCCGACCCGCAGGCATGTCCCACCCTCTCGATTCCCCTCCTTTCCCGCTCGATTCCCCTCCGATTTTGCCTCCCCCCCTGATCCCCCCCCCCCCCCCCAAATTTCCCGCTCGATTGACCTGGGCGAGCGCCCGAACCAACCCAATCGACGCCCAGGCGAGCGGGACGACGACTTTTTTCCCTGGGCGCGCGCCTAACTTCAAATTGCTGGGCGTCGCTCCCAGTCGTCGGCTCCAGTGCGACTGGACGACATGGCGGCGTTTAGGCGTCGCTTAGGCGACGACATGAAAACAAAGCTCTAATGACACACCAAGAGACAAGAGACATGTAGAAGAGAAATACAAAAATAGGAAATATTGTAAACTTTTCTGGTTCATGCTATTCTTGTATGTAGCTCAAATATTAATCCCTACTGTATAGATGAAGATATTCAATAAGACAGTGCATTCTTTTTTTTTTGAGATTAACAGTGCATTCATATTACATATGGGCGTCAGGTCCAAGTAGCAAACACCATAACACCACTATCTAGTTGATTCATCCCACCAACTGCATCAGTTCGCATCAGTTCGCTGCTTCAGTACATTATGCAGGAGATATGCAATAAAAGAAACAACCCAAAAATTAGTCTGACTCTGATCGGCATGAATCATACAGTCTAGCATTTGTATTTGGCTCAATCATTCACAATGCAGCAGAATTAATTAAACGAGCACCTTATTTACCAAGCACGACAGAAAGTAACACTTGAACATCTGAAACTGTTAATGAGATGCACCAGAATTAAACTAGTGATACACCAATGAGCAAGAGAACAGGCTAATACGAGAAGATCATTCAGTAAGGTACGAATATTCTTGCTACAAAGAAATTCATTATTCTTGCTACAAATAAATTCATTATTCTTGCTACAAATAAATTAAAGGCTAAAATGTAACATCAAAATAATATTTTCTTGAAGTTAATCCCTATGTCCTCGCTCTCTGGGGCTGCCAACTATGGTGTACATAAATTAATAATACGCATGGTATGGAAGAATTGTTTTTGGCACGAAGATACTTGTTGATCATCCTATGCAACACAAAAATAATTATTATTGGAACATTACCTTAGTCACTGGAATCGAATCTCTCGTGGAATACCTTAGGCCTCTTCTTACATGGAGCACCTTTCGGTATTATCCGTATTGGATCCAGGACTTAGCACACACACATATCAATTGCGTTCAGATAATTTCAATTCAATCACATGGAAATCCAAATTAGATAAAATCTGATCCTACATGATCTAGGTTACCACCAACCGACGCACAAATAAGACAGCAATAGCAAACTGAACATATACGTCACTGTTTTCAGCTACCAAATTGCAATTGCATGTCTATAATTAACTTTTCTCTGCTCATGAAAATATACTCCACTGTTTTCTTGCCTACTGAATTATATTATCAGGAGCGTCAATCTCAATAATTCAGTATGCCACTAGCCAGTAGCCACTAATGGATACTCAACAAATAACCCAATTCAAAAAAGTTTGAAAACAATTTACCACCAAACTGAACATATATGTCACTGTTTTCGCTACAGAGGAATTTGTGTGTCACTAATATATTTGTTATTCTTATTATTAATTGACAGATATGACAAGGACATGGTCTCACTTACCGGCTGCAGCCATAATCTAACATCTCAGGACGCAGAGTAGCTGAGATAAATTAGATTAAATGTGCGGCATTGTAAAGAAAAGGAAATTAATAGCAAGGAGAGGCGAGGAGCTCTTTTCTTGAAGCTATGGGTTACTCTGTACAAATATTACCTGTCAGTAGGTTTCGCCGTGCGGAAATCAGTCTGAAGGCGGCGGTGTCGAGAGCTGACAGGGGTTGGCAGCGTCAACGGCGAGTGGCGGCTCCGTCGGCGAGAAGGGTTGGGGGCTTGGGGCGACCGGGGCGTCGACTGCGGACAGGGTTTCGTGGTGGCGGCTTCGACGGCAACGGCGAGTGTCGGCTTCAACAACGAGAAGGGTCAGAGTGATCGGGCCGTCGAGTGCGGAGAGGGTTTGGTGGCGGCGGCTTTGACATCCGATAGGCGACCAGGTCCGAGAAGGGTTGGCGACGTCGACGCCCAGTCTGGAACTCCGGATCGGAGAGGAGTTGGGACTTGGGGTTGGCGACGGCTGCTTATTTTTTTCCCAACGAATATCACTAATGGGCTCAAGAGGCTGGCAGCTCCTTATTTTTGTCCATCTAAAAACCACTAACGGGCCGCCTGGGCCAAATCGTGCTCAGCCGTCGGATTAAACTATACTTGTCAAATTTAATGATCAGTAAAAGGTACCGTAAAAATCGCCCTCTGTAAAGTCAGCAAGCATAAGAGCATCTCCACCGGGCCTCCAAATGTGTGTCCGGCACTTCCCAACTGGGCCTCCTTTGGGGGTGCCGGACGTGTGTCTGGACAACATTTGGAGGCCGCCCACAGCGGCACCCCCCAAAGGCCCACCCCCAAACGGTCCGAGATGCCGGCCATGATCCAAACACCTTGCGAGCGACATGAAATTTAAGCGATTCAAATTTAAACGATTCAAATTTAAACTAAACGATTAAAATTTAAACCCTAATCTAAAACCTAATCTAAACCCTAATCTAAACTCCGCCGCCCTGGCCTGCCTCGTCGTCGTAGCGGGGCGCCTGTCCTGCCAGGGAGTCCTTCTGGCTCTCCTGGGCTAGGCGCGAGCGGACACGCCTCTCCTGCCGGACGCGCTCGCCGCCCGGCGCATGCCATCCTTGGCAGCCCTCTCGCGCTCGGCATCCCTCGCAGCTGCTGCCTGCCTCGCCTCGCGCATCCGTTCAGCACCTCGTGAGCCGCCTGCTGGGCGGCCTCCATCGAGGCCGGATTCTCCCGCTCCTCGGCCACGGCGTTGAGGTCCGCGTACGCCGCGCGCTCGGCGGCCATGAAGGCGCGGCAGCGAACGTCTCGCTCCGCGGTCGCGATGGAGGCCTTCAGGATGGCGGCCTCGACGGCGTTGCCAACCGCCTCGTAGCCGAGCCTGAGCTGGTTGGCCGCCTGCTCGGCGCGCCAGGTATCGAAGGAGTTCACGGCGACCACCTGGTCGGTCCACAGCGGCGGCGGCAACTCCTGCTCCGGCGCCGGCTCCTGCTCCTGCGCCGGCTCCTGCCCAGGGTAAGGATCCTGGGCCGGCTCCTGCTCCTCCACGTCGATGTCGTCGACGTTCGCCCAATCGAAGGGCGCCTCGTCGACAACAGGCTGGAGCGTCTGCTCCAGCGCCTGCTCCTGCCCCAGAGGGTGAGCGCGGCGCGCTGCCTGGGTGAGGGTGGACCAGGTGGTTTGGAGGCGGCGAGGCATGGTGCTTGGCGAGGCGGCGACACTACGACGAGTGGTGGTGTGGTGAGGCTGCACGGCGGAGGAGTATTATATAGGCGGGGAGGGGGCGGGAAACGGAGGGGCGAGAAGCGGTGGTGCTGGGCGGGAAAAAGCGGCGGGTGGGTGAGCACGCGTCGCGTCGGAGTTATGTGGCGGCGACGCGATTCGGCCACGCCGACGCTTGGGAAGCCAGAAAAGCCTGGGCGCCGGCGTAATTGCGAGGCGTGCCTGCAGAAACGCGTCGCCATTAACGCGGGCGGAACGACCTCCTGCACGGCGCAGTTTACAGCACCTCCTCGTGCCCTATGTGGGGCGCACCTGTCGGAGGCCATGTCCGGTCAATGTCCGGCAGGAGGCCCTATTGGGGATGCCGGACACAAAATCGCTCGGGACGAGCCTTTTGGGGTGCCGCTAGTGGTGGTTTTTGGTATCCGATCCCCCAAAGGGCCTTTGGGGGGTCGTTTGGAGGCATCGGTGGAGATGCTCTAAGCTCGTAGTAGGAAGACATATCCGAAAGAAAGGTCATAAGCAATTTGTTAGTTCAAGAGCAGGGCGATTATGAATCGCCTAGTCGTTGGACTGTTCATCCCTAGTCGGCGCCTGATCTCATCTCATCTCATCTCATCGGCGGCGTCGTGGCCCCGTTTTGGATCATGCATCGATCAACCACATGCAGACACTACACGTAGTACTAAATTATTTATGTCGGTTTTCTATGCAAGCAACAAACCCTATCTCCATCTGATGTAAGCAAAGCGAGCACTACTCCTACTGCTAGTAGTGCAGGTAAAACAAATATTCGCAACATTAAAAAAGTGCAGATAATAAAATAGATAGATAATAAATAAATAAATGAGCAGCAGTAGTGGAGTACGTGACGGGCACCGTCTCTTCTCTCTCCCTGCTAGTGGGCCCATCCGCAGAAATTTGGGTAGGCGCGAAGCCCGCGTCAACACGGAACCGAAAGCCCATTAGAGAAAGGGCCTTATAGCCCACCCGCCGCTTCCTCCTTCTTCTTCCCCAACTCTCTCTCTCTCTCTCGTCCTTATCGCCACCACCTCTCCCCGCCCAGCACGCAAGCCAGCCATCCCCTCGAGCTCGCCGTCGCCGCCGCCTGCACCATGGATCCGTACAAGGTACCGCCCTCACCCCGTCCCCGGCCGATTCGGTTCCGCGCTTCTCCGGATCGCCGATCGCCGATCCGGCTGTCGCGATCGCTCCGTGATCCGGCTCGATTTGACGCTTTTTTCTTTGTTGATGCAGCACCGGCCGACGAGCGGGGCTAACTCGGGCCACTGGACCACCAACTACGGCGCGCCTGTGTGGAACAACAACAGCTCCCTCACCGTCGGAGGCCGAGGTAACAGCTCTGAACACCGGCCTGATTTTATCTCCCTGCAATAGCAGCTACACTCTCTGCTCGCTTGCTTGCTCGGTATCAGCGTGCAGTCATTCTTTACTTCCGCGGGATGCGTGTGTTAGTTTCGCGCTGATAAGTTCCTTTTCGGGGTGGCCTCCCTCTGGATCTGTGGGAGGTGGTTGCCTGTAGCAGAAAAGCAAAGCAGTAACAAGTGCGTTACTGCTACGGTAGAATTGTTAATCAGGCTGAGTACTAACCTGCTTACTAGTGATGGTGCTATTTCATTCAATGCTAACCCTTGCGAGCAATCGATCTTGCTCTTGTGTGTTTCCATGCGCCGACTGTTGTTCTTAGAGCCAGCCGTCCTGTTTTGTCGATCCGTGGGCGCCTGGTTTGGTAGGTCGCGGTAGGACTCTGAATCCTGTGGTGCTGCTTAGCTCTTAATCATGCCGTATCTCGTGGTCCAGCCTAACAAATCTCATGTTGCAAACAGAAATAAGCTTTAAGCATGCGCTGTTCCGTGGTCCAGCCTACCAAATCTCATGTTGTGAACACAAGAAAAGAAAAGCTTGATATTATTTGTCAGTCGCTATCGTGCCATAACGTTTGCTTAAGGGGAGAAGATAACAAGTAGTAGTACCTTTTCATACGGCATGTCGTCGTCCAGTCAACTAGTGATTATCTGCTTTCATGACCCACGGAAACAAAATATCTTAATTCATCTGTGTTAAGCATAGGCCTAGACTTGCAAAGTGATTCAAAGACGACTCATGACTGTTCTAGCTGGCATGGTCACGAAAATTTCAATTTTTCTGCCAACGGTAAGCTAGTATATATGTTTGTCAGAAGTAACGTTTTCTATGGTCTTTTCCTATTATTTTTGTACTTGTAAGCTCTGCCCAGACACCTCTCTCTCTCTCTCTCTCTCTCTCTCTCTCTCTCTCCTTATCCTCCTTGAACTGTTCTAGCTCATGGTGTTGCTGTGCCTTGACACCTTGAATTCTTCGTTACGCAGGACCTATCCTCCTTGAGGATTATCATCTGATTGAGAAGCTTGCGCAATTTGACCGGGAACGTATCCCAGAACGTGTTGTCCATGCACGCGGGGCTAGTGCAAAGGGGTTCTTTGAGGTCACTCACGATGTTTCTCAGCTCACATGTGCTGATTTTCTCCGGGCTCCTGGGGTTCAGACCCCGGTTATTGTTCGGTTCTCCACCGTTGTGCATGAGCGTGGAAGCCCTGAGACCCTGAGGGATCCACGTGGTTTTGCGGTGAAGTTCTACACTAGAGAGGTACTAATAATCATTCTTACTGTTATATTTCCTGTTATGCTTTGAGGATGAGATTTCTGTTAGAACTACTTTTATGTTGTGTGCTATCAAAATTTTCCTGACCATGTCATTTGCCATAATGATTGTTTGTTCAAGCCATCTAAAATCATTAATACACTCTGATTAGATTGTTTCAGCTGCCACAGTAAAATTCTGACAGCTTTGATTGTCTTTAGCTCCATAAGTACTGTCATGTGCGTGGACTAGACTGCTACTATACTGATGGAAGTTGAAACTAGCATAAACTACCCTCTGTGATTGGAAGTTTTCTGCTTATAAAGGATTAAGTAGGTCTTACCTTGTTTCCCATATGTAATTAATTGTTTATCATCTGCACTTACCTGTTCTTTTGTGCAAACAAGTTAAGCATTGACAGACTCTGGTTAGCTTGTTTCCCCAGCTGGTACAGTAAAATATTGACAGCTTTGATTCCATAAATAGAGACCAGTGTGTGAGGGCTATTATACAGTCGAAATATGAATTATGAAATCGTAGCACAAGTGCCCTTTGGTGGTATGCATTACCGCTGTTTATAAGTATTGAGTCGCCCCACCTTGTTTCCCATATGTAATCAACTGTTTATCATCTGCACTTAAATCATTTTTATGGCTGACTTTTTCGGTCAATCCTGATATCTGCAATCATGCATTTTCAGGGTAACTTTGACCTTGTTGGGAACAATATGCCCGTGTTCTTTATCCGAGATGGGATGAAATTCCCTGACATGGTCCATGCTTTCAAGCCAAGCCCGAAGACCAATGCAGGAGAACTGGAGAATAGTTGATTTCTTTTCGCACCACCCGGAGAGTCTGCACATGTTCACCTTCCTCTTTGATGATGTTGGCATCCCACTCAACTACAGGCATATGGACGGTTTTGGTGTCAACACCTACACCTTAATCGGCAGGGATGGAAAGGCTCACCTTGTCAAGTTCCACTGGAAGCCTACATGCGGTGTGAAGTGCCTCTTGGACGATGAAGCCGTTACAGTTGGAGGCACCTGCCACACCCATGCCACCAAGGACTTGACCGATTCCATCGCGGCTGGGAACTACCCAGAATGGAAGCTTTTCATCCAGACAATCGACGCCGATCATGAGGATAGATTTGACTTTGACCCGCTAGATGTCACGAAGACATGGCCAGAGGACATTATCCCGCTGCAGCCGGTTGGGCGGATGGTCCTCAACAAGAATATCGACAACTTCTTCGCAGAAAACGAACAGCTCGCTTTCTGCCCAGCGATCACCGTCCCAGGAATCCACTACTCTGACGATAAGCTGCTTCAGACAAGGATTTTCTCATATGCTGATACCCAGAGGCACCGTCTTGGTCCAAATTATTTGATGCTTCCAGTGAATGCGCCGAAATGTGCTCACCACAACAACCACCACGATGGCTTCATGAATTTCATGCACAGGGATGAGGAGGTATTTCCGTTCTTTAGAGCAGTATTTTCTCCAGTTGACTGAAATAATATGTAGCTATCCTCCCAGTTTATTCACCTTGTTCATTTACATCCGTTTGGCTTGATTTATAGGTGAACTACTTCCCTTCAAGGTTTGATCCTGTTCGTCATGCTGAGAAGTACCCTATTCCTTCTCGTGCTCTAACTGGCTGCCGGGAAAAGGTATGCAACTTGAAACGTTGAACCTACGTTACTACCACAGTCTCCAGCCTTTGAGCTTGGCCTTTTTCTTATGATTATTTCGGGCCTCCGGTTTTCTATTAAGAATGGTAACTAAAAGGAGACTACAAATTTGAACCCCCCTCTTGTGTTTGACAAAAGGTTTGCTAACTTCGTACTGTTTGAACTCCAGTGTATTATCGAAAAGGAGAACAACTTCAAGCAGGCCGGCGAGAGATTCCGATCCTTTGACCCTGCCAGGTTTGTCCCAACTCTAGCTTTATTGGTTTAGACTCTTCAGACACATGGAAGAAAATTAAGCAACCTTGCTAACCAAACTGCTCCTGTACGAAAACGCAGGCAAGATCGTTTCATCCAGCGGTGGGTGGATGCCCTCACGGATACACGCGTCACCCATGAAATCCAGGGCATCTGGATATCATACTGGTCGCAGGTACATATAGATCTTTCTGTCATTTTTCGCGCGTGAAACGCCTCTCAGTTGCCAATGGGTGACTACACATTGATGCACTGCTATGTGTATCTGGATCACTGAAGCACACTGAAAACCCCTGCTTTTCTTTCACCTATGTTGTTGCAGTGTGACGCTTCCCTTGGTCAGAAGCTGGCGTCGCGGCTCAAGATGAAGCCGAGCATGTAGGTGGACAAGAAACGAGAGAAGAACAGCCGCAAACATGCCCCAGTCGAGCCTGAACTCTGAAGCGTACAACTGTCTGGGTGTAGTCATCAATAAAATGTAAAACACTGATACGGTATCATATCATACTATCTCTACTATATAATATAGCTAGAGGTGATGGTTGGTGCGTTTTTCACTTTCCAGTTTTACCCCTCATCTAAGAAATAATTAAGCCCTTTGCCACCGCTAAGTGTGACTTACCGCTTCGGTATTCCCGTGAAGAAGAAAAAAGCTAATCGTGAATCCCTGAGCTCTCAAAGCCGAGGGGGCAGAGCCACGCGCGAGTCGCGACGAGATCTCCGCGCTGCGCCCTGAGCCGTCGCCCGAGGCCGCCGACCAGATTCACCCCCGGAGGAAGCTATGTGATGCGGATGCTGGAGATGTTCTTCAGGAACCAGGAAGGAGAACCGGCGGGGCAGCTGCTCTGACGCCGGTGCTTGCCGGTGTGCAGTACAGCGGCCGACGGAGAAGGAAAGCCTGGAGCAGGATCTGGGTTGCGGTGGGATGTATTTGCGCCGCCGCGCGGGAGCAGGACCCGTGCGCTGCCTCCGCCCTCGGTTAACCGTCGGGCTCCTCTGTGCACCCTCGTAGCCGAGGAGGTCCCGTCTCCGCCTCCGGTCACCACCCGCGGCCGCAGGTCCGTAGTGGCATCGCCCAAGCAGCATATCCCCGACGCGCTCCTCTCCTTCGACCTCCTCTTCGATTTCTCATCAACGCTGGACGAGGCGTCCAAGGTCGCTTCCAAATCTTTACTTTCCCATAGCCAAACATCCCCCGAATACCTCAGCCCCGTCTTGCCCAGGTGGCCGTCCCAACGGCTGTGCTACGCCTGTACCTACTCTGCTCCGCCCCCAACCAGCTCAAGCTCGCCTTGGAGTTCATATCAACTCGGCCCCTCCCCTTCGACCTCCGGCCAGAGCAAGTCGCCGCATCTCCTCCGTCCTCACCAGTTGTGGCGCTCCTTTCAACTTCTCTGATCTCAGCTCCTGGTTCTTTCGATCTGATGTCTCGATTCGACGACGACCTCGAAGCGCGCCGCATGCGGCCGCGTCTGGTTTGTGGCGATGGCCAGCCTCCATACCTCTGCCGGCCGTCCTGGTACCCAACGACTGTGGCTCAGTCCTTCCCTTCTTCAATTTCCGGCCATCCTCCGAAGGCTGCATCTGGGTATCTTCAAGAAGCAGACTGAGAATGTTTCGTCAGTATTACGTTTTTGACAGTTAAAAAACTAGAAACTTTTACGTCAGACAAGGAGACCATAAGAAAAAAAGTATGTAAATTCTGCAACTTTGCAGCCGCAGCTATCTTGTACACGACATGAACTTAGTGATCAAATACTCCTATGCTGATGGCAACAACACTAGGAGAGACCAGCGTCTCATTTGGCATCTTATTACTACCATCAAAGTAAAACGGGAGGCATGTTTCAGACCGAATTGGCTGGCTGGTTTGGTCCGAGTTCATAAGGAAAATGTGACAAGATGCCAAGGCCAGATGTGGAGATTGTGATCAGATATCTATCATCTATCTGCCTACCTACCTATCTACCTTGAATTTCCATCAAAGTCGGAGATATCTCATCTCCTCACGTTTCTTCGTGAGGACGAACTGCCATTGGTCGTGCCTTGATTTCCCGAGTGTTTTTGGCTACTCTGATATGGCCCCTTCAACCACACGTATGTGTGTATTATTCGTGGTTTTCAGAGAGGGGAACCTAGGATGAAATAGAATTATAGAAACATGTCTCAGCAATTGTGTCCTGACCTGATGGTCTTTTGTGCATTGTTCCACTAAACAATTTTCATCTCTAACCAGCCTCTTCTTGTGTGTTACTATCAGATATACTCAATTCAGGGTCTCATGCAGATTGACCATTTAACATGCATATAGCGGATCATGAATCCTGAATACTGAACTGCAATTTGGTAGTATTTTCACTCCGACCATGATTTTGAATTTGGTTGCCACTTAAATTTGCATACCATGATACTAGGTCATACTTGCATTGTTGATTTCTCTTTACCGATCTGTATAGCCGCTTTTTATCTTACACTTCTATAGATGTATGAATCATTTTCTCATCAGCCCGTAGCAACGCGCGGGCATTTTGCTAGTCATATGTAATACTGATGGTGGATGGTTCCTGAGAACTTGTGTTGTGTCTTTGCAAAAGAGATATAATAAAGACGATTTGGTGATGGTATCTTCATGTGTTTTGTTGTTCTGGTGCATGAACTAGACTATTCAGTCTAATAAAATCATTCGTGAATCTTTTGTTTGGCTTTGCAGCTACGGCTATATTATGAACTTAATCTTGCATAATATCAGATGTTCTGTGGTTGAAGAAGTTCAAAAAGTAAAATACAGTTATGTTGAATTGTGTTGCTAAAATAACTTGCAGTAGAGCTCATTCCTATCCTCTCCCTCTCTCTCCTATATCTCTGTAGCTGAGAGCTCGCCCGTGCGCTCCGGGCCGAACCGAGGCCTCTCTCGCCGGCGTTGCCGGCCGGAGATGGCTGAGGGGAGGTGCCCGTCGTCCTCCTGCACATAGTTCCTACCTAGGTGTCGGCTGTATGCCGTGTTGGGGCTTCTGGCCCGTAGTTTCGAGTGGAGCTCCGGATCTTGGCGGCTGGATCTGGAGCTTAGGGTTCTTCTTCGTTGCTCTGATGCTTCTCAGGTTGAAGCAAGGAGTGATGGAGGAGGCTGACGCTCGTCGGAATAAAGATGAGGTGCGCAACTGCTGTTCGGTGGTCGCTGTTCGATCTGCTCTGTTTTCCTCTCTGGCCGGCCTTGGTGGCGAGGGGAGGGGATGGAAGAGTTCGTCGGCGGCGGCGTCGGCTGGTGGTGGGTTGTTCCGGCCTTGCGCCGGGGTGGCCGTGAAGGTTCTGTGTCGGGCGTCTTCCTCCTTCGTTGCTCCTCCGGCCGGCCGTGGTGGCGAGGAGAGGTGCGGCTGGGGGCGGGCACTCTGCTTTTGTTGCAGGTGGGTGTGGTGGTTCTCTCCGGTGTTCCTACGCCAGCCGGCCGTGGTGGCGAGGGGTGCAGGCTCTGGAGACGCGGAGGTGCAGGCGGTGGCAGTCCTAGGCGGCGCGGAGCCGGCTGGAAGTTTGGCGGAAGCGGGGAGCAGGTGTCGTGGTCGTACTCGTTCAACGAGTTTCGGTTCCGTTGCTGTGCGGCGGACGGCTTCTGCGACCATCTTCATGCTGGAGCGGCGCTCTCTTCCCGGCGGTTGGAGGTACGGCGGCGCCGCCGTCGCCTAGGAGCTTGGGGATCGTTCTGGTTCCGATTGTAATCTTCTTCGATGGCTCAGGGTGCTCTTTGCACTTTTCGGGGTCCTCTTTGTAATTTCTGTTTTCTTTTGGACCTTTTTGTTAAGTGTGACGAGCTATCTGAATATATGCGTCGGATCCTCCTCAAAAAAATAAAAAAATAAAAACTTGCAGTAGATAAAAATATAAAAATAAAGATAGCGGAGTCTGCGAGACAACCTCTGGGCCACCCGGCAGTCGTGGGCCGTCAATCACGCTCTGGCCCAGAGGGCCGAATGCATCAACCAGACTGAAGTGTTACGACTTTATATCTTTGAAGAGAAAAAGTGTGCATTACGACTTATATTAGGTAAAGGATGCTGTGGTACGACTACTATAGAACTGGCCAGGTTCAAGTACTGTCGTGCCACAGATGTTGGAGCTGCGCGTTATAAACTGGTTTGTCTATTATCGAACTTGCGAGGTGGTACTATTATTTGACACGCAGCGTCACCCCCAATCAAGGACTCGTGCATGGGTTCTTGGCCCATGTTTGCTGAGCACGAATCATCCACAGCCTGGCCCATGTGATTGAAAAATAACCGATTTAGAGACTTTGACATCCAACTCACGTTTAGTGGAGAACTGGCCACTAAGCAAACGCGTCGATGAAGGTACTCAGGCGAAGCGTTTTCTCTCGCGTAAGGCGATTGTGATGGCGATCTAGTTTTAAACTGCCGCCGCCGGCGGCTGCTCTCTCCGGTGCCTGGCATCGTTTATTCTGTCCCCATTAAGGGTTTCACTTCCTCCCGTCGGACGTATTCTGGCGGTGAGTTTTTCCGTCCCGTTCTGGTTTGGAGTTTTTTTGGTTGAGACTTGCGAGAGAGGCAACCTGATATGCTCGGCAACTTCCTAGAGGTAGCTGGGCGTCGTGATCTGCAGCAAGGCTAGGACGATCATCGTCTTGAAATTGATTGGTTGTGCTTGGTTTGAATACTTCCTCAATATTGGTGGCCTCTGAAGAGGCTGACCAGGACGCAATGAAGATAGTAGTGTGGAATTGCCGCGGTATGGCCAGTATCGCGGCCTGGCGCTCCTTATTGGCGCTCCAGAAAATGGTAAGGCCAGATGTGATTTTCTTGTCCGAATCGCATTTGAATTCAGTTAGGGCAGAAAAGCTGAGAAGGAAGTTGTGCATGGATCAATTTGTGATCTTTCCGAGTCATGGAGCAAGTGGAGGGTTGCTACTCTTCTGGAGTGCTCCTGTAGTAATTCAGTCGATGGATGTTCAAGCTAACTTCATCGACGTAGTGGTCTGCAACACACACCAGGACCCATGGAGACTTACCTGTTTCTATGGAGAACCGAAATGGGAGAACAAACATCTGTCTTGGGGATATCTGCGTACTTTGAGAGAAAATGCAAATATGCCCTGGGTTGTCATAGGAGATTTTAATGAGATACTTTACTCGCATGAGAAAGAAGGTGGTGCCCCGAGACCCCTTCGAATGATGCAAGGGTTCAGGGATGCACTTGCTGATTGTGGCCTAGAAGATATGGGATACGAAGGTGATCAGTTCACATGGAGGAGAAGGAGAATTAGAGAACGTCTTGATAGGGCAGTATGTAATGGAGGTTTTCATGATTATTTTCCAAGAGCAAAGGTCATTAATGTTGAACATCATAAGTCAGACCATAGACCCTTGTTACTTGACACAGAGGGTGAAGAAGAAGTGGTGTTTCAGCGAACAGGAGGTGTCAAACCTTTTGAAGCGCGCTGGTTACAGGAAAGTGAGGTCCATGATATAGTCAAAGAGGCTTGGGATCGTACAGTAGCTGAATCTGATTTTGCAAGCCGTACATCAGCTATTCACAAAGACTTGCACCTATGGGATCGCACTGTTCTGAAGCAACCCCAAAATAAGCTAAAGGAGCTAAACAGAGAGCTGGAGGAACTGAAGACAGGCCCTCTATCTGATGCAAGTTTTGATCGCCAACGTGAGGTGCAATTGCTTATTGAGGAGTTGTTGGAGAAGGAAGAAATTTACTGGGTTCAACGTAGCCGTGCGAATTGGTTGAAACATGGGGATAGAAATGCTAGTTTCTTCCATCATTTTGCAACTGCAAGGAAAAAGCGTAATGCTATTAAGAGATTGAAAGATAGTGATGGAACATGGAAAGAGGGCGATGATCAAATTGGTGCTTTAGCTGTAGACTATTTTAAAAATCTCTTTACTGGTGGAGTCCATGAACCGAATCTGGAGGTTCTAGAGAAAGTGAAGCCTAAGGTTTCTGAATATATGAATGAATCGTTGACAGCACCATACACTGAGGAGGAGGTTAAGAAAGCGCTATTCAGTATAGGTGATATTAAAGCTCCCGGACCAGATGGTCTACATGCAATATTTTATAAAAGATTTTGGAATCTGTTGGGAGAAGAACTGACAAAAACCGTCCTAACTGCGGTTAATAACGGTACAGTACCGGAGGGATGGAACCTGACCACCATTGTTCTCATTCCAAAGGTGGATAATCCAGAAAATATCACCCAGTTTAGGCCTATAAGTCTCTGTAATGTAATCTATAAGGTTATTTCGAAAATGCTTGCAGCTAGACTGAAGGTGCTGCTGCCAGAAATTATTAGTGAGAATCAAAGTGCTTTTGTGCCGGGAGAATAATAACAGATAATGTTATTGTGGCTTATGAGTGCCTGCACACTATGAAGAAAAAGAAGAAAGGGAAAACAGGAGTTTGTGCAGTTAAACTCGATATGCACAAGGCATATGATCGAGTTGAATGGGTTTTCCTGAAAGCAATCCTATCTAGACTAGGTTTTGCTGCACAATGGATCGATTTGATCATGTCATGTGTGAGTTCGGTTGAATACAAAGTACGAGTAAATTTGAATGAATCCGAGGTGTTTACTCCAACTAGAGGACTAAGGCAAGGAGACCCCCTGTCACCTTATCTTTTCCTGTTGTGCACTGAAGGCTTGTCAGCTCTGTTGAAATCTGAAGAAGAGCAAGGTAACCTTAAAGGAATACAAGTTTGCAGGAATGGACCTATTATTTCAAATCTTTTGTTTGCAGATGATTCCTTGATGTTAATGCAAGCAAATGTTAGTAATGCAAACACTTTGAAGAAAATCCTAGATGATTATTGTTCGGCGTCTGGACAGTTGGTCAGTGTTGCTAAATCCTCTATTTATTTTAGTCCCAACACCAATGTCGAAGCTAAAGTAGAGGTCTGTCAAATTTTGGATATTATGACTGAGTCTTTGTCAGATAAGTATCTAGGTCTACCATCTATGATCGGCATGGATAGGACTGACTGCTTCAAACACCTGATCGAAAGGATTGCCAAACTGGTTAACGGATGGAAGGAAAGGTTACTTAGTTATGGAGGAAAGGAATCGCTTCTTAAGGCGGTTGCCCAAAGTATCCCAACTTATGCGATGAGTGTTTTCAAATTCTCGAAACAAACTTGTAAGGGAATCACTGACGCAATGTCTCATTTTTGGTGGGTGATGAGGAAAACCAAAGGAGAATGCACTGGTTTGCGTGGTGAAAAATGTGTGTGCCAAAAGGACAAGGGGGAATGGGTTTCAGAGACATCCATTGTTTTAACCTAGCACTTCTTGCTAAGCAATGCTGGAGATTGATTGAGCATCATGACTCCTTGTGTGCCAGAGTTTTAAGAGCGAAATACTTTCCAGAAGGTGATATCCTTAGAGTTGGTTTGAAGAAAGGCTCTTCTTTCGCTTGGCAAAGCATTTGGGCTGGTGTGCTGACTTTCAAAAAAGGATGTATTTGGAGAGTCGGTGATGGTCTGAATATAGATATATGGGAAGACTGCTGGATACCGAACAGTATAAACCGCAAAATTATGACTCGGCGTGGTAACTGTTTGTTATCCAAAGTGAGTGAGTTGATTAATCCAATCACTGGAGCCTGGGATGAGGATTTAATTCGGGAAAACTTCTGGAATATTGATGCTCAAAGGATATTACAAATCCCTCTTCCGCATCATGACACAGAAGATTTTGTTGCCTGGCATTATAATAAGAATGGCTTCTTTACTGTTAAATCAGCGTATCATATTGAGTGGGAATCTCAGTATGGGGAAAAGGTTAGAGTACTGGGAGGTTTTGGCACATCCTATGAAAATACAGTCTGGAAGAACTTGTGGTCTCTGAGAGTACCAGCAAAAGTGAAAATTTTCACATGGCGTTGTATGAATGGATCGGTCCCCTGCTACTGTATTCTTGCAAATCGTCACATGAAAACTAGTGGACAGTGTGAGTTATGCAGACAGGGAGCTGAAGATATCAGACATCTTCTATTTGATTGTGATCGAGCCAATACCATTTGGCAAGAACTTGGTTTATCTGAGTTAATCAAGCAGGCCAGATTGGTGGATAGACTGGGTTCGGCCATGATTGAGTTTGTTTTGTGTGCAGTTCAGTACAAAAACAACTACATGGAACCGGTCAAATTAGTTGAAATCTTCACAGTTGCATGTTGGTATTTGTGGTGGCAACGTAGGAAAATTCTGCATAATGAGGACGTACAGGATGTCAAGAGGACAGCTCTGTCTATTCAAGCCCTAGCCATGAACTATGTGCGAGCAAATAAGAAGGGTGTCAACATTCAGAAGATCAATTCCTGGGCAAAACCACCGCCAGGTCAGCAGATCGTGAACGTTGATGCAGCTTACTCTTCCACTGATAATACTGGAGCTGTGGGGGTCATTGTGAGAGATGACACAGGAGGTTTTGTGGGTGCATCCTGCATGCAACTGTCTAATATTTTCGATGCAGAAATGGCTGAAGCCTTGGCTCTCCGTGAGGGCCTAATTGTGGCGAAACGTCTAGCTTGTCACAATCTTATTGTTCAATCTGATTGCGTTTCAATTGTCGAAGCACTCAATTCAGATTTGGGATTTTCATCAGTTTCAGCACATATCCTGGAGGAATGCCGTCTACTTTGTCAAGATTTCGGAGGGGTCATCATTCAATACTGTAATAGAGATTCTAATTCTGTTGCTCATGAGCTAGCTAAATTTGGGAAGAGTAATCCACCGAAGTTGTGGTGTGATACTCCTCCAGGTTTTATTCTGCCATTATTGGTGAACGATGTAACCATTATTTGATATTAATAAAGCTAGCCGGATGGCCTTTCCCTCAAAAAAAAAAAGGAGGATCCACGCAGCATTTCCTTGACATTGATTAATCAGGTATCAAGCCACTCCACAACTGATCCGACAGAAAATGAAATTACAAACGTACCAATGCAGCATTTCTCAGAAATCAATAAACCAGGTCAAAGAGAACTGACAGCTGACCCAGCATAAAATAAAACAGAGCCATAAAAAGAATGGTACATGAGAAGAAAACGTCAAGAAGAAAATGGTGTCGTACAGAATCCAAAATGCCACAAAAAAATACACCTTTTGTTATCTTTGCTAACTCTGTTTTCCTAGCTTCTTCTGTTGCATTTTCGGCCTTCTTTTGTTACACCACATTATTATCCGACGACCACCCCTTTCTTTCTTCACCACCCCTCCCGTGAAGCTTCTCTGGTTCCACTGATCCAGGGCCGCTGGCCCCTCGTTTCTCCTCTCCATCTTGCTGGTGTTGAGACGGGCGAAGGTCACACCCTTGTACATCAGTCTGCCTGGTGGTGTTTGGCGTTTTCCACCGTGGGGACATGCTGCAAAGGCACGTCAGCCGAGTTAGCATCATCAGTGGGCTTATGCGGCAGGGAAGGTGGCGAGGCTCCGCACAATAAAAACGAGCGGGCAAGGGCATTACAAACGAATCGGCAGTTCATATTCACATTCTGCATCATATCGGACTAAGACACATGATATGATGCAGAATGTCAACTTTCTAGTGATTCGTTTGAACTTTTACAACTATGCACACTTATTTCGAACTTGGTATTTTGTAGTTTTTAAACAATATTTGGTACTTCTCCTATTGCAAAATAGTACTTTTGTTGGAACATCTGTCTTTCCAATACACATATCAGACCTTTATTCTAGAATATGGGACTAGGAGGTGTGCTTCCTCCAACGGGTGTAAAACTAGAACAACCAGCTACCATTAACTGGAAGCACATTACCACTGCACAGAAGTTAACTGTAAAAAACATGCAAGTGCAACTTAATAACCTTCCCTATGTCGATGTTTGGGCGCTTCCAAAGTTAGCAGGAGGAACAACACGTGTAAACAGAGAGGCAATGTAGTTCACTGATTCTGACAGTGCTGACTGATTGTTCTACACAGAGGAAGTTGCACGAAATCTTGGAGAGGGCCTCCTGCATCATTGGAGACTTTTTTTTTATCTAGCAGGGTTCAATTTTGCATCCATATGAGCCATGTTTGATCCGACGGCGATCACACTTCACAGCGCTTTCATTATCGACAAGATGGTGGCGGGGCGATCAAGATATAATAGATTATTATTTTACTATATTTAGATATGTTGATCTGGAAATCCTAAAAAATTGATGTTGTATGATTTATGTTTGGAATAGTCTAGAGTATGTTGGAAAAAAAATTCAGCAATGTGCTTCAGAAGTTGCCACTTAAATAAGATATTTCCTTTCATTGCATATCTTGTGGCTTTACTAAAACATCCGATGGAGATCCTAGGTGATCCACACAGTACAAAGGCATCTGCACGCAAAATTTTGTGAAATGTTGTACTCGAAAGTCATTAAAAAAAATACAAATTTATGGGGAACAAGCGAAGCCAGAAATCTTTTCGATATGTTTTGTTATCTTCTTTGTCGAAATCAAATAAAATTTATTTTTTCCATCCCTTCGAAAGACCATCCTAAAAAACTTGCCATCATGTTAGGCAATTTGTTTCGTGATTTGTACAAAAAAATCAACTGTGCTCAAGTCTTGGAAGTAGGAAATATTTTCCAGAGTTAATAAATTGGGCCACTGACATACCACTGACTCTTCATTTGATATATAGGAAACCATGTATTTACACGTCTCGTTGTTTGATGTGAAAAAGCAAGACCTAGCCATTGGGTCGTTTTCTAAAATGTGAGGGATTACTAAGATGACTCCACAACCCTAACATGGCTCCATGAGTCATTGGCATGACCATGTCTTCTTATGTGTCTATAAGTGGGGGGGTACATAACTAGTGTTCTCCGCGGTAAGGCCAGTCCACTCCAGCTCAAGCGGCAAAAGAAAAACACAGAGGAAGGAGAGGGAGAGGGGGAGGGAGATGGCTGAAGCCATTGTTGGGCCGCTACTGAGCAAGCTGCAGGAGGTGGCAGTTAAAGAGGGCAAGGCGCTCGCTGGGGTGGGCGATGAGATCGACCGTCCGCGAAAGGCTTATGTGGCTGCATGCGCTGGTGCACGAGACGGACCTACGAAGCCGAAGCGAGGGCAACCACCTGGTCCGAGTACTCGCGCGCCAGATGCGAGAGATCGCCTTCGAGGCCGAGGACGCGGTCGACCGTTTCGTCCTGGAGGTCGACCTCTCCCGTGTCGGCCGCCACTGGCGTCGGGGAGCCTGGCTGTTCCTTGCCAACTTCGCCACGCAGATCCGCGTCCGCTACATCCTCTCCCGGAAAATCAAGTCCATGAGCGCGCGGCTCGAGGATATCCACGACAACAGCGCCAAATACAGCAGCAGAAATGAAAGTACAGCAGCCATCAAGTGGAGGGCGTCACGCTATATTCCTCCAGTCCGCCATAACTGGTAACAGACAAATCCTTGCATAATCTTGTATATCCCAGCAGATTTTCTAATTAAAAACTAATATGTTCCTGCGAATCTACTCCAATAGTTTTAAAGGTGCATGACTAATCTAATATTCAGGGATGCTATCAAGACTAATACTAAGATCCAAAAACATTAGAGAGATGAGTAAATTCAGAGTTTGGCATGGTTAATTCAGTTGCAGAGGTAAAATTCTCCTGCTCCAACAAGTTTTGACACAGGAAGGTGGGATTTAAAATCACGTTTGAAATGTATGAGTAGGAAATACCAAGCCTTGAATCTTTAATTAATAATCCCAAGACCTCAAAACGAGAAGATTTGTGCATCACGTACTCCTTTGACTTTCAAGTTAAGTGGCCATATCATACATGCAGTGGATAAAAACAGAGTGGAAATGGATGAATCAAAGCAAGAAATGATACATAAACTACCGAAACAAAAGAAGTACATATATCAGCTGAATATGGTAAGTGGATGATGGGTGGGTGACACGACGCCACCGTGATAGTCTTCTGGTGTCCCCAACCCTATGTTGAGTGGGCGTACCGCTCGATTATGGGAGAAGGCTGAAGGGATTACGTGATTAGATACTAAAATTTGTCAGGCTGGGCTCTGCAAAGATTTTCAAGGTCTTGCTGGATTGGGGCAAGCAGAGCCATGATAACTGCCGTAAAACGTGAATTTCGGAAATTTTTGTTTCCTTGCCTTTTCCACAAAACGCCGCTCTGTTTCACTTCCGTTTTCGCGCCAAGGTTTTCATTTAGGTTTTATGTTCTGCAATATTCCAACTTCTGTATTTTTTCTATGTTTCCATTTTTCGTGGAAAAATCAGGAAGTTTCTGTTTTCATTCCTACTATCAGGATTTAGGGTCAACATAAGTTCACTTCAGCCAGTATTGAAATGCTAGTCTCGGTAAGCAATATTACTTACCTCTGTTATGATTACGGCCGTAATCGGTCTCAGCGCGCGGGAGGTGTCTGGGTTGTTTAGATTACGGCCAGGGCAGAAGCCAAAATTTGAGGAGACTTTCGGGTTCGTTAATGACGAACGGCATATTATTTTGAATCAACTTTTTCCATATATATTTACGGCTCTGAACCCAACGGCACATATTTAATTTGGCATGCTTTATTAACCCCAACGTGTGTCTTATTATTTGGAAACAGGGATGACATGGATTTGAAGGAGTCAAACGCACCTAACAGGATAAAGAAAACAGAGCTAATAAATCTCCTCCTTGACATGGCAAAACCAGGTGGACATGTAATTTATGTTGTTGGGAGAGTGGTATAGGGAAAAGGCATCTGGTAAAGAAAGTATACGAAGATGAAACCATTAAGAAAAAATTTGCGGTCCAGGTCTGCGAGAGCTTCCCACCAGACACCACAAGCAGCAGCATCGCTGATAAAATAAAAAGCAAGCTAGAAGCTGAAGGGATGGATCCGGACAAAGTTTTCACTTACTTGGTTGTGGTTGATTGCCCAATGATCATGCCACCCTTTGGAAAAGCATTGAAGAAAAGTTGCCCAAGGGCGGCAAAGGTAGCAAATTGTGCTGACAGCGACGGCCAGTTCTCCTGACAAAAATGTTGGCATCATCGAGCTCGGTTATCTTGACAATGACAAAAGCAAGACGTTGTTCAACAACAGTCTAGGCCTCCGTGGGCGCAGGAAGAGTGCCTACAAGACAGAAATGATAGATCAGATCTGTGACAACATTGAAGGGCCAACCAATGGTTTACCACTGGCGGTTATTCTTCTAGCCAAGCTCATGAGGACCATGGCCTACAACAAGTGGGGTGCTGCGTGGGAGTACATCCGGGGCAACAACCAAGACGACCCGCTCAAGACGATAGTCTCCATGGGCATCGATGACCTCCCCGACGAGATCAAATCGTGCTTGCTCTACATGGCAGGCTTCCCGGACCGCAGCACGATCGATGCCGGGCAGCTGGTGCGGCTCTGGATTGCAGAGGGCTTCCTGACGCAGCAGCTTGGCGTGGAGCCGGAAGAGCTAGGGCAGCGCTACCTCAAGGAGCTCATCTTCCGAGGCCTTGTGCAGCTGGTGGAGAAGAAGAACGGCGACGTGGAATCGGTTGCTATACGTGATCAGATCCATCAGTTTTTCAGGTGGGAGGCACAGCGCACTGGCTTCATGGAAACCTGCTATGGCGGGTCCGCCGCTGTTCCAGATAGTGCCAGACGCCTGGCTCTGAACAGCAGAAAACTGCCCATGCCGGAGAAAATGAAGGTGCTGAAGAAGCTGCGGACTCTGCTGTCATCGCATGATGGTCATAACCATGATGCACAAGGTACAAAGAGCCGCCTGCTCTCTACATTTATTATTAGATCGAGCCATGTATATTCCTCAAGATAACTACCTCTCTACATATTAGGCTAGGCTAGCTAAGGTAGGGGCTAACCTGAAAATTCTGTGATGTACACTGTCCAGGGTCAAACTCATTCAAGGAAGTCTTCCCCGAGCTGCTAAGGCACTCGACCTTCCTTCGTGTCATCTGCCTGGAAGGGATCGACATGGGTGAGGAGCTGCCCAGCGAAATCAGGAACATGCTGCACTTGCAGTACCTTGGTGTCCGGTGCACGACCTTGACAAGGGTGCCTGAATCCATCGGGAAACTCAGGAAGCTTCAGATAATGGACGTACGAGGCACCAAAGTGACAACTCTGCCCGATTCCTTCTGGAAGATCAAATCCCTGCGCCGTGTTGTATGTGAAAAGGGCCTCTCTTTCCCTACAACTGCCCAAAATCTGATGCTTATCATGACTCCCGCCACTTAGTCGAGTGTTGGGCTGAGTGTGTCCGTTGTCTGTGTCCCAAAGGCCCAGTCTACTATGTGTTAACATCCCTTCTTTTTCCTTAAACGTAAGGACTACTTTTTTTAAAGTCAAACAATGTAAAGTTTGATCAAGTTTGTATAGAAATATCAATAACTAGACATCCTATTCAGCACCCAGGGTGCAGAAAACTTTTTTGTCCCCACGGTTTTTTTTATGTTGTTACATAAAAAATTATGTTACGTATGTAAATATTTACATTCATGTGACCCTTAAAAAAATCGGCAAAAAAGTTCAGTCTACTTTAGAAGTAGACAAATATTTGTGTTAGAGAACAAACAATTTGCCAGAGTTTATCCACTGTCACTGACTAATATTTCAGTCCACTTAAGAAGTAGAATATGGAGAAGGGCGTTCGGTATCAACTTACAGATGTGTACAGCCTGAGTCTATCACTGTGGTCAAGATGTTTACAGAAAGGATCCCGGCAGATGATCTGTTCAGAGATGGATTAAGCCTGCATTACTTTGCAGAGGCAGCAACTCTTCCTAGAAATGCTGCAGAGATAGCAGATCCCAACATCTGTCTGCATGATGAAGCAAATGATAGCAAAGATACAAAATATATAGCCAGAGCCCAAATATGTTTGGCTGCCATTATCCAGCTTGGTGTCCTATGCTCAAAGCAATGGCCCATAGAGTGGACGTTAACTAGTGATGCTGCTGCAGAGATGCATGCTATAGGAGATGCCTACCGCAGTAATCAGTGATGGATTGATGTCAAATCATATGAACTAACCACTACGATATGCGACATGGGTTCTCCGAATTTATTCTTGAATCTGTAGTAAATTGTGATGTATGCAACTAGTACTGCCCTGTTCACTTTATGCACATTGACATTCGAGACAACATTTGGTGTGGCCTAGGATGTAAAGAAGACAACAACATATGTTCTCCATCAATTTATTCCAGTCACCCCGTATCTGAATCAATCAGCATCTAACTCTGAGAGAATGCTCGTGATTTAATATGTATTTCATAGGTGCCTTTTGTTTCTAGGCTGTGTGGTTCTGACTTCCGACACTGAGAGTGCTTCATTAATTTCTTTCCATAGTCTTGCGCATAATTTCTACAAGCTTATTGGGCCTGTAATTCATATAGCAGAGCATAAGCAGTTGGATTTCTCTATATTACCTTGTTAAACATTCACTGTTCTGTCAATTCATATTCCATACAACATCTAGGGTATTCTCGAGTCAGCAAAAGATTTTTACTATGAAGTGAATTATAAATCACTGTGCAAGCAGTTTATACATGAGTAACAGCTAGATTATTAAGCAAAAGAATGACAAGACTATGAAGCTGAACTATGTTAGACTGCTCTACCTAACTCTCGCCTGGGAAAAACTCATGGTCCAAAAGCACCAAAACAGAATGTCATTGTTTGCTTGCGTAGCAATGTTGAATGTGTGAGCTTTCAACATCGACATACTTGGACCAGTAGGCCTTGTACTTGGAAATGGCAAGGTCCAGCCAGGGCTTGTAGTTTCCATTGTAATGAACTACCGCTGCATTCTCGATTTCAGCAATGTCAACAGCTGGATCATAGCCAAGGCCCAAGACATGCCAAGTACGATCCAATGGGTATGTCAAATTGTAGAAGGTAATAAGCCCTGGAGGCAATGTGCCCAACTTCCACAGCTTGCGATCCTCATTCTGCAAAACAGCTTCTCTTAGGAGTGAAACCAATAAAAGCTACAGATAAGTGACAGTTGTACACATGACAGCACTTTCTTTTGCTCTATTATACTTACCAAATCTTGCCAATAATGGTATATTCCGGTGATGTTTCGCTCCTTCCACCTCTTCAGGTCAAACATGTTCATGCCAAAAGCCCACCCACACGCACGTGGATCAAAGTTCTCAGAGATCTTAGGATGTGAGAAGTTGAGATAAGTGTCGAAGCGATGGAAGCTTTCTTTGCAGGTTTCAACCGCACCATTTACCATCCCTTTAAGATCAATATCCCAGAGGGGTGTCAAGTCCTTCTGAACGACAACATCATCATCGAGAAACAGTATCTTGTCAAGCTTGGGATGTATCTCTGGCATGTAGAACCGAAGATGGTTGAGCATAGACAAGTATTTTGGGTTCCTGTACTTAAGATTCTCGTTCCCATCAGAGAGTGATGACGGATCATGTGCTTTAAAGTAATATTCCTTGAGACGAGCTGACTCAAGTTGCCGCATAACTGAACAATAGGACGAATTGAGCCATTTGAAATTGTCGATGCTCTCAACATGGACAGTAGCAGGGCGAGAAGAATGACTGATAAACCACATCTTCATGGCAGCAAAATTAAGCTTGTCAGTGACGATGTGGAACACATGCTTATCTGGTTCCTTGGCATGTGTCACAGTTGATCTGACAACTACTGAGGCAGCAAGACATTATCAGAAAATATAGCATAGTGATAGAGTGACCGATCCTCAAGCTTTGCCTTATCCTTTTCGTCCTTCAAAGCAGCATCATGAAAATACTCCTTGATGACACCATCACGGAAATAATAGTCGGTTATCAACTGCATATGTAGGCAGTGCAAAGGCATGGGAACCGTCTTTGCAGCATGCTGAACCAGGAACGTGTTTTGCTTCTTCACCGTGTCAATACTAAGTTCCGCAGACTGCAGCATAACACGCAATCTTCTCGATACTTCATCAGAGTTGTACAGAACATCTCTAGCTGAAGACAACACATGCCCCATTGCTTTTGCTCTCTCTAAAGCGCTGCAGAAAATAATAGTAGACCCTTTCATGCCAATGCAAAACAAGGAGGAACAGAAGAAAGTCTTAAATATTCAGAGGTGTATAATGGAGTACCTCAAATCCAGCTCGCTGTCCATATGCGCGTCCCCGATAGCTGCTTTGCTTTCTTTTATGCACTTCATGAGCGATGCATACAAGTCGGGCTCGTTCTGCGAACGCGCAATGGTGGCGTACACCTTGGCCATTATTATCTGATCTTTCATGAGCTTCACTGTGGAGTCTGTATTCGTGTGATGGAACTCCTGCCTCCATATATTGTAACTGACTTTCACTTTATTATCAAAGTTCCTCGAGCTGTTTGTGGCCGCGTTGCGCATCTGGAGTTCGACCTCGCTGTCCATGTGAAGCAGCTCTTGAATACGCTGCTCCTTTCTTCTGCGTCGAAACACCTGCAGGAATCGAAAATTCAGGGAGTGAAACAATAACACTTGCAACATAAAGAGGTGATGTTACAATAAATCGCCTGAAAAATGATGGAAGAGTCGAAAAATTAGGTAATGGATCGGAGAAAAACTCTCAGAACAGAGATGAATGATTAACCTCTCGCTTCAACTTTATCGGATCGGTTCTTTGGGTCGCCAAAACCCCAGCGCTTGAAAGATTGGCGCCTTCTGATCCAGTGGCGAGCAGCCGCTCCTCCGCATCTTCTTTCTGTCATAACATCACAAGAGCCACCAGTAAGAGTAAGAAACTAAAAGACCAGGCCAAACTTGTCCTCATAGCCAAACATCATCGTTCATGACATACAATTCCGGATGCCGGCTGGCTGTTTCTCAGCACCAGAGGGTTCTCCCAGATGGAGGACGCCGCGAACTCCCTGGCGGTGACCGTGAAGAGCTTGATCCGGCCGTCCTGGTCCGTGTACGCGACGGTCCTGTTGAAATCCTCCACACCCTGCCCAATGCAAAAACACATTCTTTCTCTGTAATAACTGTACCAATGAACAGCACCGGGGCATTGTTTGTTTCAGAGTTCCTGACGAGGTGTCGGAATAACCTGCAGGTCGCCGCCGCAGCCGGGGCAGCTCCTGGAACCCGCCTCGCGCGCGCTGGAGAGACATGGGAGAATCAGAGTTAGGGCGTTCAGAGGGGCATTGGGAAGACGAGGGGGGCGGCGCTTACGGGACTCGGTGGCGGTGGTCGGAGAAGAGGCGCCGGGAGACCGCGGATCTGAGCGAGGGGACGTGGACGACGACCTGAGGGGCAATCAGAATGAGCGAGTCCACTGGCATCGTCCCGCCATTGCGGCCGGCGAGGGCGTGTCGGGAGGGATGCGAACGGGAACGGGGGCACGTACCTGGAAGGAGAGGAAGAAGAGGAGGACGAGGAGGAGGAGCGCGAGGAGGACGGGGCGGCGCCGCCACGCCGCCGCCGCCGACGAGGAGGTGGAGGGGACGGAGGGGGGCGCCATTAACGGAGGGAGGAGCCGGGGAGTGGAGTGGTGAACCTTTTTTTTTTGCCAGTGGTTTTCGCTAAAACAAAAACCCCTTTATACACTTAAATATAGTTTATATGAATTGTAAGATAATACTCATGCTATTTTTCTTAAGATGACCTTAATTTGTTCTGCTTGAGCAGAGTATTTTTCCGTGATGTGAATATATGGATGTGAATACTACGGGTGTGTGTATGCGAAAAGCTCAAATGGAGCCCGAGCTACATGCACGCTTATAGATCTTAAAACTATCTACACCTGAGATTTTTTTTGTGATTCTTGGAAACTTAAAAAAAATACTGATTTTGAATTTTCAAAAAACAAGCTCATGTAGCTCGGGTTCGAAAACACCTCTCTCGTATGCCGCTACTCAACCTGCCCATGTCCAAGCGCACTAGTGACTAATTCCATTGGCAAGCTCATTTTTCATATACGTACATGTTTATACCTACTAAGAACACATTAAATATTTTACCCCTAATTATGACAAAGTGAACACTTTTAAACATACAAAAATCTTTCCACATTGTATCATGTATGTCATATTTCAGCAATCCTTACCAAGATCCGTTCATATTGGTAGCTAATAATTTATGAGCATAAGGGCATATGCCCCAACCCCCCCCCCCCCCCCCCCCCCCCGCCCCACAACCCCCCCCCCCCCCCCCCCCCCCCCCCCAACCCCAACAGTGCCATCAAAAATATGAAATTTGAGGTTGAGAAAAATTTAAATCAGATTTATTTTATTGTTTCATTTCATTTATGCGGATAAGACTGTATATGTTACATTCGATGGTTGTCACGCCTGTCTGACTTCACTACAAAAACAACACAAAGATTATTAGGTCTAACAAATATGTTGTCGCCAATGAACAAACTACACATATGCATATGAGTTTGACATGTATATGTCACTCGCCTATAACACAGCTATAGTCTGAAAACAGTGCTTGATCAACATGGACTGAAACCCAAACATGGCTTTGAGCCAATCAAGAAGATCTCTATCGGTTTTCTTCTCCTCGGGCTTCTTCCTCTCCTCAAGCTTCTTTGCATTCTCCTTCTCGTTAGGCCATGGTAGTCCTCTAGTATCCATTGTTGGAGGTTTTGCATATTATGACATTTTCTTACCAAGTTTCATTTTGTTTCATTCATATTGGTAGCTAACAATTTGGCATATGGGCATAAGGGCATATGCCCCCCACCCCACCCCACCCCCACCCCCACCCCCCCACACACGCCGCCACCACCACCACCACAACCTGAGCTTGAAATCTGAGGTTGAGTAAAATCAGATTGATTTTATTTTTTGAAGTTCTTTTATGCTTGCATTAATTAGAATGCCTAAAATCGAAGCCCATATATGTTACATTTGATGGCTAGAACACTTGTGTGGCTACACCTATGAAATCAAGACGAATATTAGAGGTCTAACAAATACATCGTTATCATCTTGTATGATGTGGAAGCCCATTGCGAGAACATATATTGGATGGACAACATCTCATCGCGACTGTTAGACTCGGTAAGCTTTGAGGCGGAGTACCCAACGGCCCACGATGTGTATTCTTGAGAGTGATCACCTTGTAGGCATTGTTGATAACGACGAGCTGAATGGCCTTAAGCCCCATTATCGCCATAAGAGCTTCTAGGTAAAGCCTTGTGCACGGACATGCCGACCACAGTAACACTCGACCAAATGGCCGCTGCAGTTCTCCCATGTTCCCGTATCATATATATATATGCCTACAATTACATAATTAAACGGTTAAACCATGTGAAACTAGATCACCACAATTAGTTTTGTCATTAATCGTTCTGGCAATTGTTTTCAATGATGAAATATCATGTAACTGATATTCGACATTATGTTTTCTTATATATGTAACTACTCAATACATTTTCAAAAAGTTTATGCGGATATGCGGAAGGGCATCTTTTCATGCAAGCTATATACATCATCAATTATTTTTCCTTGCCTATGATTTTAATTAATTTGCATGCAACAACAATAAGCATCGGTTATGCATTGGGCCTAATTAAATATACAAGATACAAAAATAAGAACCTAGGTTGTTTTATATTTGGCAAGAAGATCTTTGAAATGTCGCCAAATATGTTTATTCAGATATTTGATGCATGTGGCCATAAGATGACCAGAAGTATCTAATGTTAAAGAGTTCTAACCAAGTAGAAATCCAGTTGAAACGTAGTTACTTTTGCAGTTGCGACACACAAAGGTAGGTATAGTTCCAACCAAGTTCTAACCTTTTTTACCACTCTTTTACCTAGTGCAGGATCAGATCCTCATTTGTACTTAATTAATTTTTGGGACGAAGGCATCAAAGCCTGATTTGATCCTCTAAGTGCATTGAAATGATTTATAAATTTCCTGTACCCACTACTAAAAAGTTAATTCCTTGATAATGAGACTGGTTTTGTTAGTGATCTTCCCACTAGGAGAAAAAAAAGGAAAAGAAAAAACTTTGAATTGGCCCACTAGTAGCAGCTACGAAGCAACCCACCACTCCACCATCACTTTCTGTCTCATTATATTAAGTAAAAGTAAATCTTGACCAAGAAAAAAATATCTTACCAGAAATGTTGATGAAACCAAGATTTGGAAAAACTTTCTGGTATTGATTCAAATGTTTTGAGTTCTCCAGAGCAGAAAATGTACGGAACTGCAGCACTTTCAGAGGACCATGACCGACTATGACTGCATGCTGTTCTTAGTGCAATCTGATGCAACGCAACCCACAGCAATCAAGGAAAAAAATCATTAAATTTATGCATATATGTGAGTATGACAACTAAATCTCCGTATATCGCTATCCTGTTACATTGATCATTATGATGATCGGAGCAGACATGGTCGTGACAACTAAAAACAATGGTGGTCTACCTTTACAATCTCCACATGCATATCAGCATGGGGGGTTACATACATCCTATATACACTCTCTTGATCATCTGCCTCTGGAGCTCGTCCTAGCGCTGTCTCTTCTCGGTGAATTCTCCGTGCCACGAGGCATCGACGGGCTATCTCGTCTAGCCTCCCTCGATTTTGACTTGCTCTTCATCGCCTCGATCTGCTCGAGCGCCTCGACGACCTCCTTCATGGAGGGGCGGCTCTTGGGTTCACCGGACAGGCACTTGAGTGTGAGCTGAGCAGCGAGGAAGGCCCCCCTGGCATGGTACTGTCCCTCAAGCCGGCTATCCATTAGCTGGCTCAGCCTCCTACGGTCAGACAGAAGTGGCTTTGCCCAGTTCACCAAGTTGAGCTTTTCGGCGGGGCGGCTTGTGTCTAGTGCCCTCAGGCCGCAGAGCATCTCGAGCAGCACGACACCGAAGCCGTACACGTCACTCTTCACATACAGGTGACCTAGAATGATATGAAAGATCAGTATTAATCACTGCTAATAACAGATGATGCACATTGTCCATTTTTTTCTGAACCTGAATGATAGAATAAGGGTTTAAGTGGCAAACATACCGGTAGAAACATACTCCGGAGCTGCATAGCCGTACGTGCCCATGACTCGTGTCGTCACATGAGACTCCCCATCATCTGGTCCATGCTTGGCCAATCCAAAGTCCGAGAGCTTTGGAGTGAAGTGCTGAACATAGGACAGTTGCAGGCTGGTTAAAGTACAATTCAGACAGCAGAATCGCCATCAATAGCTCTTAGAATAGCACTTACCGAATCTAATAGGATGTTGGAAGCTTTGAAGTCCCGGTAGATGACCTGTCTCTCGGATGAATGAAGGAAGGCGAGGCCACGAGCTGCACCGATGAGAATCTTCAGCCTGAGGCTCCAAGACAGTGGCTCATAAACTGCGCCTCCTGATGATGATGATGAATTAGTACCAAAAAGAGTAAATGGGAAATTTGATCGTAACTTCCCTTTGGTAGACAAGGCAAAAAAAAGTTATAGACTCTACGTTTGACCCTCTGCTGAAAATTGAGTTGGCGATAATGATGTAACTTAAAAGGCAGTTGTAGAAAGATTTTATTCTAGGTTCACACTATTTTGTCGATGCTCATTCCCTTGAAAAGTGCTAGTGTCATTAGTTGTATAGCACTACAAATCATGATGCTTGGTATATAATAATGTGATGAAAATGATGTTGCGGTTTCACCAGCATCTGCAAGGCGTGCTACTTTGTGGACCAAAGTCGGCATAAAGCGAAGAACAGTTTGGCAAAAGGAGAACTGTTTGAGATATTATCATTACAAAAAAAAGGTCGCGTGCCGAAAGACTTACTTCTGAAGAGGTGGTTCTCCAAGCTCCCCTTCGCCATGAACTCGTACACGAGTAGTAGCTCGCTGTCTTCCATGCAGTAGCCCAAGAGTTTGACAAGGTTGGGGTGCGAAATTCTCCCAAGGAAATTCACTTCAGACTGCGTCGAAACACATAAGATTCATTTTAAGCAAAATGTGTCATGGAAAATCTTAGAACTAGTACTTTTTAGGGGAAAAAAAGCAGTACTAGTCGTACTTGTCAAAAAGACCAAAAATACGAAGATAACAGTATTGGAGTATGCACAAAGATCAAGCAACTAGAGCACTGTGTCAAATAATGCAGAGGACCAGTATTCTCTCCACTTGGCCACAAACATGCCAATGTGGCGATTGCAACTTGAGAAAATCCAAACTACCATCATTGATTGTTAATGGTTGGAGGAAGACTGAAGTCTCATAATTAACTAAAAAATATATAATACAGAGAACAAATTCATGAGGATCAGGATGAGGATCTCACTCACCTGCCACTGCTCCATCCCCTGCACGCTCTCCGGGTTAAGCTTCTTGACGGCGACTACCATGACGGTGCTGCCTTTGGATGGATTCACATCAATCCACCCCTTGTAGACCTTCCCGAAGCCGCCCTCGCCGAGCACCGTCTCGGGCCTGAAGCTCTTGGTGGCGCTCTTGAGCTCGGCGAAGGTGAAGATCCTAAGGTTGGGGGACTCGAGCATCTCGCCCTCCGGGTAGCCGTCATCGGTGCTTCCGCCGCTGACTGTCGACGGCATGAATGTGCTGGCGGCGGACAGCTTGCCTGTGGTGGTGGCCGTCGTGGAGGAGCTTGTCGTCCTCTTCGACGCGGACATCCCTGCAAATGTGACCATGTAAGGTCAGTGGGTACTAAATGGTAGCAGCTTGTCATGACACGCCGTTGCATTTGACGCTCTGAATTGAGATACTGAACTGCTGAAAAGTTCCAGACAGAGTTTCTCATGGCATGCCATTGCATTTGACGCTCTGAATTGAGATACTGAACTGCTGAAAAGTTCCAGACAGAGTTTCTCATGGCATGCCATTGCATTTGACGCTCTGAATTGAGATACTGAACTGCTGAGAAGTTCCGGACAGAGTTTCTCATGGCACGCCATTGCATTTGACGCTGTGAATTGAGATACTGAACTGCTGAAAAGTTCCAAACAGAGGGTTTGGGACTGCAAAATATGTACAATCGTTCGAGCAGAATTGCCAAGCGGTTGCTGATTCTTGCAAGAAGGGTGGAAATCAAGTCAAGCCATCCATACAGGAAGCGATTTTGCTGGCAGATAACTTGTACCACCAAAAAATTACTGCACTTGTAACCAATCAACAAGAAACGGTTGCAATTGCAAGAGCAGCGGCATAGTTCGTACACACAAATTGACCAAGTCTCGCTTACGCTCTGTGACATGTATGAACTGGTGAAGCGTGTATGTCGGCAGGGAGAGGTTGGTAGGTACTAAGATTCTCCCTGCTACTACTAGGCCAGATAAGTCTAAGAACATCAAATTTCTACGGGAGATTCAAGAATGCACACACAAGGCCACGCTAAGACAAAAGGCGGGCGTAGAATGTAACCGGAACGTGAAGGAATCGTCAGAAGCACAAAGACTGAAACTTTTTGCTCACATGGAAGGGGATAAATTGACAGAGGGAGGACGAACACGGATAAAGCAACGAATCAGCGGCGGGATAGCATCCGTATCGGTTTATACCTGCGGGGTTGTTGGCGTCTTGCTTTTTGCCCCATCCCCAGGGGATGAGCCCGTCCATGGCGCTGGCGCAGTTCCCCATCCGAATCGGTCCGGCGACCGGCCAGCCGTGCGGGAACGAGCCTGCAACCGCAACCGCGACTGCAAGAACTCGCAGGAGAAGTCTGGGGTGGCGGGAGAGGGGAAGGTGGGGAGGAAGTTGCGGCCTGGCGAGGGAACCGACGAGGAAGAAGAACCGACGCCGAGCCCGAGCGAGTCACTCCACTCGATTTCAGACACAGACCACGACGACGACGACGACGGAGGAAATACCTTCTTCGCACTGACGTCGGTACAGTCGCTGACGTGTGGGGCACACGTTCGGGGAGGAGTCCACGCATCCACGGAGTGGTCAACGGCAGGCTACGTTTCCCCCGGACTATTGGTTAACTAGTAATGACAGAAGATGATGATGATGCTTGATTCTTCATTTTCTTTTTGATGTTTCGTTGTTAACTAGTAATGCATCACTCCGTCTTGTGTCACGATGGCGACTAAAGAGAGAGAGTATGTCTACCTATTCCTTTACTTGCTTGAGGCTCCCCGGTAGTCGAACACGCGTGGACGCTCACCATGTGTTAGGGTACCGGTGGGTCTCACTATGGTGTCTCGCAAATGTTTACAGGAAGATGAACTCTCCCGTGATTCTAGGTAGAAACTATGCTATCACATCCGGAAACAGGTTTCGCCGCCGCCTTTTCCTTAGACTTGATCTGGAACAAGATAGGTGACGATATATATGTAGGTTTTGTTGTTGTTGTTGGGGGTAGCGATCACTTGCTCTGGGCTTGGTATCACCCATTGACCAGTTAGACTAGTGTTAGATTTATGCAATATCGTTGTCTCCTCTCTTGTGAGGGGTCATGACATCCCCTCCTCCTTGAGAAATGGCAACTCGGTTACTATAGTCTTCACTATTGCATCCCATATGAGATTCTTTATATTGACATGAATAGTGAATATGACTATATTACATCATCGTAGAGACGTTCAAAAGGATACTGATGGGAACAATTATACTTTTGTGGAAATCAATAAATATAAACTTCGATGCAAGAGATGTTTTCTTTTTCTTTTTTTAACAAACCTTAGAACGAACAATACAATAAATTTTATTCATAAATAAAAACATTAAAAAATTGGAATCTTAAATGCTAATATACTAAACCAACTTCATGAGGTGTCATCGATAATTCGAGATGTCATCTTATGTTCACCGTCTACATGTCTGGATCAAATAAATGTATGTCATTTTCTCTCGGCTTTATGAAGTTTCAATAACATTGTATTGAGATTTGTCTACATTTGTGGAAATGTCAATCTTTTGCTTCTAATCTTCGTCAAATGTTTTTCGCACATCACTAAAAAAGTCGTCACTATTCTTATTACGTGTGTGTATGCAATGAACAAGTATCGTGGTATGGTTGATGTGCTTGACTTGTATCCATGTACTAAAGGAAAGCGGCCATCACACAACTCAATGCACACATATACTACTGAGATCGTAAGTGCATCACTCACTCTCTGTTGATGCATTCCTTGGTCTTTTAACGTTTTGATTTAGCTCTGTTGTTAACATGCTAGAAGGATGGCTACTCAGGGTGCGAATGAATGTGGTTTCTACTACCTTAAGTTTGCTTCAAAGTATGATGGTAAAAAGCTCTTTGATTAGATTGAGGATTCCGATGTATGTTCTTTCATTTGAAACCAAAAATCTACACAATATCATTTATACTAAACTTCTTTATGTATAGTTACCATTTAATTCTACACAACTGTTACTTAATACTACATAAATATCAGCACCAAATATATCAAATACATATAATTGTAAATTCTATTTTAGGATGGTTCTGGAAATAATAAGTTGATGTTATAGATGTGTTGATATTTTTTTATGCGCGTGGACAAACTTTCAACATAAATTTGACTTTGAATAAGTTGCATTACTCTTGGTCACAGAGGGAGTACTACAGATAGTTTAGTGACAGTGTAAGCATTGTACCTATGTTGTATTTTGACCCTATATATGTTATGCAATTTTATTAAGTTATTTATCTAGCAAACTCTGCACATGGAAATATTATGTTAGTAATGGTACGTCAAATAACGGATGTGTGCGCATATATGTATGTTGGCTTTAATTACTGTTTTTCATATTGAGCCATTCATCGGTCTGCATAGTCTCTTGTATCTAACTTAATGTCTAGAAGAATCCATGCAATAAAACATCTCTCAAAAAAGGAAGATATTTGTCTAACGTTGGCGGTGAGATATATATATACGGGTTTTCAAACATGAGGTGATGTATAAAAACATACTTGCGTGTTTCATTCTAGGAGGGAGTACATAAAACAGGACCGTCATGGAGGAACTAGGGCATTTCATTAAGAAGAAAGGTAGAACATCATCAAAATTGCGGGTGAGAGCGCTCAAACTCAATGAGGCGGGCACATCAACGCCTCCCCACCACTGGGCTATGCCTCAGTCCGTATCTCTACTATATAATATGAGTAGTGTTTCTTCCGTCGTCCGTTCGATAGTACGTCGTGACGTCGTGTTGGCTCGATCGCTCGTACGTCTACGTTCCCGCACTGCAAAGATTTCCCTTGTTAGTCGAGGTGGGATTAAGATCAAGCGTGCACCTCTATGCGTTTTGCACTTTTGCGTAGCGATTTCTCTATGGGCCCGATCGTATTTTCCTATGGGCCTGGCAAAAGCTCCATCGTATCCAGCCAAGCAATCGAATCTGAGAAAATCGAATCCGAGTAGAACTCTAAAAAACAACCGAAACTGTGTACAACTCTAAAACAATACAATGCCCATGGATACACATAAATAAGACGAGTTCCTACACCAAAACCACAACAAGTTATAGTTCCTCTATAAACGATCTCATCGTTTCGCGTCTCATACTGCTGCTCTGCCCAACAGACAAAGTTCAAGGTATAAGCAATTTATTTTATCTACGAATCTACCAGCTTCTTGCGTGAAAAAAAGGCACGTACTGGCGAAGCCGCCGCAGTCATCTCTCAACTTGCCACGATGGAGACAACCAATACGCGGAAGATTCAGACAGTTAATCCATGCACCCACGCCAGCCCTCTACGTACGTGCATGTGGGCATCGTTAGATGTATACATATTACCTTCTGCATGGCTAGGTGTGCAATGCAACCAGTAATAGATGAATCAGTTAGATCCACTAGGCTAGCTTCAATAGGTGCGTATTTCGTGGACTAAAGTTTAAATGTGTGTTGTAAGATCTAATCAAGTTCATGCAGTATGGAAAACACTGATGCAGACGAGGAATTTGGGACCCAATCTATAGTTATAGATTTCAAGGAGCAAAGAAGGAAAAAAAGATAGAGATAGGTATGCACGATGACCAACGAAGAAAAACAAGAAAAATTGAAAAGGCGCCGTGAAGCTTATCAACAAAGCAAAACAATTAAGGATTTGCACGACAAATGCTCACGAGGGAGGGAGAAATATGTAGATTTAAATCCTGAACAAAAGACAAAAAAATGCGTGCGAGAGAAGCAGAAATATGCAAATATGCAGCTAGAACAAAAAAAAAAGCTAGAATAGAGCAAATTATAGCTAATCGTGAGTTTAGACGCAACACACCATGCAAAGAATCAATTGCGATGGTGAACCCTGCATATGTCAAATCAGAAGAGGAAGTTAGTAGAAAAAAAATGCTAGAATAGAGCAAATTAGAGCTAATCGTGAGTTTAGACGCAACACACCATGCAACGAATCAATTGTAATGGTGAACCCTGCATATGTCGAATCAAAAGAGGAAGTTAGTAGATGTAGATCTTCGATGTATACCAACAGATAATATGCGATCGATTTCAACAAATAGTTGTTTGCTATTCACTCCGGCCGTAGCAACGCACGAGGTGTTCTTTTTATTTGAGGTGTCAAAGCATGTACATATGCTTGCTCTGTATTTTATGTTTCCAATTTCCAGAAATTGCAAGTGTACATATTTTGAGTTCGGGATGAACGTATTTAGATTATGCATGTTGAAGTCTTGCAAGTTAGACCCACAGTGCTATATTTTTGTCATTCGTTGGATGATTTTCTGGTACAAGATATGAAATTAATATAAGAATTATAGCATATCTCCGTTGTAATGCACGGGCATTTAGCTAGTAATGTATAAAATAGACTTGTGTGTTTCGTTCTATGAACTAATGGACCTGCGGCGAGGCCCTTTCCTTCTAAAAAAAATAGGAATTGATTGATCCGTGTCACACGATGGCGACTTGAGACGGTGTATTTATTTTCTCCTCTCATCGATCTCACTTGAGAAATGCTACTAGTAGTCAAGGACCTGAGGACGACAGTCTAGCTAACAGCATGCATGGATCGATGTTCCGGCCGGCCGTCCTCGACCCGTTCATCGGCCGGGCTAACTAACTAAGAATCCGTCCTGTCCGGAGGCATTCCGCGACGAGGACGAACCATACATTTTCGTGGACCTGCCAGAATCAGATCTTTCTTCTTGGAGGTCGACCGGTTGTGTTGCCGTGTGAAACTCCGACAGGAGAATGGTCTACGTTCCAAGTTGCATCCACCCATCGTATATTTGTGCGACACCAATGGGATGGTCTCCATGGGAAGAACATTCCTTGTTCATTTGGTTTCAGGTAAAAGAGAGACTGTCTTTGCCGCTGAGACCGACAAGAACGCGCCGCATGCGTTGATCAAAGATGTTTCATTCTGGTCACTGCAGACTTCGGCCTTGTTGGCATCAAGGACCAATAGCAGTCTAGCAGATCTAACAAACGGATGCATGGGAGCGGGAAAGAGACATCCTCCTACAATGTATGTTGAGAACTTGTTATCTATAGGCAACGGATCAATTTAAAATATTTTGAAACGTTCAAATGCCATTTTAATTTTTTTAAATACCGAGGGCGCTGGAGCTAAACACGCTTGTCAAAGAAAAAATTCAATAACAAAAGAAAAGAGTTAGTTACGACTTATATTTTTGTGAAGGATGCTTTGGTACGACTACTATAGAACTGATGATGTACGGTCGTGCCATAGCTGCTGGAGCTCGGCGATATAAACTGGTTTGTCTATTATCGAATTGACGAGGTGGTACTATTATTTGGCATTCAGCGCCTCCCAAATCAACAACTCGTGGGTGAGGTACTTGGCTCATGTTTGGTGAGCAAGAACGTAAAGGGAGCCCAGCCCATCTGACAAATATTCGGCTCGTACATGCCTTTTCCTTTTCTGGCAAGTTTTTTCATCTCTAGAGGATTGGTTAGACACTTAGACGAGGTCGCTCCACATTCGGGTCACTCCACATCTCTAAAAATACGGTATGCCAATTTGGCATCTCTCGGAAAAATAGCCGAGATGAGGTCGATCCACATGTCGTACTCCAAGGAGTAAACACGGGCGCATAACGCGAGAATCACTCGAAATCTTCAACAAGACAACATTGAACGGGTTGGGTTGGAGCGGAACCGTTTAAGGTGGCTGCCACTCCAACACGTTAGACGGGCTGAGCGGTGTTGTTCCCCAGTAGACTGTTTGGTTTTAAGTGGGATTAATGTTGACATGGAATTGAACTGCATTCATTGCGGTTCCATGCCAGTCCCACCCAACTCGGGTATAGCCGAACGAGGCCATAATGGGATCGCGCACGAGGACCTCGTGCGGCCTAAAGTCTAGGGCGACGACGAGCCATGGCGGCACACGAGAAGTGTGCCAAGGTACATTCCGACAAGAAGAGGATCGGATACAACATCGGCCTTGCGCGTAGGTCGAGTCTACTCCCTCCATCACAGTTTAAAGGGCGTATCTCCAGAATTGTTGGGCCCAAGGTTACGTACCATTGGCAGGAATTAAACCGTCGCTGGAGATCAAGTTGCGCCTAATTATTTCCTAAAACAACGCTTGGTAACCACCGCGTCCAGTAACATCGCATAACCACCGCATGCACACTGATGTTCACATTGCATGCGGGAGCTCATGCGTTGATGAAGAGTAACCGAAGCAGGCCACTTGCGCCCAAGTTAATAGGGCAGTTAATGAGAGGCGCCTAATTTCGGTGTGATTATGAAAAAAGCTGGTTTTGGAGCTGCGCCCAACAAACAAAAATGGAGGGAGTAATGTTGATCTAATGCATAGTAATTACTCACAAAAACCAAGCATGCATCCTCCGTTAATAATTTCTTATAATCAATATCAAATTTATTTTTCCTTGCAAAAAATATCAAATTCATATTTCATAATATCACTTTGCAGTCAAGAGACCTCCTCCTACTACACCATCCTGGATTTATTTTCTTTGTTCTCGGAAACATGACAACAAATTTTTGCTAGTTAATATTTTTTTGTCCCTTTAGCTTTCGGGTCGAGTCGGAGCACATCATGCACTGGCACCCTCCACGCTCAACACACTCCATGTGATAAGTGCAATCAGGACACCGACCCCACCGAAGTATAAGTCACAAATCATACTGCAAGTTGCGGGATCACGATCACAAGCTGGCTTCGTATAAGTGATTCTTCCCCAACATTTACCCTCTGCAGGCACCAAATAGCAGCATAAAGAAAATTAAACCACTAGTTGTTATCACGTTACTGAATGATTTATGAAAACAAGGTATGTATGAGCAGATGAGCACCTGTTGCTGTGAGCAGTAAGGCTAGGGCAAGGAAAACCGTGATGGTGGTCCTCATCTTGGATAGCTTGATGGTGATGCTAACTAGAAACAGTGTTGCCAAAGGTTTGTTTCACAAGTTATGAAATACGAATAGGTGAAATGGACTATCCTTTTATACCATCAGGTATGTAATGTGATTAAAAAATATTGCTCTCCCGTTCCGTTTTCTGGTCCTAATAAAAATCTCAGCGCGACCAAGGTGAAATCTTACTGGCTACGCTCAATAATTCCTCCCGTATATGTTTCCTCTATCAGAGGATATTTCGAAATTAACGCATTTAGTATAGGCATGCTAACGGATGCATGCAGATCCGTGCGATTGGGTTTTACACCTGCATGCATGCGGGAAAAAAAAAAGAGGAGAGGCATGCGCTGGGTTGAGAGTACATATAGGGTGCGGTTAATTAGGGAATTAATTTGGTGATTGGGAGCAGATATCAATATCTAAATCAGAGTAGGTATGTATAATTAATATTTATCATTAACTAGGTGATTGGAGAAGATATCAATATATAAATCAGAGTAGTAGTACTCCCCTGATTTAGATTTTGATATCTCGCCCCAATCAACTAAATTTCTTTTCTGAGATCAAACAGCTACACTATAAATCTAAATATCAATATCTAAATCTAAATAGTAGTAAATGTAGGCCCCTACGTACATGCTTATTTTCTTTTGTCTACCCCCATGTGTTTTGTTGCAGTAGCATTTCATTATGAGAAATTCTAGACCCTTTTTTACTACTCGTCTAGCATTATTTTGTGAGCTATTTCTTACAGATTTTTTGTTAGAATTGTTTTGGTTATTAGGAGTTTTCTTAGGTAGTTGTTAGGGCATGTGCATCGGTTTAGGCACCAACGAGTATTTTTCCACGTCACATATTTTCTAATAAAGTGAATATATTAATACTGTGGAGATATCAATTACATCTAGCCTTTTGCAATAACACTAGTGGAAACAGGACCTTTGGTGGAGAGGGGTGATGGGCTCTAGTACCGGGCGTGGTTCGACCCCGGACTAGAGGGGGGAACTAGTACCGGGCCGGCTGCTCTGACGCTGCGCAGGTCGGGTCCCGGGTCGTAGGGCACCTCTAGTTCCGGGCCGTGATACCACCCGGGACCGAGGCAGTCAGCGGCAGGGTGGAGACAGGAGTGGACCTTTCGTCCCGGGCCGTGGTACAGCCCGGGACTAGAGGTCCCGCTATATCATCTCCCACCCCGGGCCAGCCACCATTTTTGAACTCTCAAGCTCATCTCCATTGTTTCCTCTCTCAAGCTCAAGTGTAGCCCCATTTTTTTCCAAGATTTGTCAAGATAGACGGCACCCATCTCTCCAAGGGTTAGCAACACTTGATCCTTTCACCCGGCGGCCGAATTTTAGCCATTTCCATACAAGTTTAGCTCATTTCATTTTTAGTGCTACCTAGGTGTTTGATGAAATGCCTAAGCTAGGTAGTTCATTTTTTTATGTATTTTGAGCTCAAATTAATTTATTATTTGTGGATTTTAGTGTCGTCTCGGTCCTCACCGCCGTCGATAGCCCCCGATCCCGTGACCGGCACCACCTCGGTGAGCCTCTTTTTTATCTTTATTTTACAAAATTACTTGTATGATTTGAATGCATAATTATTTTTCTTGTATAATTTTCTTATGTTTTTTATATGTATAGTGTCATGGTTTTGATATCCGTCCCCGTCGGCCCTCGTCCGGTCTATGATTCGGATGTGGTATATTTTTATCACTATTTATTTTGTTTCGTGTTTATAACAATCATGCCGACCAAATTGACATAGATATATTTTTATTTAGGAGGTAGTTGAACCGGAAATTCCAGCCGACCCTATTGTCGAGTTTTTTAAAAAAAGAAAAACGATTTGAAAGCAAAATTGAAGATAAGTGAAGATCTTCGTCTCCAATGCCTAGAAGAGAAGATGGTATTGGACTTGAAGATTGCCGACATCGTTGATGCTCACGGGGTCGAGCTCCGTCGTCTGCTCACGAGATGAAGATGGATGCAATGCGCTTGAAGCTTAGAAAGATTAGAAAATATGTCATTAGTCAAGAGGCTTGGTATCATTATGCTGTTGGTTCAATAGTTACCTTAGTTGCGATTCTGATCGCATTTGTTGTTGGATTTAAATTCTTTAGATAGTTGTATTCTAGTTTCAATTAATTTATGTTTTATGAGAACTATGTATTACATTTGGTCACTACTATACTTTGGTTTTAATGTGATGAACTTGTATTAATGAATATGGTATGTTTCCTATTATGTTGGTTTATCGTAATGGGTTTTAGCGGTGATTTGCAGATGAGTCATCCATGGATGTACGCTGACCGACGCTCTAAAGAGTACATGGATGGCGTGCAATCTTTTCTCAATGTGGCTAAGGATAACAAGGGGCCGAATGGTTTTATGTGTTGTCCATGCAGAAATGTCGGAATGAGAAGGATTACCCTAACACAGACAGAATTCACCTCCACCTGATAACTTCTGGTTTCATGCCCGGCTATAATTGTTGGACCAAGCACGGAGAAAAAGGGGTTATGATGGAAGACAACGAAGAAGAAGAGAACGATGACAACTACATGTACCCTGAATATGGTAACCCAACAGGGGAAGCTGATGATGAAGAGGTACCAGATGATCCCATCATACATGATGATTTACGTGGGGTCATCGTTGATGCACATACCCTAGCAGAAACTACACTTGAGAAGTTGAAGTTGGAGCGCATGTTAGAGGATCACAAAACAAAGTTGTACCCAACTTGCGAAGATGGCAACACAAAGCTCGGTACCACACTGGAATTATTGCAATGGAAGGCAGCGAATGGTTTATCTGACAAGGGATTTGGGAGTTTACTGAAAATAGTGAAGGACAAGCTGCCGGCTGGTAACGAATTGCCCGAGAGTGCGTATGAAGCAAAGAAGATTATCTGCCCTCTAGGATTAGATGTGCAGAAGATACATGCATGCATTAATGACTGCATCCTCTACCGCGGTGAGAAGTATGAGAATTTGAATGAATGCCCGGTATGCGGTGCATTGCGGTATAAGATCAGAGCAGATGACCCTGGCGATGTTGAGGGCCAGCCCGCCAGGAAGAAGGTTCCTGCCAAGGTGATGTGGTACGCTCCTATAATACCACGGTTGAAACGTTTGTTCAGAAACAAAGAGCATGCCAAGTTGTTGCGATGGCACAAAGAAGACCGCAAGAGCGACGAGATGTTGAGACACCCGGCTGATGGGTCGCAGTGGAGAAAAATCGATACAGAGTACAAGGAATTTGCACGTGACCCAAGGAACTTAAGGTTTGGTCTTAGCACGGATGGCTTTAATCCTTTTGGGGAGCAGAGCAGCAGTCATAGCACCTGGCCTGTGACTCTATGTATCTATAACCTTCCTCCTTGGTTGTGCATGAAGCGGAAGTTCATTATGATGCCAGTGCTCATCCAAGGCCCGAAGCAACCCGGTAACAACATTGATGTCTACCTGAGGCCATTAGTTGATGAACTTTTACAGTTGTGGCGTGATGAAGGGGTACCTGTGTGGGATGAGTACAAACAAGCGGAATTTAACCTACGAGGGTTGTTGTTTGTAACCATCAATGATTGGCCTGCTCTTAGTAACATTTCAGGACAGTCAACAAGGGATACAATGCATGCACACACTGTTTAGATAGCACTGAAAGTATATATGTAGGTAACAAGAATGTGTACCCGGGTCATCGTCGATTTCTTACAACTCAGCATCCCCTAAGAAAGAAAAGCAAGCAGCAGCATTTCAAAGGTGAGGAGATCGCCGGCCGAAGCCACCCCTCCAAAGTGGTGAAGATATATATGATGCGGTCAAGGATTTAGATGTAATCTTTGGAAAGGGTCCTGGCGGACAGTCTGTTCCGAAGGACGCTAACAACCACGTTCCCCTGTGGAAGAAGAAGTCTATATTTTGGGAACTACCCTATTGGAAAATCCTAAAGGTCCGCTCTGCAATCGACGTGATGCACGTGACGAAGAATGTTTGCGTGAACCTGCTAGGCTTCTTGGGCGTGTATGGGAAGGCAAAAGATACTCCGGAAGCACGAGAGGACCAGCAACTTTTGAAAGACCCAAAGAACCTGCATCCAATGAGGACGGATAAAGGACGTCTACGTCCTGCTAGCTACGTTCTTACCAAAGAAGAGAAGGAGATATTTTTTGAAGTCCTGAGCAGTATGAAGGTCCCGTCTGGCTTCTCGTCGAATATAAAGGGAATAATAAATATGGCAGAGAAAAAGTTCCAGAACCTAAAGTCTCATGACTGCCACGTGCTGATGACTCAACTGCTTCCGGTTGCATTGCGGGGGCTTCTACCGGAAAATGTTCGAGTATCCATTGTTCAGCTATGTGCGTTCCTCAATGCAATTTCGCAGAAGTCAATCAGCCCAACCACTCTATTAAGGTTACAGAAGGATGTGGCTCAATGTCTCGTTAGTTTTGAGTTGGTGTTCCCACCATCCTTCTTCACTATTATGACACATCTCCTAGTACACCTGGTCGACGAGATTCACATTCTGGGTCCTGTATTTCTACACAATATGTTCCCCTTTGAGAGGTTCATGGGAGTGTTGAAGAAGTATGTTCATAACCGTGCTAGGCCAGAAGGAAGCATCTCCAAAGGGTATGGAACAGAGGAGGTCATTGAGTTTTGTGTTGACTTTATTCCCGGCATTAAGTCGATTGGTCTTCCTGAATCGCGACATGAGGGAGACTAAGTGGAAAGGCACTCTAGGAAAGAAATCATACATATGCAGGGACGGGTATTCTTTCACAAAAGCACACTACACAGTTCTGCATAATTCCACTTTGGTGGCTCCGTATATCCAGATGCACAAGGATATTGTACGCTCTAACAACCCGGGGATGGATGACTCCGCCATTGCAAAGGAACACATGGAGAATTTTGGCGGTTGGTTGGAAACGCATCTGAACAACAACAACACAGTCTCAGATGAGCTGTTCTTGTTGTCTAAGGGGCCATCTTCGACTATTTGGACTTTCCAAGGGTATGAGATAAACGGGAATACATTTTACACGAACGCCCAAGATAAAAAGAGCACCAACCAAAATAGTGGTGTCCGCTTTGATGATAAGAGCACGAATGAGGCCACGGTCACATATTATGGTTGCATAGAGCAGATATGGGAACTTGACTATGGACCTTCTTTGAAGGTCCCTTTGTTCTGGTGCAAATGGTTCAACCTGAAGGCGGCGGGGTAAAGGAAGACCCATTGTACGGAATGACTACAGTGGACGACAACGAACCATTCGTTCTAGCCAAGGATGTGGCTCAGGTTTTCTATGTGAAGGACATGTCTACCAAGCCAAAAAAAAGAAAAGATAAGGAAGTGAATACATCAGCCGATGAGCCAAAGCGCCACATAGTTCTTTCAGGGAAAAGAACCATCGTGGGAGTGGAGGACAAGACAGACATGTCAGAAGATTACGACAAGTTTCATGAAATTCCGCCCTTCAAAGTGACCACTGACCCAAGCTCAAGTTATATGCAGACCCTTGTCCATGGTTACGGAGCGATCAGAAGAAAGGGTCTCACAAAAAGAAAAAGCGAAGACTAAATAGGGATGTTGTTCATGATGTGTAATAATTTATTAAACTTTTATATAATTTGTATGTAGGCAGCACAATGTCAATGAAATCAAGCGTATGTACTAAATTATAGTACTACTTATTTATAAATTTTTGATGTAGCATCAAACTTTGTGATGTGAAATGATCCACTGCGCATGTAGTACTTGATTTATAAATTTTTGAATTGATTTTAAATTAAGCGTATGTACTTAATTTAAAACCAAGCGCATGTGATACTTCATTTTAAACCAAAACAGAAAACAGGAAAATGAAAGCAATTTTACTTGATTTGACAATAAATCAAAAGATATAAAAAATAAGAAACAGAAAATTTAAAAAACAACTCTAGTACCGGGCCGTCACACCCCGGTACTAAGGTCCACTGGGCTTGCGCGCAAATTTTGCGGCCCTGAGGGACCTCTAGTACCGGGTGGTAACACGGCCCGGTACTAGAGACCCTCTAGTACCGGGTGGAGCCACGGCCCGGTACTAGAGGCCTTTTTGGCGCTAAAATGAGTGGCTCGGGCCGAAAATTCGCCCAAATCCACCAAATCGACGCTCCGCCTCCGGGCTCCAGACGACGCCGCCCCCTGCGCCGCCAAGCTGCCGGATTTCGTCCCCGCGCCGCCCCGGCCGTCTCCGCCCTCTCCTTCTCCGGCCCCGGTCGTCGCCGTCCTGTTCCGGCTCCGGCGGGAGCAAGATCGTCCCCCCAAGCCCCGAGCAAAGGCCGTCCCCGAGCTCCGGTCGTCCCCGAGCTCCGGCCGAGCAAGATCGTCCCCGAGCCCCAACCAAGCAAGCTCGCCCCCGACCCAATCAAGGTGAGCTCGCCCCTTCTCTCAGATCTAGCGCGCGGCGGCGGCGCCTAACCCTAACCACGGGGCCGGCGCCGGAGTTGGGAACTTAAAGGGCACACTTTTAGCTAAGGGGCACACAATTTCATTAAGGGGAGGCCACAAACGGTGGTCGCCGGCCTAATGGCCGGCCATTACATTGAGGGGAGGCCATTATGGCCATTACATTAGAGGGAGAGGCCACTATGGCCATTACATTAGATGGGGAGAGGACCGGGACGGCTCGCCGGCGCCGCCTAGTCGTCGTCCTCCGGGTCCTCGATCTGGTCGAGGTCGATGAGGACCGGCGGGGGTCCAGAGGTGGGCAGGAACCTCCAGTTCCTGCCGTGCCTGGTTGCGCGCTGGCGGTGGCTGCACATGTGGTGGCGGTGGCGGTAGCTGGTCCTGCCACTGTGGCCACGTCACCGCCTCCTCCTGCTCCTGGGGCCGAGACGGCGTGAAGCTCCCGCCCGTCCAGACCCACGGTTGGCCCACGAGGCCGGGAGGCACTGGAGGCGGCGGCGGGATGCCCTGCTCCTGTCGGTCCTGCTCCAACTCGCGCTCCAGCGCATAGTACCAGGGCTCGACCTCGTCCGGGTCGAGCCCCTGGGCCGCGGTGGCAGCAGCCTAGACCTGGGCGTGTGGTCGAGCCGAGGCGGTGGCGGCGGCGGCATCAGGGCCGCGTCGGCGGCGGCGGCCTCGGCCTGGACCTGGGCCAATATGGCCTCCCACCGCTTGATCTCGTCCTCGACGAGGGAGCGGTTGGAGGCCTCAATGGCGGCCAGCATCTCCGGGTCGGTGTCGTCGGCGGGGACCTCCTCCTCGAACCACAGCGCGTCGGGCAGCGCTGGGTACGTGGTCTCACTAGTAGGAAAAGGCTTATAGCCACCAGCGTACCACTGGCGGACAACAAATTCATCCGCCAGCGCTACGACCGCTGGCGGGCGATTTTTCGAGTCCGCCACTGGTTTTGGACGTATCGCTAGCGGACACGTAAACTGCCCGCCAGCGGTAGGATCAGAAATCTGGGAGGAGGCGGGGCAAACTACCGCTGGCGGGCATACCAAAAGCCAGCCAGTGGTACTTAACGTATCGCTGGCGGACGGAAGGCAGGGCCCGCCAGCAGTAAAGGCAGCGGCTGAGGTCAGCTGGGGGAAAAAAAGTGACTGCACCGCTGGCGGGCAGGATAAAGTGTACGCCAGGGGTCAGCTCAGTACCGCTGGCGGGCACACTAGAGCGTCCGCCAGCGCTAATTTTGGCTGTAATACAAGAAACTAGGAAAATTATATTTATAAAAACAATCTATAAATTTCTTAGGAACCATTGGTTCCTATACCAAGACACACCTATGTGTCGAATATGAGCACTTTATCACAAACTATGCGAATTAACTAACTTGGTCATTTTGATCGAATTGATCACTTGTAGATGTTTCTACATGATAGTGCTTTTTGTGAAACTTTTGTCGAAAATCAAGTTTATCATGCATTTCACATTGCAACTAGTACACTGAGAATGGTTTCCCGGCTTCACGGTTAATTATTCTTCCCAGTATGTTTCGCGGCTTCACGGTTTTTCCCGCGCTTCCCGGCTTTAATTCTCCGGTAAATTGAAATTCCAAATTAAAGTAATTAATATTTATGATGAATTCGATCGATCGGAAAAAATACATGATATGAAATCCAAATATATATTTCGATCCTTAATTAATATTGCAACCGGATACATATTATATATGAGAGAGAAGATACACAACGGCATGCGCATGCACACACACATGCATCGATCTCGCTATATAGACTACTCATGCATCAACGATATTAAGAGGGTCGCCATAGCCACTTAGACTATCCCACTTCCGCGCAATCTCGAAGCCGAGGCGAGCGTCAAGAGCGGCGTACACGACTTGCTCGTAGCTCAATGGCACGTTGCCCCATCCGCGAAACCGGAGGTTATCTTCTTCGTCGTTGTCGTTCTTGTCGTTCTTCTTCTTCTTCTTCTTCTCGACCAGTTTTGTCCCAATGACAGCATTGGAGAGAGCAACAAGACTCGGCGTAAGATTGCCGGTTGGGTTCCGCCTATCCCTCTGGAGGTCGACCGCGGACGAAATTTCAATTCCGTAGCAGCGCAGCATCTGCAAGTCATTGTGGATAGCCACGCCGTAAAACCTGATGGTCTTGTCAGCTAAGAAATCCATGAGGAGTTGCGGCTTCCGATCAGCCCAACATATCTGGAAGACAAGTACCTCGGTCGCCACCGAGAGTTGAAGGACGGTGGCGCGCTGCTGTTTCTCGGGTGGAAGATTCTTCTGTGGACTCGGTAGAACGTCGGTGAACTCGCAGTCGAGTCCAACGCACTTGATCGGTGCGGCGTCGAGATAGAACTTCTTACGTCGCGGATCCACCTCTCCACGCGTGATGCACAGAGGGTGACCCATACCTTGAAGCTCATACCCTCCTTGGGGAAGTAGTACAACCGAGACGGAGGCCGAGGCCATGGACACAAGTGGCTGATCCTCCATTGGAAATAGTAGAGAGAGGATTAGAGAGAGATTTGTGTGTTTGTTTAGGCCGGATTAGTGGCGTTTTATATAGGGTGGAGAGGGAGGCCGGCGGCCGGGCATCAATGAAAACACGGCGGCGGACTGATCATCTTCCAACGCCATTAAAATGCACCGGCGGCTGATCATCTTCCAAAGCAAAATTAAAATGCCGGCCCAATTAAAGCGGCTGGTCAGCTTCCAAAGCGCACGGCGGCGCGGTGTGAAAGCGTACGCATTATGCATCGCGGGAGACAAAGAGTTTGTAATTAAATGATAAACAAAAAAAAAGAAAAAACAGAAAATAAAAATAACAGACCTTACCGCTGGCGGACGGAACAAGCCGTCCGCTAGCGCTAAGTTAGCCTGTAATACATGATAGTGTTTTTTGTCCGCTGGCGTTTTCGATCAAAATAACTTGGTTATTTTGATTGAACTGAAACTTGTAGATGTTTATACATGATAGTGTTTTTTGTGAAGAATGTTTGTGAAACTTTTGTCGAAAATCAAGTTTATCATTTCACATAGCAACTAGTACACATAAAAATTCTCTATGAAAAAGCAACATAGATCAAATTAATATGCAAAAAGTATCACGGTTACAGATCTTTATTTAATCTCTCCGGCGGTTACACAGCTGGATCGATCATCCTCATGCCATTTATATTTAACTAACTTCTGCCAGGTCCACGGCCGCGGGGTCCATTACGGGGAGCGCTCCTCACCCAAAGAGTTGGAACCATCACAGGGTCAATACTCACATGATAAGGATTCCTTTGCTATCCCTGCCATGTATTAATATACATCGTATCCAACAAATGCATGTAGCGACGGACGTGCGCATCCTCCTCGCTTATACGGCGACGTACCACCTCCTCGGGGGCCGGCTCCCTCTAGAACCTCCTTGGCCCACGCGACCTCCACCAAAGAATATCTGGGTCAATGACTTCGTCCGGATTTCTCACCAAGCTACGCGTTCCGGAAGATAACATCTTCCAGTGCCAGCCCGGCGGAGCCCAATCCCGCACAGGAACGTTATTGTCCAACGGTGTCCGGCCGCGGCCATCGCCGACGTATATGCCCGAGATCTAAAAACAATAGTGGGGAATTTGATCAAACACCTAAGGTACATACAAACCTACGGAGGGAGAGGGGATCATGGAGAAATTAAGGGTAGCGTACACTGGCATGGGGACGGACTAGGGGATCGGAGGTCCACGGAGGCGTGGAGGGGCGCCGGCGGAGGCCACGGGCGCGGAGAGGTCGTCGAGAGGCGCGGACAAGGGCGGTGGAGGCGCGGTGGTGCCGTGGTGGATTGATATCTGGGGTCTGTCCCCTGGCCCTTTATATAAGGAAAAAACCCTAGAACTTACCGCTGGCGGACGACACAGGTTGTCCGCCAGCGGTAACCGGCCCCTAGTCGCGCGGGCCCACCCCACACCATCCCTATCCACCCATCGCTGCCACCCCACCCACCCAACCCTATCCACTCGTCCCTCCACCCATCCCCATCCACCAACCGCGCCGCCCCCTGCCCCCCACCAACCGCGCCGCGCTGCCCCCCACCAACCGCGCCGACCCCTCCCCGCCCCCGCAGAAGCGACCGCTCCTCGCGCGCGGCCGCTCCCCGACGTCTCGCCGGCGCCGCGCCGTCCACGCGCTCGTCCCTGCACAAGCTCCGTCGACCCCGCACCCGCGCCGTCCCCGATCCGTCCCCGCACCCGCGCCGCTCACCCACTTGTCGCGCCGCCGTCCCCGCGCCGTCCCCGCGTCGTCCCCGCACCCGCTCCGTCGACCCCGCACCCGCGCCGTCACCGATCCGTCCCCGCATCCGCGCCGCTGTCTCCGCGCCGTCCCCGCGTCGTCCCCGCACCCGCTCCGTCGACCCCGCACCCGCGCCGTCACCGATCCGTCCGCGCATCCGCGCCGCCGTCCCCGCGCCGCCCGGCCAAGGTAAGATTTTTTGAGTTACTTTTGCTTCTAGATTTGCTCCAATATGCATGTCCTCTTGCTTCTAGATTTGTTAGGGTTCATAGTAATGTAGGATTCGGCTAGATTTGTGTAACTGCCTAGTGAAGATTCATCGCTGCCTAGGACTTCGCCATTGTTGACAATGGTGCCAAATTTTGTTGCAAATGCGTCTTTGCGGCTGCGAATGCGGCCTTGCGGTGGTGATGAAATGTTTGCAGGTACCTGTAGAGACCCTTGAGATTGTCGGAATGTTGATTAACTTCCATTCCGGCAAATTCGGGTACTCATATGTCATATTTTTAGCCAAAGTCATGCCAAAAAATTTCGTGAATTTTGGCATGACTTTGGCCGAAATGTTTTTCTGTTTTGTATTCTTATTAGGTTGTCGATGATTAAAATTCTGTTATGTTTCATCTCATTACAATTTCTATACTGAAATTTATTGTTTAACATTTTTTTATTTACCTTGTATGCAGCGAATGCCGCCGCGCCGCCGCTCCATGAACGGGTTCATCGGCGTCCGTGAGCGCCCATCTAGACGCTGGTCCACGGAGATCACCGTGGACGGCCATTGTTGGTACATGGGGACGTTCAACACGGCGGAGCTCGCCGTGCGTGCATTCGACGCGGCCGCCTGGAGGTTTGGACGGCCATGTTCTGAGCTCAACTTCCCCGACGTTCCGAACCGGGCGGAGGCTGAGTTCCTCGCGCCGCCCATGGAGATCGTCGACATAGAGGAGGCGCAGCGTAACCGCCGCTAGAGGATAGCTCGCGGCGCTGCCAAGATCGACGAGTGGCGGATGGAGGCAATGCGCCAGTTGCGCCCCGATCTCGTGCAGGCGGAGCAGGACTTCTACGCCTCGAGGAACAAGAAGAGGCCGGCGAGCTCCGACGTCGCCGGACCCTCCAGTGCAGCACCGCCGTGCAAGAAGACCGGCGACGATTTGTCGTCAAGCTTCGACTCGAGCTTGTGGGATGATCTCGATGGGTCGGACGACTCATCCGACGTCAGTTCGAGCTTCTGGGATGATATCAAGTTAGGAGGCGGTGGGACATACTAATGCCTGTTGTTTAATGGGCTTATTGTTTCTGTGCCCTACCTAACTCAGTTTTATCTGTCTGTGCCATGGCCGCGTAGTTTCTCTCTTCCATGCCCTGGCTGGGCCGCAAATGGCCGCGCACGCCAAGACGGCCGTTTCCGTGTGGTCAACCTCGTTTGACCGTGACTTCGCCTGACTTGTGGGGTCGGCCTGGGGCACCGGCCTGACTGGTGGGGTCGGATTGCTGGGTCCTCCTTGTCCCATCCTTCTCCTCCTCCAAGTTTGACCGCTCAAGTAGGGACAGGAAGCGAGTCTCAAGTGGGGACAGGAAGGGAGGAATCTGACGCCCAGGTTAGGTATCTCGGCCCCAAATAATACGTCGTTAACACAGAATTAACTAAATTAACACTGAATTAACTGAAGTAACTGACTATTCGTTGATTAGTACGTCATTGTTTAGTGACAATTCGTTGATTACAAAGTGGGGACAGGAAGCGAGTCCTTGTTAAGTGGGGACTGAAACTGAAACTCGATTTATAACCCGAATTCATAACTCGATTTATAATAGGATTCATAACTCGATTTGAAACCGAAACTCGATTTATAACTCGATTCATAATAGGATTCCATAATAGGATTCATAAGAATATTTCATAAATCGATGAAACTGAAACTCATTTTTAAACTGTCATTCATAACTCGATTTATAACACTAATTAGGTAAGCTCGATTCATATTACTTACTATTAACACATATTACAAAGGGATTACAAAAGATTAGCAGTGCTTTATGCACTGCTACTACTACTACGCCGGCGGCGGAGATACTACTACTACGCCGGCGGCGGCCTAATACTACTAATCAGTAGCAGTGCAACTAATTGCCGCCGCCTCTGGGCTAGCGGCTCGTCGTCGTCGGAGTCAGAGTCGTGGCCGTCGTCCTCCTCATCGCCGCCGTCGCCGCCGTCGTCCTCCTCCGCCTCCTCCTCCTCGGCGTCCTCCTCCTTCTTCTCCTCGTCGTCGTCGTCATCCTCGTCGTCGTCGTCGTCGTCGAAGCCGTTGCCGTCCTCCGGCTCCAACTCCGGGTACGATTCCTCCTCCTTGGACCCGGATTCGTCGTCGGAGTCGTCCGGGTCGGAGTCGGCAGCATTGCCATCCTCGCCCTGGTCGTCGCCGGAGTCATCGTCGTCGCTCGGCATGTGCTCCTGCCAGTGACCGTGGCCCTCTTCCCACCAGGGGATCGGGTTCCCCTCGCCGTCCGAGTCGCTCGGGATGTCCTCGTTCTGCCACTAGTGATCCGTCATTGGAGACTTGGAGTGTTGGAGAGAAGGGTGGTGGTTGGGGTTTTTGGCAAGATGAACCGAGTGAACTGCTTTGGAACCGCAATGCAATGGGGTTGGGGTTTTTATGGTGACGGGATAGAGATGAATTCACTGCCGCCAGCGTGGAGATCGATAACCGCTTGGGGCACCGAACAGGCGGCAGGCTGATCGCTTCGTTTCCTTGCCAACGCAGTGTGAATTGACAACACCATTTGCAGATTATATTCGCCATGATGACATCTAGTGACCGCTGTTCACGTCGCGTCGAACTGACATGCCTGTAAATGTTCACCACGTCATCTGGTGCCCCTTGACGTGTAGAGTACAAGTGTCGAACAGTTGATGTGCGTCGTCATTCTGGTAAAATTTAATGCAGTTGGAGATGCTGTGAGACATCTACACGTAGCAGAAGCATTTTTTGCGAGGACTGACGCGATTAACTTTTTATTTACGTGCAAATATGCGTCGGCGCATCCGTGTGAACACACCAAGCGCGATCTGGACACGAACTGGACGTGAACGGCACCCACAATGCGCGCTCTGTGTAGTTACACGATCTGAACGTGTGTAGACCTTGTTTATCAACTTGAATCGTTAGTATATGACATAAGACGACTATGTGCGCAGGATTTTCCTTTTTTTATTTTTTTTTAATATTTGAGGCTCATTCAAAATTCGGCCAAATTTCGGTAAAACCAACATTAAACAAGTTTAAAACATGAAAATGAAAAACTAAGCATGGATCCTTCTTAGTCACTCCAAAATGAAACTTTGTGAGTTGTTTGAACTTTTTATGTTGAAAATCCAAAAACCATTCTCTTCACCCTAGAAATCTTAGGACATAGTATGAGATATCACCTTAGATACATACATTTCTCATATGAAATGTTTATATTTCTTGTTTATCAACTTGATCGTTAGTATATGACATAAGACGACTATGTGTGCAGGATTTTTCTTTTTTTGATTTTTTGAATATTTGAGGCTCATTTGAACCTCGAGTTCATACGACATAGTTGGGGATATCACTTAGATACATGCAGTTTTTATCTAAATGTGTATAGACATTGTTTATCAGCTTGAATCGTTAGTATATGACATAAGACGACTATGTGCGCAGGATTTTCCATTTTTTGAATTTTGGGAATATTTGAAGCTCATTTCAAATTTTAGTCAACTTAACGTTGACCGACATTTAAACGAGTTTAAAACATGAAATTTGAAAAACGAAGCCTCGATCCTTCTTAGTCACTTCAAAATGAAGCTTGGACACTATTTCAAACTTTTCAAAAACACGTTGAGTGCCTTCAAACCACGTCGAGTGCCTCCAAACCCCATTTGAACAATGACCGTCAAACTAACCCTGGCGCTGAACTGCAGCCGTCCGATCGATCCTCTAGAAGGAATCTGCAGGCAGACGGGGCGATCCGCGAGAATCTCATTCTGCGATCTGATTGGACACGCGCATAGGACTAGACGCTGACGAGTGGACCCAATCGGGATTTTGGCTCATCCACCCCCATTTGCCTCAGTGACACAAAATGGGGATTTCGGCACATCAAATGGGGATTTTGGTTGTAACCCCGTCATCGTAACTTAAATCTAGCTTGAATCCATGAGCTTGGTCAAATCTAGCTTGAATCCATATAAATTTTCGAATGAGCTTGGACTCGGAAAAATGTGTTTCAAATGAGCTCCAAAGGTAGGGTAAACGGCTCCATTTGTAAGCGAAAATGGTGGACTCGCTGAAAAATGTGTTTCAAACGAGCTCCAACGGTAGGGTAAACGGCTCCATTTGTAAGCGAAAATGGTGGACTCGCTGAAAAATGTGTTTCAAATGAGCTCCAAAGGTAGGGTAAACGGCTCCATTTGTAAGCGAAAATGGTGGACTCGCTGAAAAATGTGTTTCAAATGACCTCCAAAGGTAGGATAAACGGCCCCATTTCTAAGCAAAATTTGCAAACTGAAGTGGATTTTGGCACACCAAATGGGGATTTACACACACAATTGGAAACGTCAAGCACAAGGCCTTGCTAAAATTTCATGGTAGTACAAATTATAAAATAGATCAACAACTAATAACTAAATTGGCACTTGCCCTTAATAAAGCAACTAATAACTAAAATGGACTACCACTCGTCCTCGTCATCGAAAACCTCCACCGGCTCGGCCTTGCCCTTGCCCTTGCCCTTGGCATCGACCTCCATTGGGGCCTTGCCCTTCTTCTTCCCCTCGAGCCGTTGCTGCACGGCGGCGGAATGCTTGGCCAGCTCCGTGGCTTTATGGTCGGCCATGGCCCAGGCCATACCCGGGTCTAGGACCTCCGTGACCTGGTCATTCCAGGCCATGGTCTAGTCCATACCCGGGTCCTCCTCGACATCCTCGTCGGACAGATGGATAGGAATGGGATCGGGAGCAATGGCCCTGCCCCTGCCCCTGCCCCTGCCCCTGCGACTGCGCCTTGGAGACTCCTCGGATCGTTCAACCTCCCAGCTTGCACGGATCCTGCTCGAACTTGGAGGAGTACGCGCACGCCCACGCCCACGCCCACGCCCGATGCCGCCCTCGCTCGCCTCAAGAAACCAAGGATAGAGGACGTGGCGGCGGCGGTTCAACCTAGGAGTGGAGCTGCCATCAGCCACCGGGACTGGGCGAGGACGTCTGGACGGCGTCGCGGTCTAGACTGCAGTAATGGCGACCAGGCATTGATTCGGCTCCAGACTGCTCAGCTTGCAGCAGGACAGAGTAGGCAAGAGAGACGCGAGGACGGCGGAGCATATGTGCGGCCGGGCCGGCAGTGTAGGCGGCGAGGCAGCTTTTTGCCGGCCAGGGGGCACGCCATTGAAGGCGCGGCGTAAATTTGGGGACGGCGAGCACAAGCATGGTCGCATGGACGCGCACATACGGCTGCATGCAAGCACTCCTCCGCCGCTGGCCCCACTTGTAAGCTTTAAGTGGGACGGGGTGCGCATACACTTCGCTGGGCCCACATTTGAACAGTCAAAGGGCGGAAACGGCCGTCTTTGCTATCAGCGGGCCATATGCGAGCCAGCCATGGCACGGACGAGAGAAACGATGCGGGAGTGTCACAGACAGATAGAACTGAGGTAGGTAGGGCACAGAAGCAATTATCCCTTGTTTAATTACCTTATCTGTTGTCTACCTTATCGAACTTTAGCTTAAGTACCATGTCGTGTTAGGTTAATTTGTGATGCATGTGTGATGAACTAATTAAGGTATCTATGTATGGCACTTTGATCATCTGTATGTGGTCGTCTATATTTCTATTGTTTGTTTGACGACTGTATTTGAATTTACTGTACTATAGATACTGCTGGAATACGATTTTCAAAAAAACAAAATCAAAAAATTATACCGCTGGCGGCCGAGGCTGCACGCTAGCGCTGACAAACCTAGCGCTGGCGGGCAAAAGGTGTGCCCGCCAGCGGTAACGAACCTTACCGCTGGCGGAGGGCCGCCCGCCAGCGGTAACACGTTACCACTGGCGTAATCACCGCTGGCGGGTGCCCGCCCGGCAGCGGTAGGCCATTTCCGTCCGCCAGCGGTAGGCCTTTTCCTACTAGTGTCTGGTTGTCGGCGCGCACCGGGACGAAATAGGTGTGGCGGCGTGCCTCGTGCTCGTCGGCGAGCCACCTCTCCCAGTGTGGGGACTCTAGCCCGTAGGCGGGGTCGTTGCGGAGCGCGGGCGGGAGAAGGCGGCGCCGGCGCGCGATCTCCCTGTCCAGTTTCCACCCAGGGAGCGGGACGGCCGGCACCGGAATCCTCTGCGGGTTCAGGTTCCAGCCCTCGGGGAGGTGGACGTCGGACCACTCCAGCGTGGCCGCGTTGTCCCAGTGCCACTGGCACTCCAACTCTGTCACGTAGCGCCGGCGCCGGATTGCCCTCCCACCGGCGGTGTAGGTGGTGGTGCGAGGTGGCGCGGCGGGTGCGGTGGCGACACGAAAGGGCCTAGCGGCCCTGCGCACGCCCGGTGGCGTGACATCGACGCCGATCGTGCGCGGCGGAGGAGGCGGTGGAGCCTCGGAGCCACGGCCTTGGCCGCGGCGACGGCCGCCGGCGAACGAGGACTCGCCGGCCTCGTTCTTCGGGGTGCGGGAACCGAACCAGCCGTGGTTAGACATGGCGCGAAGTGGGGAGGGGAGGGGAGTGGGGCGAGTGTGGAACCGTCGGGGTGGCGCGCCCCTTTTTAAAGGACCAGGGACGGGGAACCGTCGGGGTGGGGCCCTCGATCCACGCCGGAACCGTCCCGGGGTCGCTGGCAGGCAGGCCCGGAGCATTGACTGCGGGTGGGCGCGCGCCGTTAACGGTCAGCATTGACCACGGCGCGTGAAGGCGAGGAGGCCGCGCGGGAACACGAGGCGGGGACGTGAAGACGAGGCGGGGGCGGCGCAGTCAGCGCTGGACGCTGCGGGTTTAGCACTGGGCCGCTGTGGGGTGGGCCAACTTGACCACGCGCGGCCAGTGGCGGGGACGTGAAGACGAGGCGGGGCGAGAAGACGAGGCCGGGCGGCGCAGTCAGCACTGCGCCGCTGCGGGGGTCAGCACTGGCCGCTGCGGGGTGGGCCAGCATTGACCGCGCTGGCCACACGTGGCGGGGAGTGGCGCTGGCAGTTGGGCCAGCATTGACCACGCGTGGCCTGTGGGCGGTACCACGTGGCGGTGGGGCGGGGGCGCGCTGGCAGGTGGGGCCAGCGATGACCACGCTGGCCACCTTTGACCCGGTTCTGGCCCAAATTTGGGCTGGGCTGGGCTGGGATTGGGACAGCTCTGGCCCAAAATGCCCATGTTGTTATTTTTTTTTGCATATTTGTATAGTTCCCTACTTTGAATTATTGTATTAATACTATTATTGTTTTATCTTTTTTTGAATTAGTTAAGCAATGGATGACGATCCTACCTTCGCAAGGAGAGATGGGGAAGAAGAGATGCTTTCCTACATTGGGGAAGCAATGGAACCCGGGGAATTTCGGCATCCCGCGGAAGGAGCTGAAGACCGTAGATCAGGAGATGATGGCTCACAGTTTTTGAACGACTGTGGTCCGGGATTGGAACCGGATCAAACAAATAACAACATGGGTGGACCCACGCCGTCTGGCGAGGTATATTATGCCTATGTTGAGCAGATGCAATAACTGATTTGTACATATATATGCATTCACACATGTTTCATATTTTTAGACCTCCGCATCGAACAAATCCACTACACGAGGCCATGCCCATGGGATGGGCAAAGAAGAGCATCTCACAATTGACGAGGTGAATGCAGCTACTGGCGCACCAATGGCATTCGAGGCGAATGCACGTAGGTTTGTGCATCAATGCGGAGTCACTGTCGGGGACAACGTCTATATCAGCAATCAGGAATGGATTCAGCCAAAGGTACCGGTAGAGGGAGTTAGTTATGTCGACGACAGAACCAAAGCTGTGCTTTGGAAAAAGCTCATCTTTCATTTCACTCTACCGGTCTTGGAAGATGAGGTGAAGACAAAAGCCATGAGAGACAAAATCCAGCATTTTGCTCTTAAGAAGATGGCTCAACAATTCAATAACTACAAGAACAGAATATTCCGTGAGTGGGATGAAGATGGGAAACTTCCGGATTTCACCGGCCAACGAGAGAGGCAGCGGCCTCACTGGCCTGCATTTCTGGAGTACAAGAATTCAGAACTAGCTAAGAAAAGGTCGAAAACGAATAAGGATAATGCAGGGAAAAAGAAGTATCACCATAAGATGGGTCCAGGTGGGTACCGAGTTGCCGAGCCTAAGTGGGACAAAGTTGAGGCCAAATTGCGTGCAAGTGGGCACACCCCGGTCACAGATGAATGGGACAGAAGGGTAAGGAATTGGCTAACTTGTGCATGGAGGGGAGTATGACGACACATGGGAGTTAGTAATTGATAAAAAACAAGTAGTCAACACAGTCCAGGAAAAAATTATTGACTTAATTGCTGAGTCTAAACAGGGAAAGTTTGTTTCCGACAGAGAGAAGGACGTGCTGTCAGTGGCCCTCGGGACCAAAGAAAAAGGAGGTTCTACACGAGGCTTAGGAGAAGTGCTGTGGAGTGAAGGGTTTCCCCAGGACCGTGAATGTAACATCCCAATTTTTCACAAAAATTTAAAACTTTTCATTTGCATCATGCATCATGTCATTGCATCATTGTTTGCATTGTGGTTGATTTCAAATTACGAAATTTAGAGAAAATTGTCTCAAAAACAATAATTGCATTTTATCTGCAAATGCTTTTCAAACCTATTTCAAATTCTAAATAAAATTTTGAATATTTTATTCCCAAAACATGCTAAACACGTGGGGCATGTTTTTACAAAAGTATAGGAATTGGTTTGAGTGGATTTGGTATTATAAATCAAAAGTTATTTGAATTTGGTTAAAAACAGAAAAGAAAATAAATTTCTGGAAAAAAAATGCGTTCCTAGCTAACTGGGCCGAGCCCATATCTTTCCTTCCACGCGCGCGCATAGCAAGCGGCCCACGAGCCCACCTTTCCTCTCTCTCGCTGACGTGCGGGACCCACAGGTGACGCAGGCGATGACGTCACCGATTCCCTTTCCTCTCGCGCACGGAAATCATTTGCATCATGCATCATGTCATTGCATCATTGTTTGCATTGTGGTTGATTTCAAATTACGAAATTTAGAGAAAATTGTCTCAAAAACAATAATTGCATTTTATCTGCAAATGCTTTTCAAACCTATTTCAAATTCTAAATAAAATTTTGAATATTTTATTCCCAAAACATGCTAAACACGTGGGGCATGTTTTTACAAAAGTATAGGAATTGGTTTGAGTGGATTTGGTATTATAAATCAAAAGTTATTTGAATTTGGTTAAAAACAGAAAAGAAAATAAATTTCTGGAAAAAAAATGCGTTCCTAGCTAACTGGGCCGAGCCCATATCTTTCCTTCCACGCGCGCGCATAGCAAGCGGCCCACGAGCCCACCTTTCCTCTCTCTCGCTGACGTGCGGGACCCACAGGTGACGCAGGCGATGACGTCACCGATTCCCTTTCCTCTCGCGCACGGAAACAAGTCCGGGAAGAACACGAATCCTCTCCGATTTCCTCCCCGATTCTTGCGGGTTGTTTTCGATCTCTTCTGCTCATATATACCCTGCACCCTCCTCTTTCTCCCGCACCCCAAACCCTAGCCCCAACGCCTCCAGGCTGCCCGCAATCGCCATCGCCATCCGCCACTGCCGCCACCGTAATCCGCAAACGCCGGTGAGCACGGTCGACTTCAAGCCTTCCCACCTATCCCATCCTTCTTGTTTCTCTCTCGCGCATCCGTGTAATTTTTTGTTGATTTGTTTGTGCGCCAGATCCGACGGGAGCTTCATCGACAACGACGCCGTCCGTCGGAGCAGCTCCGGCCAGCCACTCACGGAGAAGCACGACGCCCGCGACCACGCCGTCAACGCCATCGTCTTTGCCGCGTCGATCTACGCCCCAGGGTACGACTCGCGGATCCCATCCCCTCCCTTTTCGCGTTTAGCTTGCCGCCGGCCATGGAGCCGCCGTCGCCGGAGTTACTCCGTCAGCCGCGCTAGTGACCATATGGTCCAGTAGAACCTAGGCCATTCGATCTGCGATGTACGCCGTAGATTAGATCTCACCGCGAAGGGGTACCAGCCAACCAGAAGAAGCCACGTCGACAAGTCGTCCGCGAAGCCCGCATCCGTCCACGTCCGTCCGCGCCGCAACCCGTCCGCGTCCACATCGCCCGCATCCGTCCGCGAAGACGACGCGCACCAATCAGAAGACGACACATCGCCCGGGGACTTCAGCGTGAAGATTCTTCTGTTTTTCCTTACACTTTAGCCCCTGCGCATCACAGATTAGTCCCTGTGATTAGATTTATTATTAATTTTTATTCCTTTATCAGAAAATTTTGAAATTTATATTTTTGGAAAGCTAATAATGTGTAGAAACTTTCTATATGCTTAAATTGAGGTTTGGACGAAATTAATTTAGATAAATTTTGAAAATGGTTTAATTGATATTTTGACTATAATTTAATTATAAAAATTGATAATTGAGCAAAATATTTTGCTATATTTTTGTTTGCATAAGTAAAGGCCGTAGCATTGCTCTGTAATTTTTGTAGAAGTATTTTTCTATGTTTTTGCATGTATTTTGTTTTTATTGCTTTTAGGTGTTATTTTAATAAGTAAATTATATTAAAATTGTTCTCCACATTAATTTTCGAATAGAAATTTAGCTAAGTAATTATGACCATGTTATATGCAATATAACTTAGAAATATTTCACCTCACCGAAATATTTCTTCCTTAGAAAATTTTGGGTAATAAAATGTTGAGAACACTTAGAATTTTTCCTTAGAAATTTTCAACACATTAAAAGTGCTAAACTTGTCCTTAGAAATTTTTAGTATCTAGAAAACTTAGTTATTTCTTTAGAAATTATTCTAAGTACTTGCTATAACAAATGTTGTTCCTTAGAAAAATTCATCAACTATTGCTATCATACCTTTTTCCTTATAAAATTTTAGCACTTCTTATTTTTTTTACTTTCCTTAGAAATTATTTTGGACTTGATGTGTTAGCTTTAGTCCTTAGTTAAATTTCGACCCAAGTGTTAAGACCTTGGTCCTTAGTCATTTTGGACCTTCTTGATTGTCTTGTTTTAACTTAGAACTAGCGGTGTGGCCCGCGCATTTGCGCGGCTAGATTCCTTTTTTGTGTGTCAAGTGTCTCGAGTTATTTGTCAATTTTCCTAATATATTCTGTTTCTTTAACTGGTACACTAACATTGATAATTTTTTACAGGGTACGTCCACACATCAGACCATTGGATCCTGGATAAACTTTTAGTGAGGTGTATTAGGTCCTTACCTGTATTAAATAATAAAGCTCTAGCTTTCCTAAAAAAAACATCTTCTTGGTTATCGTTTCCCAGCATGCCAAATTCAAATACTTTCATACTGATAATGTTTCTTTATCTCTATACTGCTAATGTGCGTTCTCTATGCTAATCATTTCATTATTTTTTTGAAAGCAAGCGTCCAATGTTCAGTTCTTAGTGATATGTACATGTACTCTTCTTAAATATGCATTAACATATTATTGAATTGCACTTGTTTTTTATTATGGCAATGTTGACGCTTAAAGATGTTTTTGCATATGCTAATATTACACGAATTAAATTCAAAAAAAAAATATATATATTACACGAATTGATGTATGACAATGTCATAAACTAATAATACATAATTTATGTAAAATTCCTTCTCATTCACTCAGGTTGGACTTCCCATATTGAGTTAGTATGAAAATCACAATGCTAATTTTGCCGACTTCTGTTCCAAATCAGGTATTTATCTACTATATGAACAATAGCCGTGGGAACGCAACAAAAAATATGCATTTTAGAAAGGCTCAACGTGTACTGTGAACCTGCACCACCCATCTATTGAGCAATAATTGCTAGCACGGGCAAGTCAGATAACCGAGACAATGTACTGTACATGCAGGTACACAACCAAGAGAGAATATATTGTATATGCAAGTCACATAACCGCAAGAAAATATATTGTATATGCAAGTCACATAATTGAGATCTCCGAAAAAAATTCACGTAACTGAGAAATGTAATATAATGTATTATACCTCTGTACCAAAATATAAGTTTTTTTTATCATTTTTTTTATAACAATATAGACAGTATGAGTGTGTAGATTAACTCATTTCAGCTAATATGTAGTCCGCATTGAAATATCTAAAACATATTATATTTTTATACATAGAGAGTAGTAGCTAAATTTCAGAAAAAATAGGTATTCAATAGAGTAAATATATTACATATATTAATCTTCCCCTGCTGTCGACTTGCCTTTTCATCAAAGGTAGGCATAAGTTCGACAAAAACTATAGAAATAAAGATGAAAGAACTAAATCAAATAGATTAATGGAAGAGAGGGGAGGCAAATCAGTAAGAACAATTGCAGCCCTCGCCCCTGGTTTGGCCATGGAGGTACCTGATTAAGGAAATGAATGGTGAATCACAAACCTGGCATTTACCTCGCTCCTGGTTTACTCCACAGGTATGTACACAAACTGGTTTCACACAGAAGAAGATAGTTCACCTCTTAACCAATGAAGTTTTTCCTTGTGCTAGTGGTTCCTTCGGATCCTCAGTGATTTATGGAATGGCCGGGTGCGAGAGCAAATAAAGCGATAAAGAATAAGAAACAGCTTTCAATTCATCACGCATCAGAAGGAAAATATGATTTCTCCTTTTTTCTTTCCCACTTACTGCATCGGTGGAATGGCCTGCTGCGAGAGCAAACAAATCCAGTAAATGATAACACCGTGACATTAATATCTGTTTTTTCTCCTTTGTTGTTCACCAAAACAACCCTTTTATTTTCTGTGGACCGCACAACAGGAATTCCTCATGAAGCAGGTAAATTGCAATTATATGCAGCTTCACAAAAAAAACGTGTGCCAAATCTAGAGCATTTGTAAAACTGATGCGACTAAGTTGGGGCGATCCAAATGGAAGCTTCGCTGGGCACCATCTAAATTTAGATTCAGAAAAATACTACAGCCAGTGATAGTTATGAAGCATACATCATGAAGTAGCAAGAATAAAATTCCAACGATGTTGCCTGAAATATTGCATGCTCCAAAGACCAAAGATGGATGCAAGATCTATATGATGGATTTCTTCTCTGGTATATATTTTTTCTTAAAGTAAATAGTGAAAAGAAGATTCTTAAAGTACATTATTTTTGGTATATCTACCTCCAAATAACGTGTCAAAACTCAAAACTCAGTTTGCATGTATGTTGTTATCTTTGTGAAGCTAATACTACTTATGTATCCTCGTATGTACCAAGCTGTATATTACTTGTCAAAGCTATAGATGTTAATTGACTGCATGCTATTTAGGAACATAGGAAAAATCTATAATATTTGTATACTTAAAAAAAATTATGAGACTAATCTAAATGATGGGTTCCAGTTCCAATAAGATGCATATATTTGTAGCCTATCAGTTGTCGAAAATTAGACTACCTTGTTATCAGTTTTATAGGGATGGATGCGTACCTTCAACAATTGACCTAGCACCCAGCTTGACTCTGTTGATAGAGTAGTTTGGCGATCATAAATATCCTTTATAAAATAGATCTATATTAATATGCGCCAGCCATTCAGCCTTTCACAAAACTGCTAATTCAATTGATATGAAAATTGTATTTAGCCGTCGCTGCTTGGCTTCCCGTCTTGTCTAGCTCGCTTCTGCCAACGTTTTGGCTGTCAAATTAGTCGTGGTTCGCCTGTAAAACATAATGTATTTTGTGGAGCAGAGTACATACCATGGCTAGCAGACCGGCCGGCATGTCTCGAGGAGCCTGCCGGTGCAGAGCAGCTCTCAAGGCCACCATCAGTTCCGCTTGTACGCTTTTCTCCAGCACATCGGCGACGGACATCATGATGATCGAAGGCCCGTCTAGACCGGCAGCGTGAAGCCGTCTTCTCTGATCATAATCGGCCCGTTAGCCGGATCTCACTGGACGATCTTTCAGCTGCTAATTCCCGCCGCCGTTTTCGCTCTTCGATATTTCCGGCTACTCGCCCTTGCCTGTTGACACCCGCCCATGCGCTCGACCGAGTTATCGTCCATCGAACTTCCGATCTAGGACTATTCCGTGAATCCGAATTGAGCTGTCACAGGCCATGCTTGTTAGCCTAGATAGCGGACAAAACGTTGATGCGGCGGCGTGCGAAATCATGTGCCGGCATGACGGCGAACATGAGGCCAGGCCATGGCATGTCCCTCAATGCTTTGACACACCCGAAGACCTTTTTCCTAGTACTGTTTTGCTGAGTTCATGATCGGATATATCGCCGATTGATTTGTTTCCTTAGGATGTACGTACAGATCTTATTATCTCTAGTATACATGTGTTCAGCTATTGAAGACGTATCCTAATACAGCACGATCAATATTGGAAACGAAGTAGAGTTCATATTGCGCACGGTGCGCAATCAAGCAATTTACGATCTCAACAACGACGTGCATATCCATAATTAAGTCCCTTAGATCTAAACCGTTGAGACATCTTAAGTTTAGAGTGACAAATCTAAACCGTTGGTTAACCTGTGTTTTAATTATATAATAGATTATTTCATGGCATGCATGCATCTCTAGTCCTTAGAAATTTTTGCACATCATGCATGACATGTTTTTCTTTAGAAGTTTTATGAAACTTGTTTGTTCATTATGTATTGTTTGTTGTGTTAGAATCTCCGGAGGGAAACGAAGACTGTTGCAATTGCTGTTGCTATTCTGCTTGTTGCCAAGGCAAGTGGCACACCCCCATAAATTTCCTAAGTATTTTTCTATGCATGACCTAGTGTATTTCTTTATATGCATGTGTAGGATAGTATTGCTATGCTAAAACTACTATCTCCTTTACACTAGTTGTGTCTAGAATCCTATTGATAACTTGGTGGAATTATTGATGCTATGCAAATTGTTTTATTCAAAGCTTAAATTCTACTAAGTTAATTTATCACCTGGGTGGATTTGGGATTGCATGGCTGCCAGAGTTGAGTGTTTATTCACTTGTGGATTGCCACCCAGGATTAAAGGGACCAATGTTTCTCTAAGTGAAGTTGCTTACAGTGCAGCCATTAGTCAAATGGGCTCTGGCTAGATGGATTAAGTTGCGTGGACTCCTCCCGGTTTGACAAGCAGATGTAGTGGATGTAGGAGGGAACGGGTCAAGCCGGTATGGGATGGGGAATATGCTTCTGAAAAGTCTCGGCTCAACTCTCTCCTTTTCCTTAGCACAAATTGAGTGCTTGAGGATAGTTTGGGTTTGTTGGGTCTAATGGTGAAAGTGCACAACCTCTGCAGAGTTAAAACTAAGTACTTAGCCGTGTCCCCGGTTACGGACAATTGAAGCAGCTGATCAAGGATGGCAACGGAGGCTCCCAACATCTTATTTCTCTAAGTAAAATTTTGATGGGTGAACAAGGGTAGAAGAGACTATGGATTTCATGCCATATTGTCTCAAACTTTGAAGAAAATGTTTTACAAAGTGTTAGGCAAATTGGCTTTTATGCAAAATAGCCTTGAACTCCACCAGCCAAATATGCATATAGGCTATAGAGTTATTCCATTAAGTGTCCACATAGTGTCACTTGCCAGATCCATTTTTAATGGTATCTGATCCACTCTGTTGCAAATATTATTTTGTTGCAGACTTTTCTGACGATGAGTAAGGTCACGTTTGGGTTTCGAGTCTACAACCAACATGTTTTCGCCTGTGGCGCATCATGAAGATGGAGGCTCTTTGAAGATTTATTTCCGCTGCTTTATTTGTTTTGAGCTAGCTATAAGCTATGCAAAGATGTATCGAACCATTTATTTTTCCAAGTCTGGATCATTCGTGTAATAATTGATACAATGTTGTGATATTCATCTTAAACTGTGTGTGCAAATGAAACGATCCAGGGGTTTGCACTATACACAGGTACCTTGCCATTTTCTAAGTGCAGGTACATTACAGTGAAACTTATAGAAGCCGAGCGAGAGCAAAGAGGAGGAAGGAGCAGCTGGAATCAGACCAGTTGACGATCCTAGAAAGAAAGAATGACGAGATTCTTGCTCGCATGGAGGAACAACAGAAGTAAATAGATGAAATGCGCGTGCAAGGGCCGCTAACTCTTCAGATGGAATAAGCGAGTCAAGGCGTCGGCCCATCGCACCGCAGAAGTAGCGTGGCTTCCTCGGTTATGGTCGGTGATGATGAGACAAGTTACCCCGTGGATTCTATCACGGAGAAAACAACTTGTGAGCTGCATGTCCCAGTCTGTAACTTATCCATGAAGGCGGCGGACGGCTATGCTTTAACTGTTGACTCTACAACATTTTGGCTTGACAATGCCATTCCAAATGGATATGCTCGTGTCGGCGTGGATCAAGTTGTACACGGATATGAATCACTGAACGTTGAGTTCCCAAGAGGTGATGATGAGAGGGTGCTAGGGGACGTCGTGGGTGGTCTAATTCTGTGGCGGAAGAAATACATCAAGTTTCCAGGCTGGGAGCCAAGGCCACCATCGCCTCCACCTAATGACGATGGGGATGGCGGCCATCAGTCGTCTCCGTTTCAGTCGTCTCCGCCGCCGCGTCAGCCCACTCCGCCACCGCGTCAGCCCACTCCGCCGCCCCGACATACGATGGGCGCCACTTCGTCGTCCATGGGATTCCGGCGAGACCCCCGACGTTCGCCCCTCCCAAGAGTACCCAAAATCCCTCTCGTCAGAGCTTGCGACAGGACGCCCGAGGAAAGGGGCGCGATCATGGATGCCGAAGTGAAGGCGCATTTTGCACGGAAAAAGCCCGAGGAAAAGCAAACATTTACTGCAAAGGAAATAAATTGGGCTGGGTAAAAGTAGTAGCTCTGTCAAGACGGGAAGTGGTGGAAGTGGTAGTGCCAGAGGGAAAAGAGACGTTGCCCAGCTCGGACAACAGTCAAACAAGTCGATAGCCCCGCTCGTAGTACCCAGTGGTTATGGCTCCGCGACGGACCTTGTTCCTGATTTATCCTTCAAGGCGGACTTTGCTGCAGAGACTGGTGTTACTGTTGCTGGACTGGACAACGAAGATCTCCTTCGGTCGAATTATGTAGATAATTCATGGAAATGGCAATGGGGGAGGTCCCTGCTGCCAGGTGACCAGATAAAGTTTCTACCGACATATATGCGACAACTCCATAGTTGGTACATGAAAACCACAAAGGAATTCAATGAATATTTGATCTCTGTGAAAGTTACAAAAAAATATTTCACGGGTGCAGACATGTTCACAATTCAGCTCGAAGAACTCTGGTACTTATACAACCTTGACGCCCTCGACTTGGGTCTCGTCAGTGCCTACTGTCTGTAAGTGATTCAATTCATTTATTTCCAAAAAAGATAAAGTCCTTAGCTCTTAGCTCGGTCATTTCTTTCGCTAACTTTGCTCACTACGGTATTATGTAGAATAAAGAGTGATGAATGTGAAAGAAAGAACATCTTTGGATTTGGGTTCGTTAACCCAGTACGAGTTAATGAAAAGCTACTGAAGGACCACCCGAAGGACACGGAGAAGAACTTGCTAGAGGCGCTAACTTGCCAACATTTCCAGACGCAAATAATGTTTCCATACTACTTCAGGTAAGAGAGTGTTACTCGCTTGTACAAATTAAGTGTAATTGATGAGTTACTGACGTGTATATAATGATGCGCAGCGAACATTACATTCTGCTAGTCATTGAAGTTGATAGATCAAAGGTTACAGTCTACGACTCATTGGCCTGGTCTGTGGATAGGTACCAAAGCATTATAGATTTGCTCCGAAGGTAATCTCAAACATTATCGCACTATATCAGTCTCTCTTATTGACTTCAGAGATATGAAGTAACTAATAACTCATTTATTCTTTTTTTTTGCCGGGCAGGGTTTGGAGGCAATTCAGGAAAAAGAGTGGTGGTGGTTTGGAAAAAGAGCTGACTTTTGTTCACCCAAAGGTAGGTAGTACGGTCTAGCTAGGTTCGCGCATCTCTTTATTTATAGTTTTCAATACCACTATATGTTGACTATGATTTGATTGAGTACTATTCTCGTAAAGTGGATCGAGAGGCAACCACCGGGGACAAATTTCTGTGGTTCGTTTGCGAGTGGATTCGTCGTGCGATCACTGAGCGGGACCCCAAGAAATTTATAGAAGTACGTTAACAATCATATTCATCAATTGATCTCTACTGGCATTCATAATTTTTGATACTCATGATTAATATTCATATTGATCTCCTTCTTTTATAGGCAGAGCGTTTGCGCGAGAAGATGCCACTAGACCGGCGCTTTCAAGCACTAGGAGAGGAGCTTGCGGGGTTTCTGCTCAACGATGTCATACCTATTGACGCAAGATACAATGGAGATTAGCGGTGAAGTCCCGGTTATGATCTCCGCAAGTGTAATTGAATAGACGGGCTCTAGTCCCGGTTATGATCTCCACACGTGTAATCGAATAGACGGGCTCTAGTCCCGGTTATGAACCCTCTATGTAACCGGATAGACGTGAACATATTTTTATTTATGAACATTTTGATATGTTATATGTAGTTTCTGTTTTTTAATTAATAACCGCATATTTTTTGCACCATTTCAATATTTAAATTAGGAGGAAAACAAATATATACTAGCTGCCCCGTGCTGCCCCGTGCTGCCACGTGTTAGATCCTGCGTCCCGGGTCGTTAGACCAACCGGGACTAGAGGTCCTCCACCAGGCCCGAGCCTCCGCGGACATGTGCGAGCCTGTTGTTCCGGGTCGTAACCGACCCGGTACTAGAGGGGGGCCTCTAGTGTCGCCTTCGTAATCCCGGATGTACATCCGGTACTAGAGACCCTTACGACCCGGCACTAGTGGCTCTGTTTCCACTAGTGTTACGATATGCTACAGACATTAGGGTTGCACACAACTCCTATACTAGCCTACCATGCACTCTTGGGATTCTTTCGTGCACATGGGCTTGGAACTTCCTCCTCTGGCTACTTGATGGCTGGAGCTGTTGTACTCGGCAAGCTAGTGAGACCTCTGCCTCGATCAACTTCGCATGTTTGCAATTCAGATATGTTATTGCAAATTACATTTGAATCGAGGCAGATACATCGGTACGTATATAATAAGTGAATTAGACAAGTGGGCACTACTTCTAGCAACATAAATTAAAATACATGGTCACAATACATTCGTCCAGGCAAACCAACATGACATATCTCAACACAACATTGGCACTGTAAACTCTCTACTTGAAAACTCAAATTCAAGACTCTGCACATGCCTAGTGAGCTAGTTTCTTGGAACCACACCTGATGATATAATGCTTCGGAATCTGAATAAAGGATAGTTGGACTAAGAGTTCAATATATCTACTACTGCACTCTCATGTTCTCACTTGAGCATATACTGCACTCTGTTGTGTTCGAAACAAACTGCATGGATTGTTACTACTATTATCAAATTATTTCACTGCTATTGTTCCGAGCATTTTTCTGATAATATATGTCAGGTTTTTCTTAAAATGTATATATCATAACTGGGGTTCTCTTATATTGATCTCATGGATAAGAGTTATCAAGATTGCCGTGATGTCAGTCCAACTTCATCCTTATTTGATCAGCGATTCAGAATCATATGGTAAGCTTAGTGAACAAGACATACTAGCTTCATACAAATCAATCAGTCGTATTAGTTAGAGTTAATTGCATTGGCGGTCACTGAAGTCGTCGAGTGGGTACACTTAAGTCACCATTTTCAGAAATCTTGTGAACCGGTCACTGAAGTCAGCATCCATGTGCACTTTGGTCACTCGGCCGGGTTTTTGACCGGTTATTGACCGAGAGTCGTCACGTGCGTCTCACGTGTGGTCGGTGTGGACCGTAAATTTTGCAAATAACCCCTTCATTTTAAGTGATGCAAAATTTAACTCTCCACGAGTGGGAAACTGGGAATTTTGCAAAATTTACCATCCAAAATTTAAGTAAGGCACATATGATGTGAAAGAATTAAAATATAGTTCACTAGAGATGACCTGATAAGTTGATGATGAAGAAGGAGATAACCTGATAAGTTGATGATCAAGTTTATTCAAACTCAAGTATTTCCATGTTGCCAGAGGGGTAACCAAGCAACCAGTAAAGGGAACGGCCAACAAGAGTGGACGGGCGATGGAACTTGATGTAACTGCTTCCAAATGGTTCCGGAAACGATCTCACCTATGAGATGCGTCGTTTGGACAGTGTTTTTATTTTTCTTGCATAATAATACAGCATGCTTTTTTTTTGAGTGCCTCTCTGGGATTACAAGCTGTAGTACCTGTTCGGACACATAGGAAACACACACCACACGCACACCACACACACGCCCACCCCAGCTATGTGTCTAAACTAGACCTACATCCTATAACCCAGAACTACGTTCTGAGAGACTTGGCCGAAGACCAGTGCTTCGGTGACCGACGGGCACGTCGATCTCGCCTGTGGTACATAGACGTGAGGCAGAAGAGCTCCTGGGAACAGCCAGTGCCTGGCTGCTAAAAACCCCGTGAGACACCGCGAGTCGATCCCAGTGATCGAACTCGCGATGGGTAGCTGGCCACCGCCGAACGCTACCACTGGCCACTGGCTCGTTCTCATAATACAGCATGCTCACCCAGATGAGTCCCCTTGCGCGCATGGCTGCAAACGACCAGATACATCGGCCTTGCAGCTAAGTCGAATATAATGCAGAGTGTTTTTTTTCTTGCATAGAACAAGCTAGCTTGCAGAAATTACACATGGACAGCAAGCATGCATCCTCCGTTATTATTATTTCTTAAAATCAACATCAAATTCATATTTCATATCACTTTGCAGTCAAGAAACCTCCTCCTTTGTTCTCACACATATGACAACAAATATTTGCTAGTTAATATTTGTCTACCCCTTTATCTTTCTGGTCGAGGAAGAGCGGCACATGAAGCAATCACAGTCATGCTTAATACACCCGGGTTTAAAAGTGCACCCAGGACAAATATTCCCACCGAAGTATTCCTCACATTTCGTCAGGCAAGTTGAGGGATCACACGGTTCATCCGTATGAATACTTGTTCCCCAACATTTACCCTCTGCAGGCACCAAATAGCAACATAAAGAAAATTAAACCACTAGTTGTGGCCACGTTACTGAATAATTTAAAACAAGGTATGTATGAGAAAATGAGCACCTGTTACTGTGAGCAGTAAGGAAAGGGCAAGGAAAATCGTGATGTTGGTCCTCATCTTGGATAGCTTGGTGATGATGCTAACTGGAAATAGGGTTGCGAAAGGTTTGTTTGACGAGTTATGAAATACAAACATGTGAAATGGACTATCCTTTTATAACCTCATGTATGTGATGTGACTAGAAACCCATTAGTATTTCCAAAATATTAGCAACCAAATACACTAATTAGTATATAATGCATTATATCAAATGGAGTAATTAGCATTCAAATGCAGTAATTATCATTATATGTACGTACTTATGAGATATCAATATCTAAATATAGGTATTTATAACTAAACAATATCATTAATTTTGTGATTGGGGCGATATACCAATATCTAGGTTTTTATAACTATTATAAGTAGGTATTTATAAATAATTATTATCATTAATTTGGTGATTGGTCGAGATATTAACATCTACATATAAGTAGGTATTTATAATTAATTATTATCATTAATTTGATGATCAGGCGAGATATCAATTCTATATCTAAGTAAGTATCTGACATGTCCAAAACGTGTCTATATTTCTTGATTAATCCATGATAATATTATATACTTTTCTTATGATTTTATATCAATTCACATCATTTTTTTATTAAACTGACCAAGTAAGGCGGTTGATACGTCCATTTTGCATCACTATTTTGTATCATAATCTACTGTTATTCATTGATATATTTCATATTTAGAGACGTTAATTATGTTATTTTACCTATTTTGCATGTTTGATGATTATTGGAGAAATAAACACCGGAGTCAGATTTCTGCTGGAAAAAGGACCCTCAAGATACTATATTTCTGAAGATCAATAATTCGGGGAAAATATACAGAATTGCCTATTTTGTCAGATGACAGAGGCAGCCAAAAGAGGGGGCCGAGGTGAGCCAAGATGAGCCCACACCCATTGGTGGCACGGCCCACCTTGCTGCCGCGCCGCCAAGGGGTGTGGAGGCCCTGGCCCACCTCAGCCAGCCCCCCATCGCATACATCACCCATAGGGAACCCTAAGACGTGGGGAGCAATCGAGGAAATATTCCGCCGCCTCCACGAGGCGGAAAACATCAGAGAGAGAAAAGCCCTCCGGCAGGGAGAAATCTGTCGGGGAAATTCCCTCCCGGAGGGGGAAATCGTCGCCATCGTCACCGTCATCGAGCTGGACTTCATTGGGATCATCATCACCATCATCTCCACCGCCACACCATCATCACCGCCGCTCCACTCCGTTCCGTTGTAACATCTAGGGTGAATCTTGTCTATTTCATAGGGGAAACTTTCCCGGTGTTTATTACTCTTGTGGTTGATGCTATTGAGTGAAACCATTGATTAAGGTTTATGTCCAGATTGTTATTCATCATTATATCACCTCTGATCATGTTCCATATGATGTCTTGTGAGTAGTTCGTTTAGTTCTTGAGGACATGGGAGAAGTCTTGATGTTAGTAGTGAATTATGTTGAGTAATATTTAATGGTTTGATGCTTAAGTTGTGGTGTTATTCTTCTAGTGGTGTCATGTGAACGTCGACTACATGATACTTCACCTTTATGGGCCTAGGGGAATGCATTGTGTATTCGTTTGCCAATTGTGGGGTTGCCGGAGTGACAGAAACCTGAACACCCGTTGGTATATCGATGCATGAGGGATAGCAGGATCTCAAAGTTTAAGGCTGTGGTTAGTTTATCTTAATTACTTTCTTGTATTTGCGGATGCTTGCAAGGGGTATAATCACAAGTATGTATTAGTCCTAGGAAGGGCGGTGCATTAGCATAGGTTCACCCACACAACACTTATCAAAACAATGAAGATTAATCAACTATATGAAGCGAAAGCACTTGACAATATTCCCGTGTGTCCTCAAGAACGTTTGGTCATTATAAGTACAACAACCGGCTTGTCCTTTGCTGTAGAAAGGATTGGGCCACTCGCTGCAACTATTATTACTGCATTTTATTTACTTGTACTTTATTTATCTGTCATATCAAAAACTCCTAAAAACTTGTCTGTGAGCATTTACAGTGAATCCTTCATCAAAACCGCTTGTCAACACCTTCTGCTCCTCGTTGGGTTCGACACTCTTATTTATCGAAAGTACTACGATACACCCCCTATACTTGTGGGTCATCAAGACTATTTTCTGGCGCCGTTGCCGGGGAGTGTAGCGCTATTGGTAAGTGGAATTGGTAAGGAAAATTTATTGTACGTGCTGTTTTTATTTTTGCCTGCTGCTATATCTCATTATGGAGGGGTCTTCTCTTGAATTCCTATTTGGGAAAACAACTACCACTGCTAAGGTAGTAGAGGAGGCGCCAGATGAGCAGGTAATACCGTTCAAAATTCCTATGAAAATTGTTGAACGTGTCACAAATAACCGCTATGCAGGAGATGGAACTGTCCATCCTGGAGATCATTTGTTATTTCTGCATGAATTGTGCGAGTTATTTAAGTGTGCAGGTATCTCGATGGGAGAAGTTAAGAAGAAATTATTCTCTCTATCACTGTCTGGTAAAGCTGCACATTGGTATAAACTGCTGAAGAATGGGTATTCTCTTGGATGGGAGGAAATTGTACCTCTCTTTTACTCCAAATTCTATCCTCCAAGTGAGATTCATAAGGATCGGAACCTCATATATAACTTCTGGCCCTATGATGGAGAGAGTATCGCTCAAGCGTGGGGGAGATTGAAGGCATTAATGCTCAAATGTCCCATTCATGAGCTTCCTGGTAATGTTGTTATTGATAACTTTTATGCAAGACTCTCCTTTCAAGATAAAACTCTATTGGATACCACTTGTCTGGATCGTTCACTCGTAATAAAGAAGAGTTTAAGTGGGACCTTCTTGATCGGATTCAGGAGAACACTGAAGGATGGGAGAATGACAAAGGTAGGGAGTCAGGTATAAATATGACTTTGAGTGTGTTAAAACTTTTATGGATACTGATGATTATCGCAAAATTAGCACTACTTATGGTCTTGACTCTCAAATTGTTGCAAACTTTTATAAAGCCTTTGCTTCCTATTTCGGTTTGCCGAAGGAGGGTTTTAAAAATTATCATGAACCTTATAAAGATGAATCTGTTTCTCATATATCTAAAGTATTGAGGTTAATGTTGTTGATCGCATTATTCCAGAACCTTATATTGAAAAAGTTCCTTTTCCTGTAAAATTAAGGAACATACTATCATAACTGGTGTTGTTAAAAAAGTAAAAGAAAGCCAAAACCTGATGAGCAAATAACTGTTGAACCTGTTGTAGCATTGGTTAAAGATCTTGTCACTGAAAATTTAGAAGATAGACATATTATCTTTTGTGAGGATGCTTCTAATATTGTCTCACATCCTAAAAGTTCTAGGAAGTCTAGTGTTCCTGTGCTTTCTGTTAGGATAGGTGATCATTGCTATTATGGTTTATGTGATATTGGTGCAAGTTCTAGTGCTATTCCTTATGAGCTTTACAGGGAAATTATGCATGAAATTGCTCCTTGTAAACTTGAAGAGATTGATGTGGTTATTCAGCTTGCTAATAGGGAAACTATCTCTCCAATTGGTATTTAGAGATGTCGAAGTCCTTTGTGGTAAGACTAAATACCCTGCTGATTTTCTTGTACTTGGGTCGGCTGCCAATGATAGTTGTCCTATTATTTTTGGTAGACCTTTTCTGAATACTTGTGGTGCTGTTATAGATTGTAAGAAAGAGAAAATCTTTACTAAATTTGCTGGTGAATCTTATGAATTCAATTTCTCTAAATTTGCTAAAGCACCTTATGAAACTGAATTGCCTAGTGAGATTTTGAAATTGCTCAACTTGCATCTATTGTTCTTGCTCCTAACAATGCTTTGCAGCAACATATGGAGAATCATGAAAGTGAGAACTTCAGGGAAGAAAGGAATGAGCTTGATGAAGTATTCCTTCGTCAACCTATGCTCAAACACAATTTACCTGTGGAAGATTTGGGTACCACAATGCCACCAAGGAGGATCCTGTTTTTGATTTGAAACCTCTGCCTGATAATCTTAAATATGCTTATATTGATGATAAGAAAATATATCCTGTTATTATCAGCTCTAAACTTTCAGGTACAGAGAGGAAAGGTTATTGGGAGTGTTGAAGAAACACCGTGGAGCTATGGGATATACTCTTGATGACCTGAAGGGAATTTCTCCTACTATATGTCAGCATGCCATCAACATGGAACCTGATGCAAAGCCTGTTGTTGAGCATCAGCGTCGTTTAATACCCAAGATGAAAGAAGTGGTAAGAAATGAGGTATTAAAACTTCTTGAAGCTGGTATTATTTATCCTATTGCTGATAGTAGATGGGTAAGTCCTGTGCATTGTGTTCCTAAGAAAGGAGGAATTACTGTTGTTCCTAATGAAAATGATGAACTAATTCCTCAAAGAGTAGTAGTTGGTTATAGAATGTGCATTGATTTTAGAAAGGTTAACAAAGTAACTAAGAAAGATCATTATCCTTTGCCTTTTATTGATCAAATGCTTGAGAGGTTGTCTAAGAAAACTCACTTTTGTTTCCTTGATGGGTATTCTGGGTTTTCTCAAATTGCTGTGAGAGCGCAAGATCAAGAGAAAACTACTTTTACTTGTCCTTATGGAACTTATGCTTATAGACGTATGCCTTTTGGTTTATGTAATGCTCCTGCTACTTTTCAAAGATGCATGTCTGCTATTTTTCATGGCTTTTGTGAGGAAATTGTGGAAGTCTTCATGGACGATTTCTCCGTCTATGGAACTTCTTTGATAATTGTTGCACAACCTTGACAAAGTTTTGCAGAGATGTGAAGAAACTCTTGTTCTTAATTGGGAGAAATGCCACTTTATGGTTAATGAAGGAATTGTTCTTGGACATAAAATTTCTGAAAGAGGTATTGAAGTTGATCGAGAAGATGCCTTGTCCCAAAGATGTTAAAGGTATTCGTAGTATTCTTGGTCATGCTGGTTTTTATAGGAGGTTTATTAAAGATTTCTCTAAAATTTCCAAGCCTCTTACTAATCTTCTTCAAAAAGATGTACCTTTTTTTTGATGATGATTGTAAGGAAGCTTTTGAAACTTTGAAAAAGGCTTTAATCACCGCTCCTGTAGTTGAACCACCTGATTGGAATTTACCTTTTGAAATTATGTGTGATGCTAGTGATTATGCTGTAGGCGCTGTTCTTGGGCAGCGAGTAGATAAAAAGTTAAATGTTATTCATTATGCTAGTAAAACTCTTGATTCTGCTCAAAAGAATTATGCCACTACTGAAAAAGAATTTCTAGCTGTAGTTTTTGCTTGTGACAAATTTCGACCCTACATAGTTGATTCGAAAGTCACTATTCATACTGATCATGCTGCAATTAGATACCTTATGGAAAAGAAAGATGCTAAGCCAAGGCTTATTAGATGGGTACTTCTTTTGCAAGAATTTGATTTGCATATGTAGATAGAAAAGGTGCTGAAAATCCTGTTGCTGATAATTTGTCTAGATTGGAAAGCATTCCTTATGATCCTATTCCTGTTAATGATAGCTTTCCAAATGAACAATTGGCTGCAATAAGTGTAAGTTCGCGAGATAGTCCTTGGTATGCTGATTATGCTAACTTTATTGTTTCCAAGTACTTGCCTCCAACCTTTTCAGCTCAGCAAAGAAGGAAATTCTTTTATGACTTGCGGCATTATTTTTGGGATGACCCACACTTATATAAAGAAGGAGTCGATGGTATTATGCGAAGATGTGTTCCTGAATATGAACAACAGGAAATACTGAGGAAATGCCATGGAAGTGCTTATGGAGGGCATCACGCTGGAGATAGAACTGCGCAAAAGTTCTACAATCAGGTTTTTATTGGCCTACCCTCTTTAAGGATGCAAGAAAGTTTATTTTATCTTGTGATGAATGTCAAAGGGTTGGTAATATCTCTAGACGCAATGAAATGCCTATGAGTTATTCTCTTGTTATTGAACCATTTGATTGTTGGGGATTCGACTTCATGGGTCCTTTTCCTTCTTCACAAGGTAATACTCATATACTTGTTGCTGTTGATTATGTCACTAAATGGGTAGAAGCTATACCTACTAAAAGTGCTGATGGTGAGACCTCTTTAAAAATGCTTCAAGATGTCATTTTTCCTAGGTTTGGTGTACCTAGATATCTTATGACTGATGGAGGTTCTCATTTTATCCATGGTGGTTTTAGAAAGACTCTTGCTAAATATGGTGTTAATCATAGAATTGCTTCAGCCTATCATCCTCAAACTAGTGGACAAGTAGAATTGTCAAATAGGGAGATTAAATCTATCTTGCAAAAGACTGTTAATAAATCTAGAAAAAATTGGGCTAGTAAGTTAAATGATGCTTTATGGGCTTATAGAACTGCTTATAAAACCCATGGGCATGTCTCCTTATAAAATGGTTTATGGTAAAGCTTGTCACTTGCCTTTAGAATTAGAACACAAAGCTTATTGGGCAGTGAGAGAACTTAATAGAGATTTTAAACTTGTGGTGAAAAAGGTTGTTGCATTTAAGTTCTTTAGATGAATGGAGAAGTGAGGCTTATGAAAATGCTAGACTCTTTAAAGAAAAAGTTAAGAGATGGCATGATAGGAGAATTCTTAAAAGAGAATTTAATGTTGGTGAGAAAGTTCTATTGTATAGGTCTCGTCTCAGATTTTTTGCAGGAAAGTTACTCTCAAAATGGGAAGGACCTTTGTTATTGTGGAGGTGTATCGTTCAGGTGCAATAAAGATTGCTTCACTCAAAGATAACTCTACACAAGTAGTGAATGGTCAGAGACTCAAACATTATATTTCTGGAGATTCTTACAATGAAGATGTTGACATATTAAAGTGGTGACTCCGGAAGTTTTCATGGAAGAGCATTTCCATGGAACTGCAGAATTCGACTTTGAATAGGTAACAGTTTCGGTAAGAAAAGTTCGCGATAAACCTTCCAATAGATATTTTTGTCGTTTTTATTAAATATGGAAAAATAAGAAACCAAACCGGGTGCGAAACGGTGCCCGAGGGCGCCACACCCCGTGTCGGCGCGGGCCCACCTCTGGCCGCGCCACCAGGGGTGTGGGCGCCTCGGAGCTTGTTTCCGACCAGGTTTCCTCCAACACCTTCCTTTCGATGTAAAACTTTTTGCTATATATCTAACCCGAACCCCCGAGGTTCGTATATCGCCTTTTCGTCGCGTTTTGTTTCGAGCTGTTTCTGTCCAGATATTGTTTTCAGTCTAGAGCCACCATGTCTTCATCAAGGCCTCTGAAGGACAACTTCTTTGTGAACGTCGTCACTCCGTACATAAACAAGATGAAATGCACCCCAAGGAGTCACTGCTCGTTGATGGAGAGTTGCAGACAGAGGACGTACGGGGCCCTAAAGGAGAAGGGAGCCTGGAAGCTAGGATGGAGAAGTTGGAGCAAGAGGTCTTTACATACAAGAAGATGGCGGAATGCGAAGTGGGCGTCTTTCACACGATGGTGTCCGAACTTGTTGCTGAACACAAGAAAGAGATCGCAAAACTCTGGGAAGACATCTTCTCGCTCCATGACACCACTAACAAATTGCAGGCGCAACTCTACGATGTCCAGAATCAAAACTGTGAGTATGAAACCAGGTTTAAACGCATGAGCTCTGCTGCCAGTTTCAGGATACATGAAACCAAGTCGTCATTTGTTGATGGAGAGCCCCTTCCTTGGAAGTTTGATGATGAGGACGTCTCACCACCGCCGAAGGAGTAATTCATCGTTGGTATTGGCATCCCCTTGGTTTGTTCCAAGCTTAGGGGAGTGCCGCGGTATCACACCTTTATCTTTACCTTTTACTTTTCAATAGAGTCATATCATATCGTGAGTAGGGAAGTTATCTTATAGGATGGTTTGCAATGTGGAAGTATCTCTCTTTTAGTTGGTTATCTATGTATCCCTCACTAGTAGGAAAACCATTATAGGTAGGTTGCATTCTGTGGCGCACCCTTAATTGGTGCGCCACAGAAATATATTTCTGTGGCGCACCTGGCTTGGTGCGCCACAGAAAGTCACATTTCTGTGGCACACCTGGCTTGGTGCGCCACAGAAAGTTATCCGGGGGGGGGGGGGGGGGGGGGGTGGGATTTGAAAAATGAAATTCTGTGGCGCCACATAATTTCAACTTTCTGTGGCGCCATAGAATTTCAACTTTCTGTGGTGCGCCACAGAAAGGTGACATTCTGTGGCGCACCAAGCTTGTTGCGCCACATAATTTCTTTTTTCAAATCCCACCCCCGTGGATCGCCTTTTTTAGTCTTGCAGGAAGTAAAAGAAAATGATAAAAATTTCAATAAATAAAATCCTTTGACAGGTGGTTAGGTATGAGTGTCTAGTAGGTGTATAAATTTTAAAATATGAATTTTGACCTTTTCTGCAACAAATGAAAAAGAAATCTTTGTACGGCCATAACTTTTGCATACGACGTCGGAATAATGCAAAAAATATGCCAAAAAAAACTAGAGAAAAAACCGAGTTCGAATCCACCAGGGTTTACCCGGTCAGCAATTCACAGATTCCTCAAATTCAAAAAGAAAAAAAGTTATTTCAAACAGACGATTTTTCGCAACAATCAAAAAAAATTCAAAAAAGACACATAAATGTATAACAAAGAAGATTGTTGAATGTTTTTTAAGTTTTTTTGACTTTTTTGAATTTTTATGATTTTTTTATTTTTTGGATTTTTTTAAGTTTTTGATTTTTTTAAGTGTTTTGACTTTTTTTTAATGTTTTGACTTTTTTGGATTTTTTTAAAGTTTTTTGGATATTTTTGAATTATTTGGATCTTTTGAAACTTTTCAATCTCCTTTTCAAAGTTTAGAAGTTTTTGAAAAATCTGAAATTTAAAAACACACATTTATAACACATAGGTAACATATACACATACAAGCCTTAAGAGGATTCATATGATATATACTAGCTAAATACCCGTGCGTTGCAACGGGAACATATAAATTTATAACATTCCTGCCTTCCAAGTATTATGTTTCGCAAAGACAGAGCAACTATCAACAAATGCACGAGTTTTCAATCAGGATAACTCGTTGTGTCCGTCATCAGCTCCTCATGATGTTATTTTTTCTATTATGAGCTGTCACCGCATCGGTCTTCAGTTTTGCTAGGTGCACGCCGCAACCTTGCAAATGGGCTTTCTTATCTCGCACGCTGTAACCGATCAGATCTATATGAAGGATTAATGATTGAAAAAAGATATCTTCCTCAATTTTACCCGTATATACTATTTTGTGTTGATGAAGACTAAGATCATCTAATCTCGGTATATATAATGGAGCTGACTTAATTTCTGATTCTTCCATATATAAATATTTGTTTTACGGTTGTGTAAGGTAACATGGGTGTGACACGTGAATCGGTGAATGAATGGCTAGTCTGGCCGTGAGTTTGCGGTGGTTTTTTTTTTTCTGATCGTGCTTGTACACGAATAAGAGATCGGTTCGAATCATATACATGTATCCTACGAACTTCATGTTGGACACGATTTGGATTGTCACGAGCTCCTCAGTTATGGATTCGTTTTTTCTGCCGCGACCTACCACCAACCATCACCTTTAACGATATTATATAGTAGAGATATCAATAAGAACTTTAGTAGCACAAGGGTAGGTGAAGTGGGTGGAACTTAGAAGTTAAGCGTGCTAGGGTTGGAACACTGGAGGATGGGTGACCTAGCGGGGAGGTATTAGTTCAAATATTAAAAAAAAAAATTCAAAAAATCTGAAAAATTCCAAAAATAAAGATTTTTCATATTATTTCATATTTTGATTTTTCTGATTTTTTTGAAACTTTTTTTTGCAGTTTTTGAACTTTTTGAATTTTTTAAGAATTCTGTGGCGCACCAGCAGAAATCCACATTTCTGTGGCGTGGTGCGCCACAGAAATCCACATTTCTGTGGCGCACCAAGCCAGGTGCGCCACAGAAACTGGATTTCTGTGGCGCATCTGCCTGGTGCGCCACAGAAAAAAATAGTGGCGAGGATTCTGTGGCGCACCCAGCTTTTCTGGGGGTGCGCCACATAATCCTTTTTTGGTGCGCCACTGATATAGGGTTTCCCTACTAGTGCCTTGGTGTGAGTTGCCGTTATGGAATATTAATGAGAAGTTTTATCATTTACTTTCTGCATACTTTATTTTAGTTTGCAATTCTCTTTCATATTGATAACCTTGTTGTCAGTATAGGCATCACTTTTGGAGCATTAAGTTGATCTTTTTGGTTTTGGCAAACTTAGCATTGGTCAGTAGTAACAATACTTTGAGACTTAAGTAGAGAGAGGGAAGTACATGTAGATATTATTCCATGATCTTTCTTTCTTGTTGGCTCATAAGCTTAGTATTCTTAAGTTAAACTATTTGTGCTTCCAAGGAAGATTGCATGATTGTTCTTATCACTTGTATAATTGTTTGTATTCCTCAACTCTTATACTTGCTACATAAACTTGCTAGCCAAAAACCTGTATTGAGAGGGAATGTTTCTCATACATCCAAACCTTGAGCCAAAACATTGCCATTCGTGTCCACCATAACTACCTACTATGTGGTATTTCGCGCCACTCTAAGTAAATACTTCATGTGCTACCTTTAAATTGTTCAAAACTTATTACTCCTCATTTTATGTCACTGTTTAATTAGCTCATGAGGATTTTGTAGAGTTTCTCTAGCATTCTTGTCAGACAGACTTTCACCCATGGACTAGTGCATATACACCGCTTATCCAATAATTTGCAAAAAGAGCTGGCAAATGGGGTGCCCAGTCCCAATTAATTACAACTTTAACCATTTGATTATCTTCACATGTTTGCCAATGATTTATCAGAAGCAATTTAAAAATGTTAAGCATCATCAAATAGGCACTCCTCCATGGTATGTGATTGTTGGAAGGCACTCGAGGATTCGGTAAGCCATGGCTTGTGTAAGCAAGGTTGGGAGGAGTGTCATACCAATTTATAAAATACATGTGTAAACAAAAGAGAAGAGGGATGATCTACCTTTGGGTAGAAATAACGTCCTTCATGGGAGCCGCTCTTGAAAGTCTGGTTGACAAGGGAGTGTTTTCTTTACTACGATTCGTTGACAACGACATACATAGCCCAAACAAATATTTTCATACTCTCTATATGATTTCAAAACTTAGAAAGCTCTAGCACATGATTTCATCCCTGCTACCCTCTGCGAAGGGCCTATCTTTTACTTTCTTGTTGATTCAGTAAACCTATTCCCCTCTATCTCAAGCAAGCATTCGAGTTGTTGTGATCCAATCACTTATATGTTGATACTTCTAATCACATCTTTTATGTTTCCTTGTTTAGCACAAAAGCTTTTATCTGAATGAATACAACTTTGAAAGTTGTCAATGACTGTAAGGAGATTGTTATGATTGAAGCATGTAAGTTCTGCAATATAAGCTCTAATATAAAGACTCTTCTCGAAAGATAAGTATGATCTGTTAATTGTTCTCTGACCAAGAACTTAAGTTTGCCATCACCAATTATGATTCTCTCTATGCACTTTATTGTGGTTCCCTTTACTTGTTTCAGTTAAGATTATATGAAGGGAAGTTGCTGTCTAGAATGACTTACGTATCAATAAATGAGATGCTTCCTGTCCGTATTCTGTTTATCGACACTTCACTCCATAAACCTGTGGTCTTGTTTACTGAGCTCAGTTTTCGCTTGGGGACAAGCGAGGTCTAAGCTTGGGGGCGTTGATACGTCCATTTTGCATCACTATTTTGTATCATAATCTACTGTTATTCATTGATATATTTCATATTTAGAGATGTTACTTATGTTATTTTACCTATTTTGCATGTTTGATGATTATTGGAGAAATAAACACATTAGTCAGATTTCTGCTGGCAAAAGGACCGTCAAGATACTATATTTCTGAAGATCAATAATTCGAGGAAAATATACAGAAGTGTCTATTTTGTCAGATGACGGAGGCAGCCAAAAGAGGGGGCCGAGGTGAGCCAAGATGGGCCCACACACCCTGGTGGCGCGGCCCACCTTGCTGCCGCGCCGCCAAGGGGTGTGGAGGCCCTGGCCCACCTCAGCCAGCCCCCCTTCGCGTACATCACCCCCAGGGAACCCTAAGACGTGGGGAGCCATCGAGGAAATATTCCGCCACCTCCACGAGGCGGAAAACAAAAGAGAGAGAAAAGCTCTCCGGCAGGGAGAAATCTGCCGGGGAAATTCCCTCCCTGTCGAGGGGTCACCTCGGCAGATCCCAGGGTCGAGTACCCTATGTTGATTGAGAGCGAGAAGATTGCGAGTGCTGGTAGTTACCACGGCTGACCCAGGTTCAGGCTCCCGAAGGATAACACCCTACTTCCTGCTTGTCTGATCTGTATTGACGGAGTCAAAGGTTACAATGGCGATCCCGGCGAGATGATGATCTCGCAAGAGTTTTGGTGGTGAATACGAGCGTACCTCGACCGAGGTCCCTCCTAGCCCTTATGGGGGACTAGGTCATAGGATACCCGTGTCGGTTAGGTTTACAGTATTTTGGTAAGTATCTAGCAATTCACCTTCGACTTCCTTGGGACGTACATTGTCCTTATTGGGCCCTTCACGGGCCTGCAGTGGTTGCTCTTGAGGCTTTGCATGCACCAGGTACTTCATAGTGGGGCACCGAAAGGTTGGCCCACGTCAGGAGCCCCCGAGTACTTGGTCGAATCGTAGAATCGAGTAAGGACTCATTTCCCTGTGCACGCCTTCTTCCAGAGTCGAAGACTTGTCGACTGCCTTGATGTCCTTCTTCTTGAGTTGATGACTCGAACTTGCGCTGCATAGCTGATCTTGAACATCTTGAATCTTTGAAATTTTTTGACTGCCTCTATCGGGAGCGTGGACAGTGCTCCCGATGGGAGTAGCCCCCGAGATTAAGCTGAATTGCTTGTAATTGGGGCTAATCTCAAAAACTTCTCAGTCGAAAAGAAATCTCTGATACCCTCTCAATGGGAGTGACTGTAGGAACTCATTGATGAAGTCAGAGTCTTTTGTTCAGCCTTTTTGTGGCTTACTATGTGATGCACTTTCGAGTGCTCATTCGGCCAATTGGCTTACTGGTGGTACTCGAATGGAATTTTGAGTATTTTTCTCAGCCGTAAGCTTACTTGTAGAAGAACTCGAACAAAATTGCAGCTTTGATTCAGCCAAGTGGCTTACTTTGTAAGAAACCCAAATGAGGTTGGAGTTTGTATGCAGTCGAATGACCTACTTGTTGGACTCGAATGAGGTTCGAGTGTGTCTTCAGTCGTTTTGCTTCTCTAACGCAGTCGAAAAAGTAACCAGCCGAATGGTTTGTTGCTGTGCTTCGCTTTCTTGACGTCATTGCTGATGTTTTCTTGTCTGTTGTCGATGGGACGTGACACTGTGGTCCCGTTGTCAGTGTTGACCTGTGGCGACGGTTGCCGCTCTTTGATTTGACCGCACGGCGCGAAATTTTTGCGGTGTGATGATGGCTTCCTCGTTTCCCGTGCGTAGTGGGCGGCGTGGTGTGCGACGGTTGCGCTCTCCGCTTGACACGTGTACGGTTGGATGAATCGTGCCGTTTGGAGATGCTGATCGGATGGCCACGATCTTTCCTCGTCGTATTATAATAGTTTAACCGCAGTGTGGGGAAAGTTACCCCTTCACCATTTTAGCCCCTTCCGTTCGAGAGCTCATCTTCTTCCTTGCGCACACAATCTCCTTTCCACCATTGCTGAGCCAATTTCCTCCGACGTCATGAAGAGGCCTTGCCTATCCAAGGCCAAGAAGAGCGGCAAGGAGAAGGCCGCCACCGACGCCGGCGACATTGGCCTGAAGAGGGTGGACTGCGACTGGTCCAAGTCCTCTGTGAAGACGGCGGACCTTGTTGATCTGCGGGAGAAGGGACTTCTCCGCCATTGGAGCTGATGAAGATGCGTGCTCCGGGGAAAGAGGTAATCCCTTCCCCGCGCCAGGGCAAACACGTTTGCTTCGTCGATTTCTTGCATAGGGGCTTCGCTTTTCCCCTCCACGATTTTGTTCGTGGTCTCCTATATGCCTATGGGATTCAGATGCATGATCTTACTCCCAATGGCGTCTTGAGCATCGCAAGCTATATCGTGCTCTGCGAGTGCTTCTTGGGGATCGCTCCCAACTGGTTGTTGTGGAAGACCATCTTCAATGTGAAGCGTAACGTGGGGAAGGGGAGGGTCGTTTACCCGTCAGAGGCTTCGGCATCCAAGTCCGCGGCGATATCAACTTCTTCCAGATGAAGAAGTGCGACTCCGTCCAAGGCTGGCGGAAGCGGTGGTTCTACATCAGCTGCGAACAAGAAGGGCTCCCCGACTTTGTGGTGGAGGAAGCCGCTGAGGAAGTCGAACGCTTGGGCTCACGCCTTGTCGACTGACGAGAAGGATACTGTGAAGCCCTTCATCTTGACCATCGCGAGTCTGCTGATGACGCTGGGCAAGGAGTCGGGTGGCGTCCATTTAATTGCCACCTTCGTTCGAATGCAAGTGCAGCCATTTCGCGCTCGCGTCCACCCGATGTGGGAGGACCAAGGCGTCAACGATCGCACTCGCCTGTCGTCGGCAGTGCTGAGTGATGAGGAGGTCGTGCAAAAGGTGAGAGCCATCACCAGCCTTCGGGCAGCCGACCCCTGCAATGTGAAGTGTCCCGTGGTTCCTTACGGGTCAGAAAATCCACTGCCTGCGGTAAGTTCTTTTCTTGTTCTTGTAAACATCTCCATTTTTCTTGCTTGTTCTTTACTCGACTTGTTTCTCGAATGACAGGGTCACTCGAACTTGACATGCCTGCCTCCTCTGATGGAGAATGGCCCGCATGAAGAGGCCGCGTTCCCAGAAGATGAACCGGCAGATGATGATGAACTTCCTTCCGCTCACTCTCCTGGAGAAGAGCTGGAGGAAGTCGGAGTTGAAGAAGAGGAGACACGGCCGCAGAAGCGCCTACGACACGAGAAGGTGGACTCTGCTTCTACGAGTTCTCCTCGAGGCGTGCGGCTGCGGAAGATGATGACACGGGTTCTTCCTCTCCAAGTGCCAAGGTCCCGAAGCGTGCTCAGGAACCATTGATGGTGAATCCTCTCGCTTCGGCTCCCCCTATGGAATTTGGCAGGATGCCCTCCGTCTCCTTGGACAGTGACGAGGACGGCGATATGAGGTAAAGTACAACTTCACTCGAATTTTCTCCACTTGCTATCTTCAGTATGTTTCTTGATTGTCTCCTGTCTTCATTTCTTCAGTGAACATGCTGTCACTCAGTCTCCTCCGCATGGTTTGGAGCACATTTCGCCTCCTCCCATGGAAGAAAACAATCAGACGCTCCGGATGCGAGTGCCGCGGTCACGACAGAAGTGGCTAAGGCTTCGACTTCTGCCGTCCCTGACAGCTCGTCACTCCAACGCCCAGTTCGGCTTCGGTCCAAGAGCATGTGAGTGTCTTTCTTTTGTGTATGTTGAGTCATTGGGAGCGCGAGCAGTGCTCCCGATGGGAGTAGCCCCCGAGGCTGTGTGCAACTAGAATAGTTGGGCACAAACTAAGAATTTTTCTCTGTTTCTGTGTTTTTGCAGCCCTTATACCACCAGCAGGTGACAGCAGCCGAAGCCTACATTCGGCTGGAGCAGGAGAGGAATCAACTCCTTGCTGACCTGAAGCAGGCGAAGCGTAAGTGCTCCTCAGATAACTTTATCTTGACTTGCTGTTTTTTGTTGTTTGCTGCCTCAACATTTGTCTGTTCACAGTCGATCAAGAAGCTGCCACCACTCGGATGAACACTCTGGAGCAGGAGAACAAGAGTGCCAAGAAGGCACTCGAAGAGGCCAAGAAGCGCGAAGATGACATGCGCAACTCGGAGAAGACTCAGGTGGAGCGCTTGCTCACACTCGCGACGTTGTTGGTCGTAAGTGCTTTGTTATCTTTGAACTAATATGCTTTTATCTGTTGGTCGAATGCTGACCCTGTGCTTGAATATAGGTGCCTGTGGTGGCGCTCCTCCCGCTGAAGCTTCCAGAGAAAACAACACCCTGGAGCAGGCTGTGGGCTTCGTCGATCGAGTCTTCGCTTATGCATCGGCTGCGCTGGCCAAATCTTCTGGAGCCCTGATGACTGTTCATAAGGGCATCTTCCCCAACAATCCAGCGCCAAGCGATGTCGACACTCTGGCTGCGCCTTTCGGCTCCGAGTCCACCATCATGATGGACTACACCCGCACCCAGACGGTACGCGGCTCAGAGCTTACCTTCAAACTTCTTCTTGGGCATCAGGTCGCGGGCGACTTTGGCAAGGTCGTCAGCCAATTTCCCAAGAGGCCTGATGGCAAAATGCCGTCGCTGAAGGAAGTGAAGCCTGAAGCGAGCCGTCTGGCCCGGGAGGTTGTGTCGCTGTTTGAAACGCGAGTGGCTAAGCAGGCTGAAGTAGCAGCTCGCAAGGGTAGAGCCGCGTCCGAGTCCGTGTCGTAGGCTAGGTGGATGCCTTTATTCGTACAGGACTTTTGTAATGAACTTTTAGCCTCAATATTTCTCCTTCTCTGGGATCTTTTGCTCAGTGACTTGTAAAAATCTTGGTTTGCTCGAATGAAATCGAAACTTCTCTGCATCGAGTGTATTTTAACTCTTCTGCTTTATCAGTGTTTTGCTGCTTGACTCGCTTCCTTGTTGAAAACAGGAAGGATGAATGTAGACCCTAGAAGGATCGATTGGCCAGAGGTTACACCAATGTCAGCTGCTCCTCGACAGCGAGTTGTACGCCGTCCTCTTCCCACTCAAAGTCGGAACGACCAAAAGTTGATATCATGGATGTGGAAATGATTCGTCGACTTGGAGAAGCTTTTAAAGGATAAGCAGAAGGAACTCGACAAATTGAAGGCACATCCCGCTCCTTCCACTGAACGCGAGCAGTATTTGCTTGGTCAGATGGACTTGATTTGTCGACAGCTACAGAGTGAGTTTTCCTCGTCCTGTGCAGCTTTATCTTCGAGGCCGAATGCTGACCTAATGTTGCTTGATGGTGTTGCAGATGTGAATCCCGACTGGAGGGCGGCGCAACGTCGAGTGGAAGAGCGTGTTGAACGGGTGGCGAAGGGCACTGCTTCGGGTGCGCAATACTTTTGGTCCGATAGCCCAACGCTAAGGTGCTGGCTCTGATGATGGACCGCACGTGGCGAGCGGCAATCTTGCTTCTTGGTTGCCAGAAGACCTTGTCGAGGCTGCATCGAGTGATGTTCCCTCACAATCCGCAGCCGCAAGCTGGTGTCCCTGCACTGATGGACATGTTTCAAGATGGCGCAGGCGTGAAGCAAGCTGTCCACGCCCAGCTCGTTGCTGGAGCTAATATTGCCTTGGCGTACTTCCGCAAGCTTCGGCCATATTTCAACCTCGAAAAGGCGGATGGTTGAAGATGTACAACGCCACACCGAGCGGCTAGTGGGTCCACTGGACGCGCCCAAGGATGAACCTATGTCATAGGACAAAGTTAGAAAACTTGTTGCATGTAAATAACTTGATGTTTATGCAAATATGATGTATGTGAGTGTAGATAAATCTTGGAGTGAATGGATACTCCTTTGTCGATTCTGTGTGGCGGAGCCCCCGAGCGTTCGGGTGGGGCCTATCCTTTTGCGAGGGACCTGTGTGGCGCAGCCCCCGAGCGTTCGGGTGCGGCCTAGTTTTTGACCAGGACCTGTGTGGCGCAGCCCCGAGCGTTCGGGTGCGGCCTAGGTTTTTGACGATGACTTGTGTGGCGCAGCCCCGAGCGTTCGGATGCGGCCTAGGTTTTTGACGAGGACCTGTGTGGCGCAGCCCCCGAGCGTTCGGGTGCGGCCTAGGTTTTTATTTCAACTTGTACGGCGCAGCCCCGAGCGTTCGGGTGCGGCCTAAGTTTTTGATAAGGACCTATTTGGCGCAGCCCCCGAGCGTCGGGTGCGGCCTAGGTTTAGACTTATGACCTGTGTGGCGCAGCCCCCGAGCGTTCGGGTGCGGCCTAGGTTTTTATTTGTACGGCGCAGCCCCCGTGCGTTCGGGTGCGGCCTATGTTTTTTGACAAGGACCTGTTTGGCGCAGCCCCCGAGCGTTCGGGTGCGGCCTAGGTTTAGACTTATGACCTGTGTGGCGCAGCCCCGAGCGTTTGGGCGCGGCCTAGGTTTTTATGTCAACTTGTACGACGCAGCCCGAGCGTTCGGGTGCGGTCTAAGTTTTTTGATAAGGACCTGTGTGGCGCAGCCCTCGAGCGTTCGGGTGCGGCCTAGGTTTAGACTTATGACCTGTGTGGCGCAGCACCCGAGCGTTCGGGTGCGGCCTAAGATTTTGATAAGGACCTGTTTGGCGCAGCCCCCGAGCATTCGGGTGCGGCCTAGGTTTTTATTTCAACTTGTATGGCGCAGCCCTCGAGCGTTCGGGTGCGGCCTAAGATTTTTGATAAGGATCTATTTGGCGCAGCCCTCGAGCGTTCGGGTGCGGCCTAGGTTTTTATTTCAACTTGTATGGCGCAGCCCCCGAGCGTTCGGGTGCGGCCTAAGATTTTTGATAAGGACCTGTTTGGCGCAGCCCCCGGGCGTTCGGGTGCGGCCTAGGTTTTTATTTCAACTTGTATGACGCCGCCCCCGAGGTACGGGTGCGGCCTAAGATTTTTTATGAGGACCTGTTTGGCGCAGCCCCGAGCGTTCGGTGCGGCCTAGGTTTTTACTTCAACTTGTATGGCGCAGCCCCCGAGTCTTCAGGTGCGGCCTATGTTTTGAATTGGCTTTTTTCACTTAAAAAGTAAAAGGAGATCGAAGTTTCTTCAAACCCACTTCATATATTAAGCTAGCAAGCCGCCTAAAAAACCTTCCAGTCCCCTTAGGTACCCTGAAAGGGAAAGAGCGCGTCTGAAACCTGCTGCTTGTTGGCATGGAAGTACAGTTTACATTCGGGGTGCCGTCTAGGCGTAAAAATGACGCATGTGCGGCGTTCCAAGGGTTGTGGCAGGTCTCCCTGTCTTCGAGTTCTTCAGGCGGTATGCCCGTTGTCGAGTACATCCGTGATGATGTAGGGTCCTTCCAAGGAGATGCGGCTTGTGCACCTTCTCCTGCTTGAGTCGCAACACTAGGTCGCCCGAGAAAGATCTGGCTCGCAGTCGTCGACCATGGTAGTTGCGAAGGCTCTGTTGGTATACAACTGTGCGGGGGAGAGTGCGATGTCTCGAGCTTCGTCTAGCATGTCCTTGTCATTTGCCATGGCTTCATCTCGTCAGACTCGTCATAGAGTTCCACTCGAGGAGCGTCGAAGCGTAGGTCAGATGGAATGACCGCTTCGGCTCCGTAGACCATGAAGAATGGGGTGTACTGGGTGGATCTGTTGGGTGTGGTCCTCAAGCTCCAAAGTACAGATGGCAACACTTCTCCAGGCTTCAGCAGCACGTCTGAGAGGCACGAATAGGCGCTTTTTGAGGCCGCGACAGACTAGACATTTGCTTTTTCGACTGCCCATTAGATTGAGGATGGGCGACCGAAGCATAGTTGAGCTTGATGCCCTGGTCTGCGCAGAACATCTGGAACTCTTCAGCCTTGAAGTTGGTGCCGTTGTCCGTGAATGATGCTCTTGGGTACGCCGAATCTGAGATGATGGACCTTATGAAGTTGACTGCAGATGAGGCAGTCGAACTTGTGATTGGGACTGCTTCTATCCACTTGATGAATTTGTTGACCGCAACCTGCAGATGTGTGTGTCCGCCAGGGGATGATTTCTTCAGAGGGCCCACCATGTCGAGCCCCATTGAGCAAATGGCCAGGCGAGTTGGTATCGTCTTGAGCTCGGATGCGGGTGCGTGTGGCTTGGTGGCGAACTTCAGGCACCCGATGACCTCTTGCCATGTCTTCTGCTTCTTGCATTGCTGTGGGCAGTAGTAACCCTGCTCGAAAAGCCTTGGCGACGAGGGCACGACTGCTGGCATGGTGCCCACAGGTACCCGCATGGCATGTCAAAGCAGGATTGCTTTGCCGTCCTCCGGATCGATGCATCGCTGGAGCACTCCTGATATGCTTCGCTTGTACAGCTCCATTGATGATCATGAAGGCTTTCGAACGGCGAGTGATGTGCTTGGCTTCCGTCGGGTTGCTGGTAACTCATGCGTGTGAAGTACACGTTCCTCAGGAGACCTCAAGTGTAAGGTTTGATGAGTACAGCAGCAAGTCTTCCCTCAGTTATGAAACCAGGTTTAATCGAACCAGTAGAAAATCACGATGCTAAGAAGGTGTCAACGGTATCTTGATCTCCCTCTCAACAGCGCCTTGCTAAAGGGGAGGTCGATTCCTTGACCTGGAACCTGCACACAAGACAATCAACTACTTTGCCCCGACGAGTCAGTGAGGGTGTCAACCTCACCTGCTTGCTGAAAACAAAGGATTAAATGTATAGGTGTGGAAAATGATGTTTGCTTGCAGAAAACGAAAGAGAACAATGATTGCAGTAGGTTGTTTCAGATGTAAAAGAATTGGACCGGGGTCCACAGTTCACTAGTGGTGTCTCTCCAATAAGATAACTAACATGCTGGGTAAACAAATTACAGCTGGACAATTGACAATATTGATAAGTGCATAATATGCATGTGCAAGTGTAGTGTCAACTATGAGATTCAATTGGGCATTACGAAAGGTACACAGACCGCTATCCAGCATGCATCTGTGCCTAAATAGTCACCTTCGGTTAGCATCCGCACTCTTTCAGTATTAAGTTGCAAGCAACAGACAATTGCATTAAGTAAAGTGAATAATGTAAACAACACATTCATCCTTAGACAAAGCATTGCTATTTTACCCCTAGTGGCAAACAACACATCTAACAATCTTAGAACTGCTGTCACTATCTCAGATTAAATAGAGGCTGAAACCCAACTATCATGCATAAATACCCCCTCTTGGAGTCACAAGTATTTCACTTGGCCAGAGTTTCAACAAGCAACGGAGAGCATGCAAGATCACAAATGACATAGACATGATAAATACAATATTCAACTTGACATAGTATCAATATTCATCGGATCCTGGCAGACACAACATGTAGCATTACAATAAGATGATCTGGATCATGATAGGCAGCTCACAAGATCTAAACATGATGGCACAAGTGGAGAAGACAACATCTAGCTACTGCTATGGACCCATAGTCCAGGGATGAACTACTCAC